>JABWHU010000006.1:65283068-65312474 GCA_014189135.1 Dicerorhinus sumatrensis harrissoni | reverse complement strand
GAACCAACCCTATAGTAGAGCAGAAATTATGTATTACCTTCCTACACAAACTTGCCTAATATTGTGGGAAGGACCAATGGGAAGTTTCGGTGCTGTTGCCTGTGTTAAAGAGGCCAAGAGGTCCACACTTGGAGAAGGGGCGTGCATGTGGTCCCCTGAAGTGGCTTAGGGGTCACTTACCAGTGCATCTGAGTTTCCTGTCTGTTTAATGCAGGAATAAGGGCTGCTCACTGTGATGTTTTCTCCCTTTTAAATGACATGGCTCAGGGCAGTCCTTCTAAGATTCCTGACCAAGGTATGGGCCCTTCAGGCATGTGGGGTCCAAAAGGAGGATCTCTGCAGCGACCCTGACCATGGGGTCCAGAGGGAGGATCATGGCAGCCTGGAGGGATGGAGGGGATGGTAGGACAGGTGGCCTTGAAAAGGCAAATTCCAGGATCCCAGGCCCCCAATATTTCCATTTTAGATATTGAATTTACGTTTCAAATACTGGTCAGGGAGCTTCCATGAGAGCTGCAAGCATTCTCAGCAACAGCCAGGCTGGTGAGCCCCACCCCTAACTGAGTCCCAGCCTCAAGGGACGCAGCCCAGCCACATTGCGCATAATCCGGGGGGTGGGCAGGGCATGGAGAGTGGGAGTGGTACAGAGAAAAAGTGGGGTAGATGGTGGGGTGGAGAAGCAGAGGGGCGGGGCCCAGGGGCAGAGGGACAAGGCGGGAGTTGGGGCCCCTAGTTGTGCATGCTGGGACCATTTGTTTCTTAAACACTCCTGGCTGGGAACTTGAAGGACTGCAGGACTATAACTCCCAGGATGCTCTAGGCACGGGGCCGTGCCTAGCCCTTGGGGAAGGAGCAGGTTGGTGTGTGCTTGGCCGAGCGCTAAACCACTGTTGACTCAAAACTCTGGTCCTGTACCCACTGCACGTGGACTGAGTCCCGGAGGGATGTGGTGAGACGAGAGGGAGCAGGGAGTTAGGAAGGTGTGGTGGCTGCATGGGCAGCCACAGGCTTACAGTGTCCAACTGCTTTTGTCCAAAATTGAAACCAGACTCGCGCCTCTTCTCCACCGCCTCCCTCTGTTGCTTGATTCCTCCTCTCATCTGCATGCCTGTGGGTCTTTCCACAGCCTCCTACCTAGTCCAGGGCCAGGTGCTTCTCTAAAATGCTTATGGGAACTGGTTTGACATCCCAGAAACGTTCCACTTTGCCTGCTGCTCTCTGCCTTCTCCAGCCAAAGTGCCATCATTTCATCAGCTTTTGGGAGAAATTCGCCCTTGTGGTCCCCTTGCAAGCACAACTTAAGAGATTTGCAGGGTGGTAACATTGGCTGTTGCTTGCCTGTTTTGCAGATGTGGAAGTTGAGGCATCCTTGAGGTTAATCATTAGTTTCCCCAGGATCCACTAAGAGCAGAGGAGAACAACCCAATTCCCAGGCAACTATCTAGTAGGCGATTTTCACCAACACATTCCAGTGCAGAGGTCTCTGAAACAGCATCCTTAAGATGAGAATAGCTTAAGCATTTTGCCCTTTAGATTGATCACCTAATCTCAGCTCAGGCCTGAGTGTCCAGTCTCTCAGGGACACGGGTGATGACTCTGATCCCTCAGGAAGAGACTGGTGGTGCAGCTTTGGGAGAGGGATGTTCAAGGTAGACAGTATTTGGGCAGCATTTGAAACCCATCAGCTTTAACATCTCTCCTTTGGATTCCAGCAAGGTTCCAAATTAAACACGCCTAGGGATAATCAGATGTACCGTATCCTTTAAAAATTGATTAGAGTAATGAAAGGAACAGAGCATAAAATATCCTGCTTATTTGCAAAAGATGAAATGCAACCAAGACCTTCTTGTTAAATTTTTTCTGCTCATTCTCTTGACTTTACTGTATGCTTGAATGCAGAAAGAAAAATCTTGAATTGCCAAATTCTCTTTTCCTGAGATTGGTAAATTAACTTAAAAGTCTTATTGAAACCTGTGGAGGAATGGTTACCAGCTTTCATGATTTATGTCCTCCCTAAAAATCTGGGGGTTGATCTACATGAAAGAAAGTCCCTGTTTATATTACACAACCCAATAGGTTACATTTACGATTCTTAAATGTGGGATATTATCAAAACAAGTGAAAAACCTGGTCATGGAAAATGGGCCCTGTCACTTCATCAAGAATTGCCTCTTTATGAATTAATGACACATGAATTCTTTAACATTCTTGTAAAGAACGGAAGAGAAAGTCTGTAGTGTCTCTGAATGTGGCAAGGCAGAGAGTTCTCATTAGACCACATCCTCGGGTTCTTCTCTTGTGTTCAATAGGCCCAGGTGATAGTCTGTGTGGTCAGGTGCAGCGCTGCTCCCCCAGGCCCACAGTGTTCCATCCTACTCTGACCTGTGCCCTCTTCAGGGGGTTCTGATGACACTCGTCCACAAGTGTTGGAAAGAGACATTGTAACATGAGGATATTCATCATCTTAAAACAGGGATTAATAGAGAGGAAAGTCTCGGGGTCTGTGTGCTCCGATGCACTGCTGTTGGGGTGTGGCTGCCGTGACCACTGTGTTCCCAGCATTCCCTGCCATGGGTGTCTTAGACGTTTGATCTCCTGGTGCAACCACAGCAGCTGTTGACAGAGCTGGGCACTCATCATGGTTCACTGTCTTCTGTCAGATTTTGTGGCTCTGAACCTCCTCTGCTCACCCCCTTCCTATTCCTATCTGCTGCGTTGATTGCTTTGTAGTTACACTGTGTGTAACTGTATTTCACAGTGTCTTTAGGGACCCACTCTCACTACACGAGTCACTGTACAACAGCCACTTATCTTGGTGTAGGTTGTGTTCGTCCTCTCCAGTGGAGCTGTGAAGAACCCTGTTTACTCAGACGGAGCTCCTCTCATTCTCATGCTGCTAGGGCTACTTACAAAGCTGGACATCTTGTCTTTGGTCTCATCAACAATATTCTTTTCATCGATTATTCTGAAGTTGGAGATGACTTTGTTAATATTGTGGACACTGGCTGTCACAGACACTTTTATGTATCTTTCCCAACAGCTCTGTGAAGTAGGCCTGCGATAGTCATTTTACAGGGGGGGACACTGAGGTTCAGAGAGGTCCAGTAGCTTCCTTCACACAGTTTCTTGGTACATTTTGAGTCTCCACCTGGAACTCCACCTCTCAGGTGTGTGCATATAGCTGGTGTTCCACTTGGTGCCTCTCTGCCAGCCTCCCCAAAGGCACACGCCCCATCCTGAGTCCATTGTCTGCTTGATGGCAGTCACCCTGCACAAACATGCCCTGGGCGGGGAGTGGACTAGTCAGGCGAGGTCCTCCGGCTTACCCTGGGCAGGTTCTAGGTTTATTGCGAGAGCTGGAGCTGTGGAAGGTACTGACCGACACTCCCCTGGAAGGTTTCTTATGTAGAAATACTCCACTGACTTTTTGCAGGTGTTATGTCTTCTTTGTCTTCATTGCTCCTCTGGGCTTTCTCCTACAGTCTGTGCTGTGCAGTAACATACAGTACAGAGACTGGTGTACATGATACTGTTGTCCTGCACGAAATGGTCACATCACTCATTTTTCTAATTATGAAAGAAATACATACTGTAAAAAAAGTCAAAGTAAACAGATCTATATAAAGTGAAACCCACCGCTTTCATCCCCTTCCCGGAAAACTCACTCCCCTACTCAGAAGGAACTATTGTTAACAGGGTGGGGTTTATTCTTCTGGAAATTTCCTATGAATTTATAAATACACATAAAATTTTTTAACATGAATTACATAACTACATCATTATGCAATTTACTGTTTCCCAAATCATATATCATAGACGTCTCTCATTATCAGTGTACATCACTCTAACTCACCATTTCAGATGTTTTAGAGGTATTCCAAAGAACAGGAATACCATAATCTGTTTACTTCTTCTTTGATAGAAACAGGATTACATCCAGTTTCTCTATTAGACATAACGCTGCAGTAAGATCCTTGTATGGAATTTATTACACTGCTATTCAACTGCTCAGTTTGCTTTGTTTCCTTTTAGTCAGAGACTATGATCTATTTTTAACATTTTCATGGGAATTAATTTACAGGGAAATTAATTTTATCACTGAATAAAGACATTTATGGGGAAACTGGACTTCAAGGTCATCCCTCTCAGTATTCTGGAGAAAAATCATGAAACTTAGAAGGTCTGAGGCTTGCTCCATCACATTCTAACAAGTCATGTTAACAATTTAAAGTTGAATGTTTGAATAGCCTCTACTCTCTCTGTTCAGAAGAAGAATGACTTTTTCTTGTCTTGAAAACTTCTGACTCCAGGGGTTCTCAGTTGGGCTGCAGAGGATAAGATATTGGTGTTGTACCTGTTTCTCTTCAGCTGTAGGCTGCATCTTCTAAAGATCATAGAATTGAATATGTTCCAATCGATATATATGATTTGGGTCAAAAATTCAAAGTAATGAACCCAAGATAGGAATCTATAACTTGGGTTCTTAATAATAAATTTGCTTTGATATTGTTAAGTTTCTGTGATTACTAGTAAAAACTCACCTATGGGTGAAGAGATGTGGTTCTGCTGGCAATGTCTGGCTTGAACATCCATAGTTAAGCCTGGCACATCCGTAGGTAGATTAGACTTGACCTCTTGACGACCTCTACCCTTGGTCTTTGACCTGGGAAAAATAAGAATTTAAAAAAGCTGCTGTTATTAGCAATCAATGCTAGAAATGCCCATTACAGAGTGAGTTTTATTTGGTAAACCAAAGGAAGTATAAACAGAACAAAGTTTTTGATATCTATAAAATTTCAAAAAATTTCTAATTTTTAAAAATATAACTATTTTTGCCACAGTGCAAACTGTGTATATATGAATGAAATATCCCTCTGTTCATTTCTTAAGTTGTTTCCATTGATTTGATGGATTTATCCTCTAATCCGGATTCCAAGTGTGAAAGAACATCCTGTTCCTTCAAAGAAAGGAAGCCATTGAAATTTGATTTTCTTTTAGCTCGGCATCCTACAACAAATTATCCAATAAATTATCATGTAATGATACAATGATTCTCAAATCTAATAGTAAATTAGAGGGGTGTAAAGGATGATTGAATGGTAGTTCATCCCCATGGTCAGGGGTATTGTACACATGGACGTGTAAATAAAATTCAGGAAGCTGCTTCAGCCCCGTGACATCACTGAGAACCACAGTTCAGGGAGGATCTAGGCACACAGCCATCTGCCTCAATCTCCTGGGTTACATGTAGATCCAGCGGTCTTGAGAGTGGCTTCAGAGCAGGTAACTTTTGTCTATCTCTCCCCTTCCTTCTCTCCAGCTTATCTGAAACAGTCCTGACTATCATATTTTAAAGTAAGACTAATTATAGTTATTTACATGAGCTTCTTGTTCATTATTACAGAGTAATAATCAGGCATACCATTAAATATCATTTAATTGACCTAATTAAATTTGTTGTAACCTTTAATTGATTACAACACTAAGATTAGTTTAGAGTTTGATATTCACCAAGAGTGTTAATCTACTTATAACTGCCATGTGCCTCACTCCACTTAGAAGTGTATCTTTGGCCCATCACAAGATTTTAATGAATCAAATCATCATAAATTAAGATAATGTACTGTCTTTTGGATGATAGAGAGGCATATGGGTCCATTTTGGAAAAAGGCCCATCTTTCTTTGCTCCCCATGGGAAGCTTCTGGTCACTAGGTCTCCAGGTGGCTTGCATAAGCCCTAGGTGTGTAATAGGTCGGTGCCTCTCCTTCTACTTGGGGTGGAAATAAAAGAGGTCAGAGAGACTTATTAAAGTTTTGGTTGCATGAAGTCATCTATGAAGACCATCCATGTATATTGTTCTGGATAGCTCTCTGATCCCAAGACTACTAGTTACTTTAAGGACTTGTCAGGAACTGTGAAAGGTCTGATATTTTACCTTACCTGCAAGCTAATAAGTCAGCCTACCACGGTCATGTAGATGCTGGCAAAAGACACAAGTCCCATGGGTCAGAGACAAAGGACTTAATGACACAGCAATGACAGTGGCCAGAGTATCAGCATTTGCACCGGTTCACTAAATCCCACTGCCTACAGGGTGATACACAGTGCACCAGCTGACATGCAGAGGGTTACAAGACCTCAGAGCTTAAGGAACTCAAATCTTTGATAAGGGGCAGGAAGTCTGCTGACCTTTGCCCTGTGGAGGGGTGTTATTTTTATTTGCTCCTTTGCTCCAGAGGAGGCCACTATTTCTATCTTCCAAGGCTGATGGCTTTACACACATCCTTGAAAAGATAACGTGCTTTTACTGGCTTTCAAAGATAAGCCTGAATGAGACTTGATCATCATTCAGTTCTTCTGTTTCCTTTATTGAGATTGTGCAAGTATGCTCTTTTCTCTGTAATGTTCACTAACTTTATTCATACATAAGGGATGCTTTTGATTTTATTTATTAAGTTAAAATTGTCTTATTAGAGCAAATGATGAAACTATTATGGGTTGGATCTGAAACTATACTTTTCTAGGAAAAATGTGAAAGAAGATTGGTGCTCACAGATCTTTGCCACAAGGAGCTGATAACAACTTCAATGACTTTAATTTGTATATTGTTATGTACCCCTTTCTTCCTTCTTCATCCTCTCTGCTTCCTGTAACTCTCATATGGGGATGGGGCAGTTTCAGGGATTCACTGAACTCATTTACAATATTCAAATGGTTTTGTCTGTTGTGTTTTTCTGTGTGTGTGTGTGAGGAGATCAGCCCTGTGCTAACATCTGCCAATCCTCCTCTTTATTTTGTTGCCGAGGATGACTGGCCCGGGGCTAACATCCATGCCCATCTTCCTCCACTTTATATGGGACGCTACTACAGCATAGCTTGCCAAGCAGTGCGTCGGTGCATGTTGGAGATATGAACCAGCGAGCCCTGTGCTGTTGCAGCAGGGTGCGTACACTTAACTGCTTGTGCCACACAGCCAGCCCCATGTTGTGTTTCTTTAATTGAGGTAAAGTTGAGATACATCATTATATTAGTTTCAAGGGTACAACATATTGATTCAATGTTTGTATATATGTTGAAATGATCACCACAATCAGTCCAGTTAACATCTGTCCCAATACATAGTAACAAATTTTATTTCTTGTGATGAAGACATGGCATATTTCAAGGTGCAGAAGAATTAAGAATGATGTCATACTTTTCCATATACAGCTTGATGAATTTGGACATAAGTATACACTCTTGCGACTGTCACCACCATCAAGGCCCCAAAGAGATCCATCAATTCCCAAAGTTTTCTCTCACCTCTTTTATTACTATTATTCTGTGGTAAGAACTCAACATAATATCTACTCAATTAGCAAATGTGATGTATGCAATACAGTCTTGTTAGCTGTAGGCACTATGCCGTAGCCTACATCTCCAGAACTTATTTATCTTGATAACTGAAATTTTGTATCCTTTGACCAACAGCTCCCCATTTCTCCATCCCCCCAGCCCCTGGCAAGGACCATTCTAACCTCTGCTTGTATGAGTTTGACTATTTTAGATTCCACATAGAAGCGAGTATTTGCCTTTGTCTGTCTGCCTTATTTCGCTTAGCATAATCTTCTAGGTCCTAGGTCTTCTAGGTCCATCCATGTTGTCAAAAATGGCAGGAATTCCTTCTTTTTTCAAGGTTGACTAATATTCCATTTCTTTGTCCATTCATCTTTCAATGACATTTAGGTTACTTCTGTATCTTGGCTATTGTGAATTAGATGCAATGAACATTAGAGTGCAGGTATCTCTTTGAGACCCTGATTTCAATTCCTGTAGCTATATACCAGAAGTGGGATTGCTGGATCCTATGCTAGTTTTCATTTTTGGAGGAACCTCCATACTGTTTTCCATAATGGCTGTGCTAGTTTACATTCCCAAAAAGGTTCCTTTTCTCCACATCCTCACCAACATTTGTCATCTTTAGTATTTTTGACAATAGCCATATTAACAGGTGTGAAGTGATAGCTCATTGTGGTTTTTATTTGCATTCCCTGATTAGTGAGGCCAGACACCTTTTCATACACCTATTGGCCACTTGTATGTCTTCATTGGAAGAAGATTATTCTGGTCCCCTGCCCATTTTTTAAATGGATTTTTCTTTCTGTTATTGAGCCAACGCAACAAAAGAGAACAAAATTTCCAGGTAGTATGGGTACTTCCCAGTTGATGCAGATGGTTTTGTATTTACAGTGGTACCAAAAGATCATGTTTCATGCTTTTTCTTTAGCTTGTTATAAGACCAGCAGTAGCTGTGGTATGGTAGATAATCAGGATCTTCTGGGTTTGGAGGTTTACAACATAAATGAGTGGAAAGGAATTTTTTATTATTCCAAGGAAATTATTGAGATCATAGTCCATGGAATCCAGGATTGATAGGTGTAGGAGGAAATTAAGGTGAGGATTGGTGATCTGGCATTACTTCTGATCTTGAGGGACAGGTATCTACCGTATGAGTGTTTGAATAAAAATATTAGAGATCAGGAATTTGTGGTGGGTGAATATGTTTTCTGAATTATTTACTTTTGAACATAACCATTTGGATTATGTGAACATCTGGGATATGGGAGTAAGTCACTAACAGGGGGTGGTTGATAATGTCACTATTGATTTCACTTCTATGAACACCAAGTGGTCAATGGATTAAGCAAATGAGTAGTCAGAAAACACAGAAATGGTAGGATTTGGGATTTAGTAAAGGACTAGGGATGGACTGTCCTGAGAGGAAGTGCCAGGACTTTTGCGGTTGAGAGTGACAAGGACAAGAAGAGAATAGAATCACACTTGAACAAGGAGGGTGTGTTAACAGGACGGAGGGAGAGAAATGATCTGGAGTAGCCTTGAGTTTTGACCTTGAGCTTTCTGTTCTTGATGCAAATCTGCCTGATGACATCCCAGGACACAGGTCAGATCTATCCCCATAGGATAGAGGGAGGGTGGAAGTAGAAAACAGCCAGGATACTTGTCCTAAAAAGGCAGGCTTCCTTTATCATTTGACCCCATTTCATGATTTATTTTTGTAGGATAAGAGGAAAAGAAGGATGATAGTCATGTCTTCATAGAGGAAGCAGCGTGACTGTGGGAACCAGTCCAAACCAAATCCTGGTTTAAACATCTCCATCCCTTTGAGGATGTCCAGTGACATATTCAAGCGGCCGGTTAATAGAATCCCATCCCATCCTGCCAATGACGGGCCTCTGGGAGGACACCTTGGACCAGCCCCACCAGGTCTGCTGGCCCGAGAGACCACAAGGACTCCAGGCCTGCAGCAGTGCAGGACAACTGGTAAGTCCTTTCAATCTTGCAAAGGCGTTGGAAAAACTTGCACCTGGTCACACAGGTGAATCCCTGCCAGGTGAGCTCACAGGTGGTCTGCACTCCAGGTCCCATGCCCACTCCTGCCGGTCTTCAGATTTGGCAGAGATGATTCCAGGAGCTGATCTGGGCATTCCACAGCTCCACTGCCAACAATTTCTGGTGACTGAGGAAGGTATCAGGAAGGAGGAAAGGGCAGTGAGGAGCACAGGAGAGAGACTGGTGGTAGCACTGATGGCGGACAGACTTGCTAGCAAGGCAGAGAAAGTGAGGGGCCAAGAAGGCCGTCCTGACAGCAGATGACATGGAGCAGGCACCTCAGTGAGGTCTCTTGGAAGCGTCCCTAATGTTTCCTTGTTTTGAGCTCTTGAAACTTTAAAACATACCAATACTTTTATTAAACTCCACTGCGTGACACAGAAATTATTGACAGTGGTTTCTTTCTGAGGTGAGAGGTTGAGTTTCAAGTGAGGAGAGAACGATCTTCCTTTTTCATGCTGTTTTATCATTTTCTTTTACTATGTACATTATTTATTTGTACTTTCAAGTCAGCAGCGAGTTATCAACGTCATGGGATGATTTAGTTTTTCCCCTCACAGTCACAGTAAAACCTACTTAAAGTGGATTATTCTTTTTGTGTAATATTCCAATAGATTCCAAAATATTATTTCAAAAGCACTTTGATGTCTATGTTCTCAAATTAGATATTTACTTTTAAGTCTCCATTTTTATGTTCTTCGTTGTATGCTAATTCAGAGTTGCATCTAAGGAAATACCAGATTTCCTTCTGTTTTTCAGATCCATATGTGTTGGAAATTTGATTCATGAAGATGGACATGGCAGTTGGGGGATCCAACTATTATCAAAAGAGACCTTTTCATCATCAGTAATCTGACAAGAACCCACCGCTTGTGGAGATTTAATTGTCTATTTGAGGGATCAAGCTTTTGCTGTTGGCACTTTTCTTTCTCTTTGGAGCGAAAGTACGACCTTCCCAGTCTTTTGATTACCAAATCACTTTCCTGGCTGGCTGTGCCATGTCAGGAAGGGCCTGGGATGCTGGGAACCAGGATTCATCCACAGCTTCTGGCTGTCCTGAGAAGGTTTCGCTGGCAGACTCCAGCCTGTGTGTCTGGGTGACACTTGCAGCCATCAGAAAGGAAGGGATACCTCACTAGTGTTAAGCAATTCATCTGGCCCTTGTCTTACAGGGCGTTCCCGAGGGATGAGGTTCAAAATGCCACTTGGTAACCCTTTGAAAGCTCCTAGTCATGGGGTGGGCTCTTGGTGTGAGCTCAGAGCAGTGTCTGTTCACCACCAGATAGGAAGCATTTCAGTATTTTAATTGGTAAGTCTGTGTTCATGCACGTCCGTGGATCATCAGTTCTGTGGCATTCCTTGCTGGACATCCCCACACCCCTGTCATGCCTCATCTTTCAAAGCTCCAAACAGGGTTCACAACCTAGCAGGTTGTTGTAATGTAACCACCGCACAAGACTGGGGAAAAAAAACAACCACTCAGGGGCGACACACTTTAAGAGTTTGGGCCAAATTGCCCCATTTGGACGAATTGGTAACACCAACACTGAACATGTAAACTGGAGGATTGTCCAAGACCATGGACTTCAGAATGACACGGGCTCAGAAGTCACCCTGGACAGCAAGGGACAGTACAGAGTCACTCACTGGCCAGGATTATGGTCCCTTATCCTTGCAAAGTAGAGCTCATGTTGGATCCATCAGGTCAAGCCAGGGAGGGGGCTGAGGGCCTTCTAGGGAATTTCTGACCTAAAGGGAATTGCATAAGGAAGGCAGGGGTGCTGAAAATCCTAGTTCACAGGGAACAGTCATGTTTATGGAACGAGGCCCAGCAGTAGTCTTAAAAGCTGCATCACAAGTCTTTCCCCTTGGATACAAAACAAGCAGGAAGAGGAATTCAGAGTCCTGGACAAGGATCGCAGCAGCATTCAAATCTAGGTCACGGGTGAACATGGAGGCCGTAGATGGGCCTGAGGAGGGAAAGTCCTGCCTGCCTTTAGTCCATTTGCAAATGACCTACCTTGGGTCTTGTCCTCTCCCCGTGCACATTTTGATCTTTTTACATTGCTTTCTCCACTTACAGCTGATGCAATTCCAGGGATTGCACTAGAAAACTACAAGTTTCTAAAATTTGGTCAGTAGAAACCTCAACAAAAGAAGCAGGAAACATTCCCTGTTCCTCCAGAATGTAGAAAGGCAGCCCCTGTCTGTGGCATGACACGGTCCTAGGTAGTGCTGTTTTAAAGACACCCACATTTCAGTGGTTGTTGCTCTACCTGTGAAAGTACCTTCAACCTTTAAATCCCAAGAGAATGGGCAGGGGGCCGTGTCTGCTCCTGGAGGAGCTGAATGATACTGAAATGAACTTGTCCTCTGAGTTAGGGGTACTTGGGAGTGTCCCCACTAGCCAGGGAAGGGGCTGGCCCTTCTCCCTTCTCCCACATACAATAAGCTGATGACCCAGAAGAGTTCTTGATTTAAGGAGAAATGTGAGATTCTGTTTCTCTCTCACATGCCTACAGAAATCGACAGAACCACACAACTCCCAGGCTGTAAAGGGAACAGGACTTTATATAATATTCAAATATGGTATTTATTATTGACAACAAATAACGACTGTCCCTCCACAATGGGTGAATAGGTGCTGGGACAGAGATGTCAGGGAGCTGGGGTGGGGTCGTCACCTCTCTCTTGGGCTTCAGGGGCCCCAGGAATCAGCTTACAATGCTCCCCTTCCCACCAGGTTGTAGGGGCTGACCCGGTGCATTGCAAGCATCCCAGCTGTGACCCCGCTGCTGAGGATGGGGCTGTGATCGGTCACTGGTACGGGGTTCGGTGTTGGGGCCTGGGGTCTGAGTAGAAGAGTTGGGTTATCTTGGGGGCCTTCCTCAGAATCATGGCCCCCACCTTGTCCCCACTGCACTGGGTGCTCCAGACCCTGTGCTCAGTGCTGTCAGCCACCAGTACCCCATTTGTCCCTGTCACATGAGCAATCATTTAGTATCACCTATTTGACAGAGGAGAAAACGGAGTCTCAGGAAGCTGAAGAAAGTCACCCCAGTCACAGTACTGCTCAGTAGTGGAGCTGGCTTCCCAGTGCCAGCTGTCCAACTCCCCAAGGACATGCTTAGCCCGAAGCCTTACTGAACCCCTAGGAGTCAGTCACCCGGGCCCAGACACTCACTCACCCTTGACCTTGATGATGGCTGGTTCTTCTTGGCCGTGACTATTCTTCTGGCCAACTAGGTCTGGGGCTCCAGCTGGTGGGACAGGCTGTAGCTACAGGAGAGAGTGGCACTTGTGTGCCACCAGGAGCCACACCTCACGTGTCCCCCCACTGGCCTGCCCAGGAGCTGGAGTCTGGGTGTCCCAGAGGTCGCCATGCAATAAGGCCTGTGGCTGACCAGGGGCCATGGAGACAGGCTCTCTGGACTGGCCAACAGGGAGAGTCCACCTCTGCCCTCACCCAACTCCTGCTCAGCCTCACTTATCATTCTTGTTGAGCAGCTCCATGTCCTGGAACAACCAGGCCCCAAATCGCTCCTCGGGCTTTGGTTGTAATTCTTTGCAGCCACCTGGAGCAGCAGGATCTCCCTCATGACTCGGTATTCATGGGACCAGAGGGAAGGAGAGGATGGAGACAGGGCCTGTGTGGGGGATGCTGCAGGGGCCTTGTGGGGGGTGAGGAGTGGGCCAGGGGACCAGTCTTCGGAACCATCCTTCCCTCCAGTTCCATCCAGGATCTACCTGTTCTCAGAAGGGGAATAATCAGCCCTCCCTCCAGGAAGTTTTCCTTGATGCCATCCTCCCCTCAACCCACCCGCCAATTGGATGGGTCTCCCACTACTCTGTTATCAAACTCTTCAAGTCAATGTAAGATACAGGGGGTGGAGTCAGGGACTGACCTGCCCAGAGGGTCTCTGATTTCCACCTCCTTCCCCTCCCCTGCAGGGAGTGCCAGAGCTGCTCACCTCAGTCCTTTTCTGAAGGTTGATCTCATTCCCCTGGAAGGCAGACAGCCAGGGTCCATCAGACAGAGCACCCTAGCCTGACTAGCCCCCTATGACCACCCCTTATCATGTTGCACTACTGCCAGGTCCACAGAGGGGGTAGGGCATGCAGAGAAAATAGAACTTGGACCTAGGCTGGGCTCTGGGCTCCAGAGAAGGAGGACATGGGGGTGAGGCTGAGGTACCTGGCAGCAGAACCCTCTCTGATGACAGACTTGGAGGCTGAGGCCTCAGGCAGAGGGGACTGCCTGACTTGGGGGGGGCAACTTCTCTCTCCCCCATGGGCAGCATGGGATGGAGAGGCTGAGTCCCGCTCAGATAAAACCTCATGCAGCTCTGCCATCAGGCAGCTCTGAGCTTCCTCAGCCTGGGCTACCGGAATGGTGTATCAGGCGGAGCCTCTGTTCACTCATCCATAAGATGGGCCCAATGCACCAGCTCCCAGGGGTGGCTGCGAGGCTCTCATGAGAGATGTGCCAAGTGCTGACAGCTCAGAGCTCAGTTCAGGGGCTCCCGCATCACAAGGCTCAGGATCCTGGTCCTCCCTGCCTGGTCCTCAGTTTCACCCACCTCGAGATAATCACCCATTGCCAGATGCAGCATCAGCAGATCACCAAGGAAAGTGCCAAGATAGGGGACGACATTCTGTGACATCGGGTGTGGATGGGATGAGCCCTTGCTCTCAAGTTGACCCACTGCACACCTTGCCTTGAAAAGTCCTCACCCTCAGCCTCCTGGCTCACCCCAGTGTTCCCACAGGGAGCAGCCTAGGACCCTTAGTGGCCCCCACCCTCAATTCCTCCTGGCTTCACATCCGAAGAACACCACACTCCTCGTCCTCACCTCCCAGGGCCGGCTTCTGGCAAATCACAGGGTGTGCGGTCCCTGGCCCTCCCCACAACAAACCCATCCTGCACCAGCTCTTCCAGGCCCACCTACCTGGTCATATCTACTGGGGGATTCAGACACTGTGGCACCAAGAGGGAGGGCCCTCTTCTCTTGATTTGAGGGCCCTTCCCCCACAGGCACACTCACCTTCTTCTGCAGCCGCTTCTTGCCTCGCTGGAGGTTCCTCAGCAGGGTGGCAAACTTGGAGGGCCGCTTCTGCCAGGATGGAGGACAGGGTCAACCAGGCCATACTCCCCTCACCCCATTTCTCTCCAGCACCACTGGCCTCTGACCCTCTACATCTGATTCGAGTCAACTAGTACCAATGCCATTCCATCCTCCATGGTTTTGTGATTCCGGAACAAGCCCAGTTCCAACTCTTTCTCTGGGTGTGAGCATGGGCTTGTGGTCTGGCCTCCCTGAGCCTGTTTCCTCATCTGGAAGGTGTGAGAACTCCAGCTACCTCACAGGTTCTCCTGAGGACTCAGTGTCACATGACTGTCATCATTGTGCTCGACCTCACCCCTCCGTGTGGAGCAGGCAGAAATTCCCACATTCCTTTCCTCCCTCTTACTTCATCACACCCCTGTGAGGCATGCACCACACAATCACCATCCCTCCATTTCCCTGATGAGGAGACAAGAGGCCCAAACAGGGGCAGTGAGTTGCTCAGGGGCCCACAGAGGAGAGGCCACTTGCCCCTCTCAGTCAGAGGCCCTGTTTCAACATCCTCACCTAAACCCAGCACCATCACTGACAATAGTCCTGTCCCCTGTGCTCTCAGAGTGTGGTCCTGGCCCGAGCCATAGATGGAGAGGATGGGGTGTCTTGGGAGTCCAGTTGAGTGGCTCCTGTTTAACCCAGTCCCTTGGAGCGTCTAGCCCCCAGGCTGGGACAGACAAGAAACCCCTCAGGACATTCCCCTGCACGGAACTCTTTCTTTATCCACTCAAGAACTGGACCACTATGTGCCACCTCTGATCAACAGGGAAGGGGGTAACAGGATGCTTTGCTTCCTCATTTACATGAAGCTCCTAACGTCCTTTCAGCAGGATCCACTAAGAATCCATCAGTTGCCTAGATGTTTGTCATAAGCCACCTGTGGCATGTGTCATTGCCAATCGGGCACTCAGGTGAGACTCGTGTGGTTGACTCGGGTGACGGCTCTAGGGGTCCAGTGGGGAGTGCCAGAATGCACACAAATCTGTCTCTGGTCCAGCCATTCAAATACAAGGATGAGCAGTCTGTTTGTCCACCTGGGACATGGGAATCCTCTGCCGTGCACGTCCCTGGGGCAGGCAGGTGCCCCCCACCTTGGAGACGTGGTGAAGAGAGAAGGAGCAGCAGTGCCCTGGATTCCTGAGGACAGGTTTATGCTGAGGGCTAAACCCACCCCAACCACCCAACAGCCTGGAAGAAGCTACATCCAGCAGGATGGACGTGCATGGAAGCCAGAGACCTGCTGATGGCGTCAGCTCAGCAACTTCTCCTGGAACAGCCCAAGCCAGCACCACTGTGTCCCATGACCACGGCCTCCAGCCCACAAGGGCACCCCACCTGCCCATGGGCCAAACAGATCCCTCTGCTTGTTAATCTGGACAAGATAGATGGGAACGTTTCAGAGAAATTTCAAGTAAGAAACTATCAAAAGCACAGCCTGCCCCGTCCCCCTTCTCCCTCACCTTTCCAGACCCCCAGCCTCCACTGTACCTTGGTCATCAGTTCTCTGCTTCAGGACTTGTCTTGGCTATAGAGCTCCTTATGTTTTTCAGAGTTTTCACTGAGGAGAGGGGAAAGAAAGAGGAATAAATTTAGGAATAATGTGAGGGGACTGAGTGCAAATCCGTTTTCTCTGACAACCTGAGAGATTCAAACTGCCTGGAGGAGTGTTCTCACTGGGATCCTCTGAGTGCTAAGGTCTCGTGGGACTGGGCAGGGGCTCTCCTGTTGGTCACTGGGGTCTCCACTCCCATGCTCTACAGAGCAGCTCTGTTTTGACTGCTTTGAGTTTCAACTGGGCATAGAGTTCTGTTGTGATAAACACTTGAAAATCTCCAATGTGGCTCAACCTACTACCTGACATTCAGGGAAACTGAGTCGTGAAGCAGAACTGGTGCACTAACGACCCCCCACTGGAGGCTTAGAAACCCCCACACAGGCCCAGGCCCTGTCCCCAGCATTTGCTGCCTCCCAGGAGTTCCCACCTGACTGAGTGGCCAATGGCAGACATACGGGAGCTCCCCAATCCACACTGCTCTTCCTACGGAGAGAGGCCTACCCACCAGGAAACTTCCCCCGTGTGTTCATCAGGTGGCTTAGGGAGGTTTTCTGCAGAGCTGAGATGACAGTGTGGGGTGAGGAGAAGTTCTTCAGGATCTCGCACTCCTGGGGAAGGGAAGAGAATGAGCTGTGAGGTGGGGCACTGGAGACCCGCTTGCTCTAGCTTCAGTCCCCTTCTATTTAAATCTCCCCTCCTGGATGAGACAGATGATCAGGGAGCCCCAGAAGGGCACATTTAGGACCCAAAGAGTAACATTCACAAGGTGGAGTATTTTAGCTCAACCCAGGGTGGGAGCCAGGTAGAAAGTGAGCATCCCCGTACTGGAACCTGGAGTCAAGGTCAGCGTGCCCCTGACAGGAAGGGCCTAGGGACTTGCAGTGTCTTAGACCACACACTGCAATCCTGGGAGCTGATAAACGTGGAGGCAGTTCCCAAGGCTCCAGAGAGAGGCTCCACTGGGCCTCCCACAGCACACCTGGGCCACCTGAATCCAGTTCTCCACCACCCTTGCCCTGTCCTGTGTTGTCATGCTCGGTTCCCCGAGGCAGGGGGTGATGATGAAGCTGGCCATCCTTCCGAAGTGGTCGATGGTGGCCTGGATGGTGGGTGCCAGTTGCTCATTGCCATGCTTGTTTCCCTTGCTCCAGGTGGAGCCCAGACCCTGAGAGGGCACCACCTTCTGGAAGAGCTCCTGGGGAACAGGGGTAGTGTCACCCAGCACTGCCACAGGCCAGCTCTGTATCCACAGCCCTTAAAGTCCCACACAGGTTTCACAGTTTAGAGCTGGAGCTCAGGAAGATCAGGATGTGGCCTGAGACTTGTGAGAATCCCTGGCTTTTCTTCTCTGTCCACTGTGGGCACCCAGCACAGGATGACCCAGGACCCAATACTGGCAGGGAAGGGAGGGGGCATTTGCACCCAGCCCGTCCTGGCTAACTCCAACCTCCAGATGGTGGCTCAATTCGGCTCATCCCAGGGGGGCATCTTCCACCACCCTGATCCCCCCTCTGGTTCCACTCCCCATTCAGATGCACATTCCCCTGTGGCAGCTACAACCACGGGCCTTGTCTGTCTCCCTTGTAGTGAAGTACACATCAGCTGTCTAATAAATCCGGAGGCTGTTGAGACTCCTGAGCAGCCGGTTGGGTCACCAGGGACCTGGCTGCACACACTGATCCCACCCACACACTGATGGCCCAGGCCCCACCCAGCTTTCCATCTCTTCTACCTCATGGAGTCAGCACAGCCACTCTATGCAGCAGGTCCTGTTAGTGTCCAACTCTGTGGTCTGCAGGTGGACAGCAAAGTCTTGGGGGTTCAGAAATTTGCCCAGGTCGTATGGTTGGTAAGGTGTGGAGCTGGGATTTGGGCCCAGATCATAGGAGCCCAGGTCAGGTCTGGGGCAACGATGGCAGAGGGAAGCCCTGCCCCACCCCACCCTGAGACCCCAGCTGCTCACCGCATCAGTCATGATCAACTGCTCAGCCACCAGCCTAGGAGGGAAGGCTGTGAGGTTAGGCTTCTTCTCCCGCTCCTTAATGGCCACAGGTGGAGATGGACTTCTCACTAGAAATGATGGTCCAGGTGACTCCAGCTCAGCAGCCCCCACTCCTGCTGGAGCCCATGTTGGCCCTTGCTCCAGCTCCAATACTACTGCTGGAGGGGACTCTGGCTCCAGCGCTAGAGGGGGTGGTATTGATGGAGCTGGAGCCAGCTCTACCTCCAACTCTGCCCACTGCTCTGCTTCTGCCGCTGGCTGGAGTTCTGCAGCTGACGCTGCAGCAGGATAAAGAGAAAGGTTCCCCCACATAGCTGACTTTCCTTGTGTGCTTCTAAAGACAGGAAAGATCCCACTTCTTTTCCAGGAATACCCAGGTTGCAGTCTCCCTTACCCTCTGGCTCTGCCTCAGTGGCCTCCAGAAGTTCACACCAGAGAAGGGAAAGAGGGTCACGGCAGCCCATCTCCCAACCAGGCAAGGTGACCTGCATGTACATCCCCTTTAGTTTGAAAAAGGGACAGCCCCAGTCTGGTCCCACCCCAGTTGTGGTCCAACCCCATCATCTCAAGGTGCTGAGTGTGGAGGCCCTCTGCTCCTGCTCTCATCTCAGAGCAGCACTGGATGGTGTTTGTGGCCTCATGCTCCTGCCCCTTGTCTAGTGAGTTAGTGGAGTTGAAAACATTGGGCAGCTACTCGACGACCTCCTGAGTGGAGTTCTGCAAAGACTGCCCGGGAGCTGGGCCAGAAGGAATCAGGGGCTGCCTGCACACTTCCACTGGGGCCAACCCCAAAGAGAAAGTCTGTTCCTCTGTTCAGGCACAGAGGGACATCCCTGCAAAGAACTCTGGTCAGGGAGGGAAGGAGATGAAACCTCTAGGGCTCAGTAACATATAAGTAGAAGAGCTCACCTTCTCATGCTGACAGCCATGACCTGGGATATGAACATGACAGACTCACCAGGCTTCGACACCTAACAACCAGCTCCTGCCTAGGAATCACCCACCCCTCATGCCCTGCCTTCCGCCCTCCATACAGACACATGCACACACACACACAAAGGGGCAAGGGGTGGTGGGGCTGATCAGGTGGGATCACAGTTGTGTCCTGGCCTGCATTAGGCTTTCCTGGGCTGCCCCGTGTTACCTTTCACTGCCTCCTGCCAGATGCCCAGAGGCTTTGGTGGTGAGGGCTGAGCCAACGTCGGCAACTACCAAAAAGATTCACTTTCTGGGCTTTTTTGAGCCCAGATCCTCCAAAAGTTGGGATACAACAACAAAACATCTTTGCCTGTTGACTGTCTCCAAACAAATGAGCTGGATGGGGTGCTGTGGGTGCTTGGTTACCAGAGTTCTAAGATCTGTTGAGGTCTATGACTCCATGTCATCTCCTGAACTGTACACAATGAGCCCACACAGCCCTAGCCACAGCTCCTTGGAAACCTAACTAGGGTCCTAGCTTTGAGGAGACAGAGATGAATGCAGACCTCCTTTTTCTTACCAGCTCTGCATCCTGGGAAAGTTTCTCTGCCTCTCAGGTCCTCCCCAGTCTCCAAACCTGCACAATGGGGATCAGGCTAGAATCTACTTCCTAGGGAAGTCACCCAGTGTACATGAGGTAATATCTATTATCCCTGTGGGCTGGTGTCACATGTACCTAAGTCACGATCTTAGAGATGGAAGAATAACAAGGAGGGGTGGGATGTAGTACAGAACAACACTCAAAACAGGCCTGTGTTCTAGAAATATGATATTGGGACAGTCACTTCCGACTTGGCCTCATTTTCAGGTCAGCATCATGAGGGGGTTGCAACTAATGGAAATTCAGATATTGCCATCCTGTGGCATAAAACCATTCAATTATTTCCTGTTTTATGGAGAATGAAACCCAAGTGCCTCATCTTGGCCTATGAGGTGGGCAGCCTCCACAGTGGTACCCAGTAAGCCCCACTCATGTTATAGCCATCCCAGTGGAACCACTAGCTGGTTAGTAACTGGCTTCTGTACATAACAGCCAAAGTGATAGGATATCTTGTCTAAATTTTAACTGAAAAAGTCTCCCACTTCCTCTTACTCCGTCTCTCATGTGCCAACTCTCTCTCTCACTCTGTCAAATCCCTGTAATTGAGGAATCAAATACCAGTGTATTGGGGCTGCCTATGTGGAGGTCTATAGAGGAGATATGCATGGGAGTGCCCAGGCCAACAGACAAAATGAACTCAGGCTCTCAGTCCAAACTGAATCCTGAAGGCTGAGAGTGAACTTGGGGGCCAGTCCTCCCCCAGTCAAGCCTCAGTTGAGGCCACAGCCCCAACCTGTTAAACTCACTGAGGCAGAGACACCCAGCTAAAACCTGCCTGATTGCTGATCCACACATATTGCAAGATAGTCAACATTTGCAGTTTTGAAATGCAAGGTTAGGGGCAATGAAGTCAGAGAGGGAAAGGTAACTGACACAGCCTACCAGGCCTGCCCCTACTTTCCACCCCAGCTCCTATTCTCTCCTCCCAGCCTCCCTCCAGCTGCACTGGCCACCTTTCTAACCTCCTCTGGCCAAACTCAACTCTGCCTGTGAGACTCAGAGCTAGTGGTGCCATCTCCCTGACACACTGCTCCCAGACTTGTGCAGGGCTGGCTCCCTCTTGTCATTCTGCTCCCAGCAAATGTCAACCCAGTGAGGCCTTTCAGACCCTCCTATCCAGCGACGCCCCACCCAGCACTCCCTCACAGCCCCCTGATGTGTTTCTCTACAGCACTTGCTCTTTTCTTTCTCATGTCATTGCTTTTGTCCATTTCCCCTCTAGAGTGTGAGCTCCTGGCAGGCAGGGACCACTTGGTCATTTTCATCCTGCACTTTGGCCCACCAGGACACCTGGCACAGGGTGAGTGCTCATTGCACAGCTGCTGAATGAGTAAATGGGAAGATCTTGCACCCCTCCCCCTGCTTCTGACCAACTTTGTGTAGATGAACACTAGTAATAGGAGATACAATTTGTTTCTGAGGCAAAGGGACAGCCAGAAAGACCTCTGCTTGAGTCTTTCCTGCTCCAGGAGCTCAAGTAAAGTTCAGTGGACACCGAGTAAATTCCAGGTTACGGCAGAATGACTTGATATATGTAATGGTTACCAAAATAAGTTTAGTTAACATCAAGCACCAAACAGAAATAAAAGTTTTTTTCCTGATAAAGAGAAGTTTTAAGATCTACTCTCTTAGCAACTTTCAAATATACCACACAGCAGTGTTAACTTACACAGTGCTGTATATCAAGTATATCTCAATATAACTGAAAAAAAAAATAAAAACTAAAACTCACTGGCCACCACTGACACAAGAGGCTGCCCGCTCCCTGGTGGCCAGCACTAGCACTGCAGCCCAGGCAGGAATTCCACCAAACAGAAAGGAAATTTTCTTCAGGTGTCCTCAAGGCAGAGGCTCTCCAGGGTCCCAGGGTTAAAGGAGCAGGACCTGTTGGCTTTGAGGGAGTGGGAGTAATCTCGGGAGCATACCTTTCCCCCCCTCTTGCTGTTCCCCACCTGGTGTCCTCTTCACTCTTAAGGCATCCTAACCTCAGAAATGACAATGATTCCCCCTACCTCCAGATGAGGGCCCCGACGGTCCAACAAGGATTAGTCTTCTCCCTGGACTCTGGACTTGGTGTCCAGTGCTCTGGCATCTTCTTCCTTATTGTCAGTTCTCATCTACCCAAGCCCCCAAGCCTCCTCAGTTCTAAAGGACCTCTAGGGGCTGGAAAGCATTTGTTCAGGGTTTCAGAGCACAGTAGGTCATCGACAGAGAACCCAGTCAAACAGACACGTTGCAAGCACATGGAAGACTTGGAGTCACCCGCTGGATGCACCCCAATTTATACAGGAGGACACTCACTGAGCTCTTCTCTCCTGTTCCCAATGCCTACACTAGGGGAGGATGGGCTCATCACAGTTCCGGGTGCCCACAGAGGTGGACTGCAGGACCCCAGTCCTCTGCTCCCCAGGCTGGGCCAGGGATGGGTCAGGTACTGGTAGAAACCTAGGAACCCTGGGGATTCCTCTGCCCATCTCTGGGCCCCTGGGAACGTATCTAGGAGAACGGACGCTACTGCCCCATGGGAGAGCTGACTCCAACCTCTCTCCCTCCTGCCTCGTCACTTCCCTGGTGTCAGCTCTTTCTTCACTGCATCTCCGTGGTACCCACATGAGAAGTCAGTGTGAGTGGGTGTGCCTGGGCACATGTGATGATGAGGAGAGAAAAATGGCCCATATGGAGAGGAGTAGGCAGCAACCCCCTAGGATCTTAACACCTCTCATTGCCAAAGGAAAACTGAGGGAAGGGGCAGAGTCTTGGCCAAGGAAGCTGGAGATCTCTCTAGTCTTCAGGACTCTGACCACCTCCTGTGGTCTGGGCCAGTACCTGCCTTTTTCTAGGCCAGTTTCCCAACTGTACAGTGAGGGGTAAGATGTGCAACAGCACAAGCATGTGCTCGGCCAGGACAAGTCATCAGGTCCCATTGATACATTAAGTACGTTTTAAGTGTATTGAAGACATTGATATTGCTGTGCAATCATCACCGCTATCCATCTTCAGATCTCTTCTCATCTTGCAAAACTGAAGCTCTATATCCATTCATGAATAATCCCCCATTCCCCCTCCTCCCACCCCCTGGCAAACACCATTCTACTTTCAGTCTCTCTGAATCTGGTGATTTCAGGAACCTCATAGAAGTGAAATCACACAAGTTGTATTTTTGTGACTGGCTTATTTCATTTAGAGCAATATCCTGAAGGTTCATCCATGGTGGACTGTATCTTAGAATTTCCTTCCTTTTTTAAGGATGAATAATATCCCATTGTATGTATATTCCACATTTTGCTCATCCATACATCCCTGGACAGATACCGTAGCCAGGCCCAAAACCAAGCCCAAAATAAAATAGGGCCCCAACCAGATTTTTATCAACAGTCCCATGGAGACTACTTTCTTAAGCCATGTCCCATGTGATATTTACTAAGGATCTAATCTTGGGCCGTCAGTTGTTTTTCAGAAACTCCCTTTGTCCTCCTTGAGCATGTTTCAACTGCTTTGAGTCAGTGAGACTACAAGACAGCTGGCAAGACTCAAACCGCAACCGCACAAGTGATTGGAGGATGACCTGGGGGACCAAGAACTCCCTTGCCGATCATGTTAAGAACACCGTCTTTTGAACGTGGGATGCATGACAGAACATGAAAATCTGTACTTGCACAAAATGCCTAGCACTGTCCCCAACCTTCCTGCACCTGCTCCTTCATCCTTAAAAATCCCTTTTCAACAGCCCATCCAGGAGAAAGATTTAACCTTTGTCTCCTGTCTCCTTGATGGCCAACCTCATAATAAAGCTTTTTCCCTTCTACAAGAGTGGGTATCCCGTTTGGATTAAGGGGTGCATTGGGCAGCTAGCCCTTCTTTGATTCCAATACTTGGGTGGCTTCCATGTTTTAGCTATTATGAATAATGATGCTATGAATATGGGTGTTGAAATATGTCTTTGAGAACATGCTTTCAACACTTTGTGGGGGTATATAACCAGAAGTGGAATTGCTGGGTCCTATATAATTACATTTTTAATTTTTTTAGAAATTGTTATACTGATTTCTACAGCAACTATATATTATGTATTCCCACCACAGTGCACAAGGCTTCCAACTTCTCCACATCTTGGCCAACAGTGGTTCTACTCTTTTTCTTCTTTTTTTTGTTTTTTTGATAGATTCCATTCTAATGAATGTGAGGTGGTCTCTCACTGTTTCTGTTTTGTATTTCCCTAATGATTACTGATGTTGAGCATCTTTTCATATGCTTATTGGTCATTTTCAGATCTGTGAGGAAATGTCTACTCATGTACTTTGTTCAATTTTGATTTAGGTTGTTTGTTTTTTGTTGTTGAGTTTAGGAGTTCTCTATCTATTTTGGATATTAAGGCCTTCCCAGATACATGGTTTGCAAATATGGTCTCCCAACATGTGGGCTGTGCTTTTACACTGTTGATAAAGTCTTTTGAGGCACAAAACTTTTTAATATTCATGAAGACCAGCACATGTATTTTCTTATTTTATTGGCTGCTGCTTGGTTGTCATATCCATAAAATCATTACCAAATCCTATTTTGTCAAGTTTTGTCTTATGTTTTCTTCTAAGGGTATTACAACATTAGCTCTTACATTTAGGTCTTTGATCCACTGGGAATTAAGCTTTGTATGTGGTGTTAGGTAAGGGTCCAAGATGATTCTTTTACATGTAGGTATCCACTTTTTCCAGCACAACTTGTTGAAAAGACTTTTCCCCATTGAGTAAATTTGGCACCCTTGTCAAACATCATTTGATCACATGGGTGAAGGTTAATTTCTGGGCTCTCAATTCTGTTACCCTTGGTCAATATGTCTGTCTTTATGCCATGACAATGCTGTTTTGATATTGTAGATTTGTAGTAATTTTTCCATCAGGAAGAATCAGTCTTCCAACTTAGTACCTCCTTTCAAGATTGTTTTGGGTATCTGGGCTTACTGGAGATTCCATAAGAATCTTAGGATGGGTTTTTTTCTATTTCAGCACAAAACATCCTTGGGATTTTGACAAGGGCTGCACTGCATTTGTTGATCTCTTTGGATAATGTTGACACCGTCACAATAAGGAGTCTTTGAATCCATGGTGATGGGATGTCTTTCATTTCTAGTATCACTGGGTGGCTGTTCAGGTTGAGGGGGCAGCAATCCTCAAGGTAGTCATGGAGAAACCCACAATTTCTCCTCACTGGGCCTTCACCATTTCCTTAGAACCATGGACAGCCAACAGAGGGCAAAATGCATGTAAAATTCATGTAGGAAGTTTTCAAGGACTGGGTGTGCATGGAGCACACATTTCTTCCACTCCTCTCCATTAGAAAGAACCATGGACTGAAGCGGCAGACCTTAACACATGGGGACTGCAGACCCAACCAGCGGTCCCCCACAAATGGGGACTGTGAACTAACTAAGGGCCAGGGACTCGGGTTCCTGGCAGAACCATCTGGCAGCTCAAGCTGACCCACTAAGACTTTGCCTGGCACTGCTGACTAACCAAGGGCTAAGACTGATGCTCTCTTAGAGCATCCTGTCAGTCGAGACTGACCCATTGATCCTGGACTGGAAAGCCAGTTAGATCGGGAGCTCAATGCAAAGACGGTGGACTCAGATCCAAGATGAACTTACACACAGCCCTCGGAAACAGCAAAAAAGGAGAACTCAAAGGTTTTGCGGGTACCAATGCCTGTGTTTCTCATCCCTGAAGCCATCAGATGTCTCCTTTGGATCCCACTGCTACCACCAAACTGGTACAAAAGAAAATAAAACTGAGTAAATTTTAAACATCTTATTGGCTTTATTCAATAGTTCATGAAGCACGTGGCATCCCGTCTAGCAGAGAGAAAGGAGCTGTACAAAATGAAAGACTTTTATAGGCAGCAAGGAACAGGAACAAGGAAGTTACACTAGACAAAAAAGCGGGTTGGTTACTGCAAGGTTACCTTCCTTTAGGGGATGGCAGGGCTCTATCAGGAAGATGACCTACCTGCTGTGCATCAGGTGATTCCTGATTGACTGGCTTAAGATTCCAATCCTGGGAGGGCCGAAAGTCTAATTAAGTCTCGGCTTGTTGACATGGGGCTTAGCCTAAGTGGCTCCATTTGGGTCTGGTGTCTTGTTTTAAAAACAAGACTTCTGCTGGTTCCTGCTTTCCCCAGTTACACCCCGGCTGTCCCATCACTGACCACTGTTGGTCACACACCCACTGCACCTGCCTCCAGTCCTGCCCCCTCAACACCGTAATCTCACACACAGCTCCTCCTGACACTATCATGACGTCTCCCACTACACGTCCCCTATAACTTCCACACTGCCAGCAAGATGCTTCACAAACACCACTACCATTTATGTCCAATGGGCTGAAAGGCCTGCCCGTGCTCAGGGAATCAGGAGTTGCAGGGTCTGTCACTTGGCCTCCAATCACCTATTGTACCCCAGCTGAAGGGCTTACCCTGCAGGGAGACTCAGTTGTAGCCAACTCAATCGAACAACACCATCTTTGCCCCAGGCTTCCTTCAAAATGCTCCACCCACTTTCTGTCCCAACTGCTCCTTGAGGGGTCATTTTGGGGTAGCCTTGGAGACTACCTTGGTGATTTTGTGCCCAGGCACAAACAACTCTTGGCCCACAAACACTTTAACCATACCCCCTAAAATCATATACAACAGGTAACCAGTGAATGGGTGCAAATGACTGGTTTTACCTTGAAGATCCCTAACGAATATTTTGCACCAGGAGCATCCACTTTTGGGTTTTACTGTGGCCTGATATCACAAGACTCTCATCCAGTGAGCTTCTCTCTTCCCAAGCCCTCTGAACAGCTTTCTCCAGGCTATAATCTTCAATGCATCATAGTCTCTCTCTCAGCCTGCTTCTCTCAGGTTATAAGTTCCCTGAGTTTCCTTTCTGACTGGCTACCACCAACTCATAGAGACACTGTCAGTCCTATAGCACTGAGTGTTCAGTTCTACTAGGTCTGACTGACTGGACTAGGAACAGGTGCAGTGGCCCTACCCACACAAAATTAGATAACTGAGGCAACCAAGAAGTATCAAAAACCTTAACCCAACATGGACAACAACTCCGTAAGACCCTATCCTAGCTCTTGTGCAACCGTCTCATGAGTCTCTTGCCTAAATGGTTTTAGAAAATGGCCTGGCCCTAGACTGTCTATACCTGCCAAGGAAGGAAGGGTTTGCGCCTTTCCTAGAACCACTTGCTGAGTGTACATCAACTCACAATTTCAAACCTACCTCCACCAGATGGCCCAAGAGGTTAAAATATTGCATAATATTACCCAAATCTTTGAACAGACACCCAAGGCCCCCGAGATCACTGACCTACATTCATGGCTGGTCTGTCCAAGTTGGGAACAAGGGAAATGGACTGGATTTTAGACTGTTGCTTGTACAATTATAGGATTTGTTACTATAGCCCTCGTCGGATGTTTACTCTCTTTGCTACAATGTTCCCTACCCCCAATAAATCCATGAATTACCCTTATTAAATATTCCAACCAATTTAAAATTAAGTAAATTGAAATTAATCAATACCTTGATTACTTTAATAAAATTCAAAATTTTTATGGAGGAGAATCTGCTTAACTCAGAATACACCATTGTAAGCACTTTAAAGTATACAGTTCAGTGGATTTTAGTACAATGATTATGTCCTATGGTTATCACCACTATCTAATTCCAGAACATTTTCAACACCCCCAAACAAACCCATACTCATTCACACTCTATTTTCTCCTAACCCAAGCCCATGGAAGCAACTCATCTGTTTTCTCCCCCCTATGGATTTGCCTACTCTGGGTGGTTCATTCATATGACATCATGCTATCTGTGGCCTTTGTGGACGGCTTCTGTGAGCACACAAGTTTCAAGGTTCATCCATGGCTCAGCATGTAGCTGTAGCTTATTCTTTTTTATGGCTCTACAATATCCCATATTATGAATAGACCACATTTGGTTTATGCAGTCATAACTGGATAGAAATTTGGTTTTGTTCTACTTTTGGACCATTGTGAAAAATGTTGCTTTGAATGTCCGTTGGCAAGTTTTTCTTTGAACATATGTTTCCAATGGTCTTTTGGACATACCTACCATTTGACTCTCCTGGTCAATGGTAATCCTAGGTTTAAGACTTTAAAAAATGCCAAGCTGTTTTCTGCAGTGGCTGCATCACTTTACTTTCCCACCAGTAATGTATGTGGGTTTCCCCTTCTCCAGATCTTTACCAACATTTGTTATTTTCCATTATGTTGAGTACAGCCTTCATTTTGAGTGTGAAATAGTATCACACTATGCTTTGAATTTGCATTATCCTAATAATTTATGATACTGAGCATCTATCTAGTGCTTATTGGCCATCTGTGTTTCTCCTGGAGACATGTCTATTGCAGCTGGTTACCCATTTTCATTGGCTTTTTTGTTTTTTATAATTGAGTTCTAAGAGATCTTTGTATAGTCTCAATACTAGAGCCTTCTCAGTTATATAACTTGCAAATAGTAGGAGACTTCAGTACCCCACTTTTAACAATGAATAGAATATCCAGACAGAAAATCAGGAAACAGCAGACATGAAAACATTAAAGGGCCTATCAGACATACACAGATCATTTTATTGAACAGCAACAAAATGCACTCTGTTCTCAAGGGCATATGGACTATTTTTCAGAACAGATCATGTATTCGGTCATAAAACAAGTCTTAACAAAATTAAGAAGACTGAAATCATACCAAGTATCTTTTCCAAACATAATGGCATGAAACTAGAAGTCAATAACAGAACAAAAACTGGAATATTCATAATATATGGAAGTTCAACAACAAACTCTTAAACAGCCACTAGATCAAAGAAGAAATCAAAAGGGAAATTAAAAAATAGGTCAAGACATACAAAAATAAAAACACCAAAACTTATAGGATGCAGCAAAAGTAGTACTAAGAGGAAAGTTTATAGTGATAAACTTGTACATTATAAAGGAAAAAAGATTTCAAAGAAACAACCTGACTTACAACACACAGCAACAGAAAAGGAAAAAATGAAACCCAAAGTTAGCAGAAGGATGGAAGTCACCAAGAGGAGAGTGGGAAAAAATGAAAGACAGTATGAAAGATCAATAAAAGTAAAAGTTGATTTTTTTGATGTTTTAATAGTTTTTAACATTGTGAAATTTTGGGTTGTACATTTTTGTTTGTCCATTACCATATATATGTCATCCTTCACCCTTTTGTGCACACCCCCCACCCCCATTGTCCCTGGTAACCACAATATAGTTTTCTCTGTCCATGTGTTGATTTATATTCCACATATGAGTGAGATCATACAGTATTTGTCTTTCTCTTTCTGGCTTATTTCACTTAAAATAATACCCTCCAGGCCCATCCATGTTGTTGCAAATGGGACGACTTTGTCTTTTTTATGGCTAACTAGTATTCTATTGTATATATATACCACATCTTCTTGATCCAACCATCAGTTGGGGGACACATGTTGCGTCCACTTCTTGGCTATAGTTAATAATGCTGCAATGAACATAGGGGTGCATCAGCCTCTTTGGATTGTTGATTTCAGGTTCATTGGATAGGTTCCCAGTAGTGGGATAGCTGGATCAAATGGCATCTCTATTTTTTTTTTTTGTGAGGAGATCAGCCCTGCATTAACATCTGCCAATCCTCCTCTTTTTTTTGCTGAGGAAGACTGGCCCTGGTCTAACATCCTTGCCCATCTTCCTCTACTTT
>JABWHU010000006.1:65241484-65282858 GCA_014189135.1 Dicerorhinus sumatrensis harrissoni | reverse complement strand
CAGCTGTGTATGAGGGTTTCTGTTTCTCCACATCCTCTCCAACATTTGTTGTTTTTTGTCTTGGTGATTATAGCCATTCTAACGGGCGTGAGGTGATATCTTAGTGTTGTTCTGATTTGCATTTCTCTGATGATTAGTGATGCTGAACATCTTTTCATGTGCCTATTGGCCACCTGTATATTTTCTTTGGAGAATTGTCTGTTCATTTCCTCTGCCCATTTTTTTGATCGGTTTGTTTTTTTGTTGTTCAGTTGTGTGAGTTCTTTATATATTATGGAGATCAACCCCTTTTCAGATGTATGTTTTGCAAATATTCTCTCCCAGCTGGTGGGTTGTCTGTTCATCTGATTCTGGTTTCTTTTGTCTTGTAGAAGCTCTTTAATCTCATAAAATCACACTTGTTTATTTTTTCTTTAGTTTCCCTAGTCTGGGTAGGCATGTCATCTGAAAAGATTCCTTTATGACCAATGTCAAATAGTGTGCTGCCTATATCTTCTTCTATGAGTTTTATAGTTTCAGGTCTCCCCTTCAGGTCTTTGATCCATTTGGAGTTAATTGTTGTGAATAGGGATAGCAGATTGCTCACTTTCATTCTTTTGCATGTGGCTGTCCAGTTTTCCCAACACCATTTATTGAAGAGACTTTCCTTTCTTCATTGTATGTTCTTAGCTCCTTTGTCAAAAATTAGCTGTCCGTATATGTGTGGTTTCATTTCTGGGCTTTCAATTCTGTTGCGTTGATCTGTGTATCTGTTTTTGTACCAGTACCATGCTGTTTTGATTACTATTGGTTTGTAGTATGTTTTGAAGTCAGGGACTGTGATGCCTCCTGCTTTGTTCATTTTTCTTAGGATTGCTTTAGCTATTCGGGGTCTTTTGTTGCCCCATATTAATTTTAGTATTCTTTTTTCTATTTCCGTGAAGAATGTCATTGGGATTCTGCTTGGGATTGCATTGAAACTGTAGATTGCTTTAGGCAATATAGACATTTTAACTATGTTTATTTTTCCAATCCATGTGCATGGGATGTCTTTCCATTTCTTTATGTCATCATCAATTTCTTTCAGTAATGTCTTGTAGTTTTTATTTTATAGGTCTTTCACCTCCTTGGTAAGATATATTCCTAGATATTTTATTCTTTTTGATGCAATTGTAAATGGTATTATCTTTTGTTTTTTTGTGAGGAGATCAGCCCTGCACTAACATCTGCCAATTCTCCTCTGTTTTTGCTGAGGAAGACTGGCCCTGGTATAACATCTGTGCCTATCTTCCTCTACTTTATATGGGACGCCACCACAGCATGGCTTGGCAAGCAGTGCGTTGGTGCATGCCCGGGATCCGAACCAGTGAACCCTGGGCTGCCACAGTGGAGCGCGTGCACTTAACTGCTTGCACCACCAGGGCGGCCCCTGTAAATGGTATTATCTTTTTGAGCTCTCTTTCTGTTAGTTCATTATTAGCATACAGAAATGCAACTGATTTTTGTAGATTGATTTTGTATCCTGTGACTTTGCTGTAGTTGTGGATTATTTCTAATAGTTTTCCAACCGATTCTTTAGGGTTTTCTATATATAAAATCATGTCATCCAGGGGCTGGTCCCGTGGCTTAGTAGTTAAGTGCACGTGATCCACTACTGGTGGCTCGGGTTTGGATCCCCGGCGTGCACCCACACACCGCTTCTCTGGCCATGCTGAGGTCGTGTCCCACATACAGAAACTAGAAAGATGTGCAACTATGACATACAACTATCTACTGGGGCTTTGAGGAAAGACAAAGGAGGAGGATTGGCAATAGATGTTAGCTCAGAGCTGGACTTCCTCAGCAAAAAGAGGATTAGCACGCATGTTAGCTCAGGGCTGATCTTCCTCACACACACACACACAAAAATCATGTCATCTGCAAATAGTGAGAGTTTCACTTCTTCATTACCTATTCGGATTCCTTTTATTCCTTTTTCTTGCCTAATGGCTCTGGCCAAAACCGCCAGTATTATGTTGAATAGGAGTGGTGACAGTGGGCAGCCCTGCCTCGTTCCTGTTCTCAGAAGAATGGCTTTCAGTCTTTCTCCATTAAGTATGATGTTGTCTGTTGGTTTGTCATAAATAGCCTTTATTATGTTGAGGTACTTTCCTTCTCTTCCAATTTTGTTGAGAGTTTTTATCATAAATGGATGCTGTATCTTGTCAAATGCCTTCTCTGTATCTATTTAGATGATCGTGTCATTTTTTTTCTTTGTTTTGTTGATGTGGTGTATCACGTTGATTGATTTGCAGATGTTGAACCATCCCTGCCTCCCTGGTATAAATCCCACTTGATCATGGTGTGATCTTTTTAATGTACTGCTGTATTTGGTTTGCCAATATTTTGTTGAGGATTTTTGCATCAATGTTCATCAGCGATATTGGTCTGTAATTTTCCTTCTTTATATTGTCCTTGTCTAGCTTTGGTATCAGGGTGATGTTGGCCTCATAGAATGATTTAGGAAGGGTTCCATCTTCCTCTTTTTTTTGAATACTTTGAGAAGGATGGGTATTAACTCTTCTTTGAACGTTTGGTAAAATTCACCGGAGAAGACCTATGGTCCTGGACTTTTATTTTTTGGGAGGTTTTTGATTACTATTTCAATCTCTTTACTTGTGATTGGTCTATTCAGACTCTCCATTTATTCTTGGTTCAGTTTTGGGAGGTTCTATGAGTCTAAGAATTTATCCATTTCTTCTAGATTGCCCAATTTGTCGGCATATAATTTCTCATAGTATTCTCTTATAATCCTCTGGATTTCCATGGTATCCATTGTAATTTCTCCTCTTTCATTTCTAATTTTATTTACTTGAGCCTTTTCTCTTTTTTTCTTAGTAAGTCTAGCTGAGGGTTGGTCAATTTTCTTTATCTTCTCAAATAACCAACTCTTTGTTTCATTAATCCTTTCTACTGTTTTTTTGGTCTCTCATTTATTTCTGCTCTGATTTTATTATTTCTCTCCTTCTGCTGACTTTGGGCTTTGTTTGTGCTTCTTTTTCTAGTTCTGTTAGGTGTAATTTGAGGTTGCTTATTTGGACTTTTTCTTGTTTGTTAAGGTGGGCTTGTATCACTATGAATTTCTCCCTCAGGACCGCATTTTCTGCATCCCATATGGTTTGGTATGGCATATTTTCATTTTTGTTTGTTTCCAGATAGTTTTTGATTTCTCCTTTAATTTCATCAATGATCCATTTGTTGTTCAGTAGCATGTTGTTTAATATCCACATTTTTGTCACTTTCCCAGTTTTTTTGTGTGTGGTTGATTTCCAGTTTCATAGCATTATGGTCTGAAAACATGCTTGCTATGATTTCAGTCTTCTTAAATTTATTGAGGCTTGCTTTGTCTCCCCACATATGGTCTATCCTTGAGAATGTTCCATGCGTGCTTGAGAAGAATGTGTAGTCAGCTGTTTTTGGATGGAGTGGTCTGTATATGTCTACTAGGTCCATCTCGTCCAGTTTTTCATTTATGTCTACTATTTCTTTATTGACTTTTTGTCTGGATGATCTATCCATTGATGTAAGTGGTGTATTAAGATCCCCTACTATTATTGTGTTGTTGTTAATGTCTCCTTTTAGGTTTGTTAATAGTTACTTTATGTACATTGGTGCTCCTATGTTGGGTGCATATATATTTATAAGTGATATGTCTTCTTGGTAGAGTGTCCCTTTTGTCATTATATATTTCTCTTCTTTGTCTCTCTTAACCTGTTTTATCCTGAAGTTTAATTTCTCTGATATGAGTATGGCAACACCTGCTTTCTTTTGGTTGCCATTAGCTTGGAGTATTGTCTTCCATCCTTTCACTCTGAGCCAGTGCTTCTCTTTAGAGCTGAGATGTGCTTCCTGGAGGCAGCATATTGTTGGGTCTTGGTTTTTAATCCATCCTGCCACTCTGTATCTTTTGATTGGAGAGTTCAATCCATTTACATTTAGGGTAATTATTGATATATGAGAACTTAATATTGCTGTTTTGTCACTTATTTTCTGGTTCTTTTGCTTCTTGTCCCATTTGTTTCGGACTACCAATTCAGTATGGTTGTTCTGTTTTATCACTCTTCTAGTTTTCTCTTTGTTTATCATATGTGATTTTGTTATGATTATTTGTTTAGTGGTTACCTTGAGGTTTGTATAAAAAATCTTGTGTATGAGATAGTCCATTATCTAAATACCTCCTATTTCCTTATACTAAGGACTTGATTTTTTGAAAAAATAAAATTTACAAACCCTTAGACTGAATATATTGGGAAAAAAAGAGAGATAACTCAAATAAAGTAAATCAGAAATGAAAGAGGAGGCATTGCAACTTATGCTTCAGAAAGAAAAAGATCAGAAAAGATTATTCTGAACTACTGTACTCTCACAAATCTACTAGACAAAGTAGATTAATACCTAGAAACAACCTATGAAGGCTAAATCATGAAGAAACTGAAATCTTGAACAGACCAATAATAAACAAGCAGACTTAATCAGTAATCAAAAACCTCCCAACGAGAGGAGAGTAAAGTGAATGTCCGACTTCACCACAGACCCCTGAGCCAGCCTGCCCCAACACCAGGCTGACTCCTGCAAACCTAGGGGGCTCCCTGTAGGCTTCTGCAAATCCAGGACCCTGGCTCACCATGGAGCATGCCAGCTCTGGCAGCCCCAAGCAGCATCCTTGACACCAGGCTCCCACCAGTCTCCTGGGAAACCAGGCTCCCATATCAGCCTAGGGGCTGCCATCTTCAGCAGCCCAAGGTGGCTCCTGTGACCCCAAGTGTTGTCCTTGGCACCAGGCTCCTGGTGGGCTCTGATGAATCCAGACCCTGGCTCCTCCAAGTTCCTGACTACTCCAGGCAGCCACAGGCAGCACCCACATCCACAGGCAGCTTCCATAACTGGGCACCTAGTGGCCTCCCACAAACCCAGGACCCCAGGTCACTCCAGCACTTACCAGCTCCAACAACCCCAGGTAGATTCCATGTCACCAGGCCCCTTGGGGGCTACTAGGAACTCAGGCCCATGGCTCACCACACCACCTGCCATTTCCAGCAGCTGTAGACAGCTCTCATGGAACCAGGCTCCTTGAAGTCTTCTACAAAAGCAGGTCCCCAGCTCACCCAGGTGCTGCTGACTCAGATGGCCCCAGGCAGCTCTCATGGCACCAGGTACCAGCAGGCTCCCAAGAACCCAGGCTTCCATCTTGACCCAGCACCTGTTGGCTCCTGTAGCCTCAGGTAGCTCCTGTGACCCCAGGCTTTCAACAGGGTCCCAGGAATCCAGATTTCTGGACTACTCCAGCACAAACTGCCTCTCATGGCACCAGGCTCCTGGCAGGCTCCTTGGAGCCAAGACTCTCAGTTCATCCCAGCACTGGCCAACTCTCATTGTCCTTGATGATGCCTGTGGTCACAGGCTATCAATGAGGACCTGCCAATCCAGGCTTCAGTGGAGCTACTCATGAACTCAGGGTCCCAGTTGTGCCCAGGGCCAGACAAAACACTGTGGAGCCAAGCTCTCCACTCACCCGAGTACCAGGCTGACCAAGGACTCCAGCAGCAAGCCTGCCCCTGGACACCATCGGATGGCCTACACAGGACCCCTAGATGGGGAGAATGTGAAGGCTTTAGTTTGCTAAAGCCAGTCTGTAAAGAGTTGAAAAGGTGCCTACTTCCTCAAATTTGCAGACACAAATGGAAGGCCACAAGGATCATGAATAATCAAAGACTCATGATACCACCAAAGAAAAAGAATAAAACTCCAATGATCCACCAAGTAATGGAGATATAGGAACTATGTGACAAGCACTTCAGAACAACCCTCTTTGAGAAGTTCATAAAACTCTAAGGAAACACAGATGGGGCCAGCCTGGTGACACAAGAGGTTAGGTGCATTTGTTTCACTGTGGTGACCCGGGGTTCACCTGTTCCAATCCCGGGCGTGCACCTATGCACTGCTTGGCAAGCCATGTTGTGGCGGCGTCCCATATAAAGTGGAGGGAGTTGGGCATGGATGTTAGCTCACGGCTGGTCTTCCTCAGCAAAAACAGGAGAGTTGGCAGATGTTAGCTCAGGGCCAATCTTCCTCGCAAAAAAAAAACGGAAACATAGATAGACTACTAAATGAAATAAGGAAAGAGCATATGAGCAAGTGAGAAGTTCAAGATAGAAACATAAATCATTAAGGAAAAACAAACAGAAATCCTAGAGTTGAAGAACACAATGTCTGAACCGAAGAATTCAATAGAGACCTTCGAATTCAGATTCAACCATGTACAAGAAATAATTAGTGTACTAGAATGTGTGTCATTTGAAATCATCCTGGCAAAGGAGCAAAAAGAAAAAAAGGAACGGTTAGGAATGGGGAAAGGCAGTGTGAATTATGGGATACCATGAAAAGAAATAAATAAGCATTATTAAATTACCAGAGGAGAAGACAGGGAGAAAGGAAATGAAAGTTGACTTAAAAAAAATAGCAGCTGACACTTTCCCAAATCTGGGGAGAGATTTAGACCTCCAAGGTCCTGAAGCTGATCTGTCACCCTAAAATTTCAAAGTAAAACTTTCTTCTCAGAGGTACATTATAACAAAATTAACTAAACTCAAAAGAAGGATCAAACAACATGATCAAATTCAACATGATGCAAATCAATGAATGTGATACACTGCATTAACAGAAGGAAAGATATAAATCATAAAATAATCTCAATCGATGTAGAAAATGCAGTTGCATAAAACTCAACACCCCTTCATGATAAAAATTTTCAATAAAGGGTTACAGAGGGAACATACCTGAACATAATAAAAGGTTTACATGACATAATAAAAGGCTAACATCATATTGAACAGTGAAAGGTTGAAAACAAGGAAAAGACAAGGGTGCCCAGCCTCAACACCACTCTTCAACATACTCCTGCAAGACTTAACCAGAGACATTAGGCCAGAGAAAGAAATATAATGCATCCAAATTGGAAATGAAGATACAAAGTGGTCTCTGCTTGCAGATGATATGATTTTATGTAGAGAAATACCTAAAGACGCCTCCCCAAAGTGTTAAGACTAATAAACAAATGCACACAAGCTGCAGGGGACAAAATCAACATATAGAAATCTGTTACCTTTCTGTACACTAACAATGAACTATTTAAAAAAGAGATAAAGAAAAAAATCCTATTCACAATAGCATCAAAAACAGTAAAATACTCATGAATAAATTTAACCAAGAAGGTGAAAGGTCTAGACACTGACAAGTATAAGACATTGATGAAAGAAATCAAAGACACAAAGAAATGAAAAGATATCTTATGTTCATGGATCAGAAGAATTAATATTGTTAAAATGTCCATGTTACCCAATGCCATCTCAAGATTCAATGCAATTCCTATTAAAATTCCCATGGCATTTTCCACAGAAATACGACATATAATCATAATATTCATATGGATCCACAAAAGACCTCCAATAACCAAAATAACCCTGAGAAATAAAAACCTGAAGACATCACAAATCCTGATTTCAAACTTTATTACAAATTTATAGTAATAAAGACGGTATGATATAGGTATAAAAAGAGACACCTAGACCAATAGAACAGAATCAAGGGCCCAGAAATAAAACCACACACATACAGTTGCTAATAGTTGATGAGTCAGCTAAGAAGACTCCATGGGGAACAGATAGTTGCTACAATAAATGGTGTTGGGGAAACTGGATAACCACATGTGGGAAACTGGATAACCACATGCAGAAAACTGAAATTGTACCCTTATTTTACACCACTCTAAAAATGATCCCAAATTGAATTAAATACTTAAACATAAGACACCAGATATTAAGCAACTAGAAAAAAATATAGAGAAAAAAGCCCCATGAAACTGGTCTTGACAATAATTTTTTGGATATAACATCAAAAGTGCAAGCAACAAATGAGAAACTTAACAAGTGGGATGACATCAATCTAAAAAGCTTCTGCACAGCAAATGAAACAATGGGCAAACTAAAGGGGTTAATATACACAATATACACAAAACACTTACAACTCAACAGCAAAGAAACTAACAAAACAATAGGAAAATTGTCAAAGGACCTGAATAGATACTTTTCCAAAGAAGACATAAAAATGGTCAATAGGTAAATGAGAAGATGCTTGTAATCACTCATCATCAGGGAAATGAAATCAAAACTACAATGAGCTATCACCACACACCTGCTAGAATGGTTATTCTCAAAGAGACAACAGACAATAAGGGTTGGTGAGGCTGTGTAGAAAAGATAATGCTATGCATTGTTGGTATGAGTGTAAATTGTTACAGTCACTATGGAAAAAATATGGAATTTTCTCAAAAAAATAAAATGGAAATACTATATAAATGAACAATTCCATTTCTAGTTGTATATTCGAAAGAATTGAAATCACTATTCTGAAAGGATATCTGCACCCCCATGTTCACTTCAGCATTATTCACAAACTGAGGACATGGAAACAATCCACGTGTCCATCAATTAAATAGATAAAGAAAATGTGAGATATATGTATACATGAAATATATAATGGAATATTATTCAGCCATGCAAGAGAATGGAATCCTGCATTTTGTGACAACATGGATGGACCTTGAGACATTACGCTAAGTGATGCAAGTCAGACAGAGAAAGACAAATACTATATACTCTCACTCATATGTGAAATCTAAAAAAGCCCAACTCAAAGGAATAGAGACTAGAATGGTGTTTGCCGGGGCCTCAGGGGTGGGGGAAATGGGGAGATGTGAGTCAAACTGCACAAATTTCTAGCTGTAAAATGAATAAGTCCTGGGGATCTAATGTACAGCATGGTGACCATAATTAACAATACTATGTTATATACTTGAAAGTTGTTAAGAGAGTAGATCTTAAAAGTGATCACTAGAAAAAACAAGTTAATTATGTGAGGGAATGGAGGTGTTAACTCACCGTATTGTGGTAATCCTTTCACAAATCATCATCTTGAACACCTAAAAGTTACATATGTTATATGTCACTAATATTTAAAGAAATCTAAAAAAAATTCTCTCAACAAAGTAAAACCCAGGACCATATGACTGCACTGGTGAATTCTACCAAACATATAAAGAAGTATTAAAAACAAGACTTCTTACACTCTGTCAAATATTGAAAAAGAGGGAACACTTCCAAACTCACTTTATGAGGCCAGCATTACCCTGATACCAACACTAGATGAGGACACTAAAAGAAAACAAAATTACAGACCATTACCCCTGATGAACATAGATGCAAAAATCCTCAACAAAATACTAACAAACTGAATTCAACAGCATATTAAAAGAATTATACACTATGATCAAGTGAAATTTATTCCTGATATACAAGGGTAGTTCAACATACAAAAATCAATCAATATAATAAACCACATCAAGAAAATGAAGGGAAAAAAATGACCATCTCAATTGATACAGAAAAACCGTTTGACATAATTCAACACCATTTCATGATAAAACACTCAACAAATTAGGAATAGGAGGAAAGTGCCTCAACATAACAAAAGCCATATCTGAAAAACACAGAGCAAATATAACATTCAATGATGGAAGACTGAAAGCTTTTCCTCTAAGATCAAGAACAAGGCAAGGATGCCCACTTTCACCACTTCTATTCAACACAGTATTGAAAGTTCAAGCCAGAACCATGAGGCAATAAAAATAAATAAATAAAAGGCATCCAAATTGGAAAGAAAGAAGTAAAATGGTCTCTGTTTGAAGTTGATATCATCTCATGTGTAGAAAATCCAAAAGACTCCACAAAAAAGCCATTTGATCTAACAGATGAATTCAGGAAAGTAGTAGGTTACAAAGTCAATACAAAAAATCAGTTGCATTTCTATGCACGAACCATGAGCTCTCTGAAAAGGAAATTACAAAAACAATTCATTTATAATAGTATCAGAAAGAATAACATGGTTAGGAATTAATGAAGTAGGTGAAAGTCTTGCACCATAAAATCTACAAAACATTTCAGAAACAAATTAAAGAAGACATACATAAATGGACACACATCCCATGATCATGGATTGGAAGGCTTACAATTGTTAAAGTGACAATATTACCCAAAGCAGTCTACAGATTCAATGTAATCCTTATCCAAATGCTAATGATGTTTTTTGCAGAAATAGAAAAACCCATCCTAAAATTCACATGGAATCTCAAGGGACTCAGAATAGCCAAAACAATCCTGAAAAAGAAGAACAAAACTGGAGGACTCATACTTTCTGATTTCCAAACTTACTACAAACCTACAGTAATCAACAGTATGATATTGTCATAAAGACAGACATAGAGACCAATGGCATCGAATAGCGATCCCAGAAACAAACCCTCACTTATATGGTCAAGTGATTTTTGACAAGGGTGTCAAGACCTTGCAATGGAGAAATGTTTCTTTTCAACAAATGGTGCTGGGAAAACTGGATATACGCATGCAAAAGAATGAAGTTGGACCCTCATCCAACACCATATACAAAAATTAACTCAAGGACATAAATGTAAGACCTAAAATAAGAAAACTGTTAGAAGAAAATATAGGACAAAATATTCATGACACCAGACTTGGCAATTATTTCTGGGATGTGACACCAACGACACAGGTAATGAAAGAAAAACAATGGACAAATTGGACTCCAGGAAAATTTTATAAGTTGGTATATCAAGAGGCACTGTCCGCAGAGTAAAAACGCAACCCAAGAATGGCAGAAAATATTTGCAAATCATATTTCTAACAAGAGAATGATATCAGGGATATACAGAGAAGTCCTAAGACTAAACAACTGAAAAACAAGCCAATTCGAATGTGGGCAAAGAACTGGAAGAGACATTTCTCCAAAGAAGACTTACAAATGGCATATAAGCACATGAAAAGACGCTCAACACCACTAATTATTAGGGAAATGAAAATCAAAACCACAATGAGACACCACCTGACACCCACTAAGATGAGTGCTATGGAAAAGACAGAAAACAACGTGTTGGCCAGGATGTGGCAAAATTGGAACACTTGTATACTGTTGATAGGAATGTAAAAGGGTGCAGCTGCTATGGAAAACAGTGTGGATCTTCCTCAAAAAATTGAACGTAGAATTATCACGTGATCCAACAATTCCACTTCTGGATATACACCGAAGAGATCTGAAAGTAGAGCCTTGAAGACATATTTGTACACCCATGTTCATAGCAGTATTATTCACAATAGCTAAAACGTGGAAGCAACCCCAGTGTCCACTGAAGCATGAATGGATACACAAAATGTAGTATATCCATACAATAGAATATTATTCAGCATTAAAAAGGAAGCAAATTCTGCAATATGCTACACATGGATTAACCTTGGGGACATTATGCTAACAGAAATAAGCCAGTCACAAAAAGACAAATACTATATGAACTGAGAGTCGTCGAATCGTAGACACAGTAAGTAGATTGGTGGCTGTCAAGGGCTGGGGGGAGGGGATAAGGGAGAGTTATTGTTTAATAGGTATAGAGTTTCAGATTTACAAGAGTTATGGGGATGAATGGTGGTGATGAATTTACAACAGCATAAATGTATTTAATGCCACTGAAGTGTAAATTTAAAAATGGTTAAGATAGCACACTTTTTGTTATGTATATTTTAACTCAATATACAGAAAGGAAAAAAAAAGAAATTAGCTATGAAGCCACAAAAAGACATAGTAGACACTTAAATACATACTGCTAAGTGAAAGAAGCCAACCAGAGATGGCTATATACTCTGTTCCATACTTTTCATATATTCCAATTACACGACATTGTAGAAAAGGCAAAACTACAGAAACAGTATAAAGATCAGTGTTGCCAGGAGTTGGGAGGCAAAAATGAAGAGGCAGAGCACAGGCACTTTTAGGGCAACCCAACTCTTCTGTAGGATACTGTCGTGGTGGATACATGAGATTATGCATTTATCAAAATCCAAGTACATGACAGCGAGACAGTGAACCTTAATGGACTTGGTTATGAACACTGCAGCAGCAGCAGCTCCTCACTTGTAAGGAATGAACTGCACTAACACAGGTGGTCATGCAAGATGTTAACAGTAGGGGAAACTGCAGGGGAGGAGGGAGAAATGCTCTGCACTATCTGCTGAATTTCTCTGTCCATCTAAAACTTTCCTAAAACACAATCTATTAATTAAAAATTAATCAATGGAAGGTAGTGAGTGGGTAGAAATAAGGACGAAACAAGAATATCAGAATATTAACAAAAGTTGAAGCTGGGTAATAGGGACATGTGAGGCTATCACACTTTTATGTTTAATTTGTGTATGTTCAAGTTTTTCCACAATAAAACATTTTTAAAGCTCCAGATTAAATCTAGATTATATCTACAAAGAATCAAAGAATGTGAAGAAAACAGATATTTTCGAAGCAAGTACTCAAGGGGCACACTGAGGGAATGTGAAATCATACTGCATAGAGAGTGAACGCCCTGGATCCACCAGGAAGGTTTGGAGCTCAGTGAGCAAGGCAGGCGACAGCACAGTGAGGGAAGTGACACATAATAAACACGGAAAAATGTTCACCCTCACTGGTGGCAGAAATGCCAACGATGGGCCCTGACAGAACTGCCCCAGGATTTACAACATCGAGACACCCAAAGTTAGAGCGGGCTCAGGGACAGAGCACCACGTCCTGTGAGAATGCCAATCAGCACCAGCTTCCTGGAGGGCAAACCTCCCAAACCCTGGAACCTGCAGGCCACTGGCCCGGCTTCTTTGTTGTGTGGAATCTGCCCAAAGATGAAGTGATTGGGTAAAAATGATGGAATGAATATACACATGTAGAGCCCCCTTGTCATAAAATCCCTAAAAGATGACCCAAAGATTCCTTCATTGATGAACAAATTCATAATAGCCCTGGGAACCATCAGGAGAGCTGACATTTTGAGGAAGACATCAAAGAGAGACAGCAGCTGTCGACCAGGGATCCCAGTGGGGAGCTCCTGGTGGGCCATGGAGACCAAGCCAGGGCGCCCTCTCTCCCTTCTCCTCCGCCCCCTGCCACTCACCTAACACCTCCTGCATCGCCCTTCCACTCCCAGACATTGCCCATGTCATGCTCCAGGGACACAGGAGCAGAGGCACAGGGCACTCTTTCCACCAGCACATCTGTCTTCTTGCTCTCTGCACCTCCCCAGGCAGCGGAGCCCAGCCTTGCACCTCCTCAGGGCCCAGCATGCTCCTCCCGGGCCCTCAGGTTCCTCCTCTCCATCTGGTCCTACCTGCAGCACTGCTAGCTCATCTCCACCTTACAAACAAAACTCCCTTGCACCCATGTTCCCTTTTGGCTACTGTCCACTTTCCTGACTCCCCTTCCTGGCTAAACCTCTTAAGTAAAGTGTCTTATCCATACTGCCCTCCCATGGCCCCCCTTCCCCCACTCTAGACCCAGCTTCATTCCCACCCTCTCAAGGAGAATGAGGTCACCAGTGATCCCATGTGGCTGAGTCTGGCCATCTTTTCTCCATTCTGATCAGAGCTGTATCCCACCCAGCTTAGCACCCCTCCTTTCTGCAATAACCTTTTCCCCTCGCAGCTCCTGCGACTCCATGCTCCACCATTTCAGTCCCCTTTCCTGAACCCTCTTCAGCTGCCCCTCTGCAAACACTGCCTGCTCCTAGGCTGTGCCAGGGGCCCCTCTACAGCTACAGTGTCTCCAGGAAACCTCATTCAATTCCATGGTTTTAAACATCTCTGACCTCATCCTGACTCTGCAGACACATCAATGCAACTTTAAGAGGTTAGGTGCTAGCTCCCCAGCATCAGCACCTAAGGAGTATCTCAGACTCAATTCCTATCAAAATTTTACTGTCATATGAGTTCCAAAATAGCATCAAATATTTCCAAAAAGGAGGAAAAATTTGGATACAATAAATAGTAGTGAACAAAGTAACCCATAAAACTTATACTTGCATCCAACTATTGTTGCTTGATGGGGAAAAGAAGAACATAGAACTAAGATCAGACAGTCTCGAGCTGGAGAGTGGAAGGTAAGGAGTTGGGAGTGTAGAACACAGGATCTGATCAACTCTAAGCATTTACAGAAAGAGAGGCAGAATGATTGTTCCTAAAAGCTGAAAGACACCCACTAGAAGAATAGGAAAATCATGAGAAAGCCTAAGAAATTAAAAATTAAATTAAATGATAGACTCAAATTCCAATTTATTAATAATCACAATTGTAAATGGATCAAATTGCTCTATAAAAACATGAAGGCTCTCAATTTGAGTTAAAATATAGTTATAAAATAAAGGGATATAATATGGTTGAAAATAAGGAAATAAAGAAATAAGACTTTAAATGGGACAAAAAGTGGTTTTCTGTGTTGATAACTGTCAGGAACACTTATGCATGTAACAATATGGTCTTCAAACATAAAGCAAAACTGGACAAACGAGAAGACACAAGCACCTCCAGAATCACAGGGAAACCTACCTTACCTTTCTTAGAAATCCACAGGTCAAGTGATACAGTAAGTTAGGAAACAGATCTGCTGATGCACACAAAATAGCTAAATCTAGCCTCAGCCCGAGGGACAACAATGTAAGCAACTAGTGGAGAGGATGCATTCTCCTCAAAGAACAATGAAACAGTCATCACAATGGACTGTGTGTTAAGCCACAATGAAATCTCTAAACAGTCCAGAAAGCAGAAATCTATAAGTGACCATATTACCGGAGCTTAAAGCAATAAAAGTAAAAAATATTGACTCCCCTCCCCCAATCTATCCACTTGAAAATCTATCCACATCCTTCTATATCTCTCAGGTTAAAAAGGGAATCCAGACAGACAGGACAAACCCTTTAGAAATGAACAGCAATGAGAGCAGCATGAGGCAAATCAATGGCGTGGGGACAAAGGGACAGAAGAAGGGACACAGCCTCCACTGCAGGTATCAGGGAATATCAACTGTACACGTAGAAACTGGGCACTTCCTTCCAGGAGCCAGAACAACAGCACAATAAAACGAACAACAGCAGAATGAAGTGAGGATTCACGAGGCAGGAACAACAATGTAGACCTGAGCAATGGAGTCAAGGGCTGACTGTCTGGAAAGACCTGTAACAGTGAGAAACCTTGGGCAGTCTGAACAAGAGGAACAGACAAAGGCACCAAACTGTACCATCAGGTACAACAAACTACAGAAACAGCTTTAAAGTGATAGGAGAACATAGGGGATAACTCTTACCAGGACATCAGTGGTCCTCAACTGGAGCTGTCCTTCCCCAGGATGCATCTGGAAACACGCAGGATGAGTTTTGTTTCTTGCTTTGTGTTTTCTTAATGGTTGTTGCCCTGGGGGTCTAGGAGGTCTTGAACAGCCTGACACATAAGGCCGTTTCCCTCCTGAAGTGTTACTGACATCTGGGAATACAAGCACTGATCCAGATTAAATGAACAATGTGGTAGGGAAATGTTTTCCATGAATGTATAACAGGGAAAAGATGGTACCATCAATACATAAAGAATATGGAGAAACCAAGGTTTACAAGGACTAAACTGTAAAATAGTGAGAAAATCAGAAACATAGCCAATAAACACACCAAAAATATATCCAACCTATTTGTACAGGTAGAGAAATATATATGTAAAGCCCAGGAAACAGTCTAGAAGATTACACACCAAATTTTACTACCAACAAGAATAAAAATTGGGAAGTAGGTGAGAAATAAGAGTTTTTACCACTTCTTAGCTTGTATATTTCTGGAGTGTTTTAATTTTTACAAAAGAGAATGTATTCTACTCAAAAAGCTGTTTCAAATTTTAAAGAAATTTTTAAAATGTTCAAAATGACTTCAGTTCAAGGATATTCATTAAAACATGAATGGAAAGAACCTCCCCATAACATTGAGTCGCCTATAACTTTTCTAATAATTTATATGTTGATTTTATTTCACATTTACATCCTAACTCATTGGAATTTACATTTGTGTGAGGGATGCAACAGAAGCTGACTTTCTCCTGTTCAAGTGGAAAACCAACAAGCCAGGCACCATTCATTGGGTAGGTCTGTCTTTCCCAGCTGACCTGCAATGCCTCCTTTCCCACCTGCTAAACCCTGACAACTACCGCTGCCTCTCGAGCAACCTAGAGCGAGTGGGGTGAGCTCTGCAGCCTGGGCTCCCTGTCTACTAGGGGCGGCTACCAGCAGAGCCTTCTCCCAGGACAGCAGCAGGCATTCTGCACACAGAAGTGCTCAGGGGTCGTCTGCTGTGGAGCAGGAAACCCCTCATGATGAGCAGGCAGTGGGGGAGCCCTGAGCCCCAGGACTGACCTTGGCTGGGGGCAGCAGGCTGCTCAGTTAGGGAGCCCCCTCCCTTCAGCTCGTCCAGCTCCTCCTGCAGCGTGTGCACCTGGCTGTCGGCGGCTGCCCCTCTTCAGCTCGCCGTTCTACTCCACCTGCTCCTGCAGGCAGCACCCATGCTCCTGTTTCCCCGGGAGCAGAAGCAGTAGATGTGCAGCAAGTCGAGGAGTTCTTGGGCCCCCAGTGCTGACAGGATGACCTTTCTGAGGGACGTGGGGCTGGTGTCCCTGTGATCGCCCTGCACAGCTTCTGCGGCTGGCTTCAGGGTGACATCTGTTGGAGGGTGGAGGGGCTCTGGGAGGGTTCCTGTGGCATCATTGTGAATGATGAACTTGGGGGTTCTGTGCCAAGCCCTCATCAGGCCCAAGGCTGGTCCCATTGTAGCTGGGCTCCACATCTCTCTTACCCTCTTTTGGTCAACAGCCTCTCAAGGGACAGATGGCCTCTCTCGAGTGTGCTCTGAGAAGAAACTGAAAGAAGGAAGCCAGCCAATAAATCTGCATGTCCCAGATTCTGAGGGATAAAGTCACCCACGGAAATGTCACTCTTCCCTAACAGGCCCTGGCTGGGAAGAGGGGGTCTCGTCGCCAGCATCTACAGCAGACGTGTTTGCATCTCCCTGGCTGCCTGATGCTGTGAATGCCACAATGTCTCCTGGAGTTCCTTCCAGAGACTCTGCGCCCGCTCCTGACTGGCGGCTTCCTGGATGGCACTGGATGTGAGTTCACCCTGCGGAGCAGCTCGCTTCAACTTGCGGGACCCCAGCTGGGCCCTGAGGTTTTCCCTCAAGGACCACAATGAACCTGCAGCTCATTTCCCATCTGCTTCACTCCTGTGTTCCTCAGGCCCCCGGCAGCCTACCTGGTGTCCTTTCTCCTGGGGTGGCCATGGTCTTCAGTCCCCCTTCTCAGTCAGGTGGAAGATGGAGGGCACGGCCGTGGCTTGAGCACGTAGTACTGACCCTCTAACCTTTCCAAGAGCTTTTTTTGGTGAAATGTTCACTACAAATGAAAGTATGCTTAGTGGGGTCCAGTCATCCCTGTGAACAGCTTTTAACCACTGGACCAGATGTTTTGAGCCCTTTATGTGGAGCCTGCAAGAATAAATTAAACAGTAATTAGAAAGAAAGAATTAAATATCTCCCCCTAAAATAATCAACTATAAAAGCAAAACAAGTGTTTTTGGGAACACCCACACCTGTAGCCACTTTGCCAATTTAAACCTTTAGTAAAGATTTAAGGAACACCTTCTGCTTGCAACTTATTACTGGAATAGAAAGATGAAAGATCCACTGTCTACCTTAAGGAGCTGACCGTCTGTAGGGCAGAGAAGGAAGGTGACAACCTCCTCCCAGGCTGTGGTAAGTGCCTTGTGGGGACACAGATGCTCGGGCAGAGAGCACAGGATGGCATCAAGACAACAGGAAAGGCTTCAGGAAGCCTTGGAAATAGTTCCTAGAAACTCATGGCTGCCCAACCCTCCTGCTGTTCTTGGGATGCAGGACTTTGGGTGCTCAAATGGAGAGGGTTGGTCCCCCTATTTCAAAGCCAGCCAGGTGTTGGCCAGCAGAGCATCCTAGGCACTCAGTAGGGCGACTGGCCCCAGCTCTGCTCAAGCAGCTGAGGATGCAAGACTGCCGCCAAGAGGAGGTCAGCCCCAAGAGCTGTGGTTCTGTGTTCCTCCTGTCCTCCCACTACCAGGAGGAAAGCTGCTCCCCGTACAAAGCAACCAGCCCCTGCAAGGTACAGACAAAGACACTTCATAATCTCTTCTCATTAAGGTAAAATATCTATTTAGACCAAACTGTGCATGTGGGGGGTTGAGGCGGTCTCTCCCGAGGCCTTTCTGCTCCACTTGAGGTCATCTAACACCCCTGACACCGCTGTGGACCAGATCAGGTGGATACTAGTTCCTCAGGGAGTTCCAAGCAACATGACCTTCTAACATTTCTCAGTGCTTTGTGACTAGTTACCAAAGGACTCCCACCTCCTTTGTCCCCATACCACATTAGACCATGACACAAGCCAAGAGCAACCTTCTCTGCAGGGCTTTTCCTCATTCTCAAAAACCATAATAAAACTTTTGGGACACAGGCTCTGAAGGAACTGTCAAGAAAGCATGGTGGCTGACCCCTGAAACAAGCTCATGTTACTAGTTCTTTGGATAGATTGTAACAACTTCTGACTTAGAACAAACCACTGTAAACCTTCAATAAGACTACAGACAACAAATGGCATTCAGGTCTTTCAAAATTCAATAAGAACCTGCAACATGAAACAAAAGGATCTGCCAGGAGGTTTACAAAGTAGAATGTCTTCAGTGTATGGTTCTGGGCACTCCAGTGCAGACTCCACAGGAAAGGACTCATTGAACTAGCTGAATTCCAGAAGCCCTCATTGAGGGAGCCAGGCCAGGGGAAAGGCAAACCCCTCACCCTGCTGTGGGAGCCCAAGGAAGATGTGTAGAGAGGAGCCCCTTTCCCGAGTCCCCGGGGTAAGCCTCCTGGTAAGGAGTGGGCCATGCCCTTCTCCACCCAGAATGCTGTTAGATGCAGAGTCCGAGTCCACATGGTCAGCCTCCCCATGAGGAGTGGACCTCTCTCTGCTCCACACAGGATGCTGTCAGACGCAGAGTCCTAAGTGTAAGTCTCCCCGTGAGGAATGGGCTGCACCCTGCTCCTCCCAGGATGCTATCTGAGTCCAAGTCCACAGAGTCAGCCTCCCCGTGAGGAGTGAGTCTTGCCCTGCTCTGCCCAGGATGCTGTCAGACGCCTCTCCAGGACTCACCTCCATGTGCGGAGCCACCTTTCCCTGCACTGCCAGGATCCTTCTAGCCCTTCTATCAACAGAGCATCTGAGAGGCGTGTCCATTTGGAGGTAGAAGCTGCATTTGCTCACCCACATTCCTGATTGCAGAGATCAAGGCAGGCTCCCTGCCATCAAAAGAGCAGAAAAATCACAGCACATCCAAGAAGATAGTGACCTAAGGAAGAGTGTTTCCAGACTACTCTGTTTCTTGACATTGTTGGCCCCAGCCCAAATCAGTGGAGATCAGGGTGGCTGTGGGGTGGGGGTGAGAGGGTGGTGGAGGCCATAAGGTGGGCGCTGGTGGCTGTGTGGTGGCCATGGTGGCCTGAGGTGCCCTGAGCAGAGACGGTGGCACAGACCAAGGCAACACAGCACCCAGCGCTGACTCACCTGCTGGACAGGCCCTGAGCACAAAGTGCCACCCACCTCGGGCTGGACCTCATGGGTGGCTGACTGGGAAGCGGCGGCCAGTTACCTGTGGAAGGAGACGGTGGTTTCTCCTCCTTGCCTGGCCAATGGGAGCAGTTTGTGGCCGCGCAGCGATCACCATCCCGGGCCTCAGGCTGTCGAACTGCCAGGCTCCATCTCCCTCCTCACCACCCCCGATCGGGACCACCATGAGGGTAGAGCTCTTGGCTACACTCTATGGGATGTGGAACTGGTCCCCATGGCCCGCAGGACAGCAGGATGGTGGCACATGCCCGCCCGTCCTCTGTAAAGCAAGATGGCCATGCCCTTGGGTCAGGCAAAATGCCTGCTACCACACGCATCCTGGGGTCACACTGCCTAAACACTTCTGTTCCACTGCCCCATGGGTTGCTGCTGCAGTGTTCAGAGCGAACGACTCAGACCATGGGGGAGCCGAGAGTGTGGCCCAGCCCTCTGTGCGGAGACCCACTGTATGCAAAGATGGCAACCGATGCACTTTGGCCTGCACTTCCATCCCCGCCAGCGTTGCTCAGCCAGATTGGCCTTGGTGGCTGCCCGTGGCATCGCGCTCATTCTCCTGGGCAGCTAGAAGAGGGACCCGGGTGAGGGGATGCCCACCCAGGGCAGCCTGGGGGGCTGCTCTCACCTGAGTCCTCAGCCACGGGGACTCGCAGGTGCAGTTTGGGGTGGGGCCACGGGGCAGAGCGGGGGCCTCGGGCAGAGTGGATGGGGACAGCACCCATGGTGAAACCAGCGCATCTGACAGCCCAGTCCCTGCAGGTCTAGATGCTTTTCCTGTCTGGCTGCTGGAGCGGGAGGGGCAGGAGGGCATCAGGGAGGGAAGGCAGGGGTGCCAGCAGAGCTGGGGCACCGGCCTGGCAGGCCCACAGCAGCTGGGGTGGGAGGGGCAGCAGGACGTCAGGGAGGGGAGAGAGGAGTGTTGGCAGGGCTTTGTTGTCGGTTCTTGGGAGGCTTTTTCCTTCCACTCCAGGAATTAAGAAGTGGAAGCTTTGTAACTCCTGTGAAGTTAGGTTGTAGGCTCGAGGGGATGAACCTACCCCAATGCTCACAACACACACATGTTTTTCTATTATTTCAGTGAATGATAGATCATTCAAGCTTCTTTTTCTGTGATGAAAAAGAGAAACTGAATCCATCTCGTCAGGCCTTAACTTCTTGGGGTCCTAATACAATGTGTTGGGGGGGCAGGGGTGGGGTATTGGTGCTTTGGCCAGTGCTAGTGTCAGGGAAGTGGGAGAATCCCCCTCTGCCCTTTCCCTTAAGGTTCTCATGGCTGGCCAAATAATTAAAAGACTGGTTAGCAGCAGAAAATAATACCAAGTTTAATAACACGTATAGATGGGAGAAACTCAGAAATGAGCAGCTCATCATTCTGTCTCAGCTGCTTCCTTAATTATTTTATTGTAGCTAAAGGCATGGAAGGTGTTGGAGGGGTAGTGGTTTGGGATTTCAGAGGGGAAGAGGACAATTCACATGGAGATAGAAATGCAAATGTTTGTCTGACAACTCTTTTCAGGGCAAGCTATAGAGACTGTGGCTAGGGAGAGACAGATATTTTGATAAAATGGGTTTGTTGGTGCTGTTCCTAGTGTAACATCTATTTTATATTATATTACAGCCATCATATGATATTGGCTTCTTCCTGGAACAGGTCTTCTATCAGCTTGTCCTTTTAGTTAGCAAGAGATATGAAAATTTCATTTCATATGGTGACTCTTTTGTAACCGTTAGTGTGCTAAAGGAATAAAATCTTAGAAATGTTTCCTATGTACAGAAGTTAAAATTAAAGAAAAACTATTAAATTGGAAAATGGTATGTGTAAATTTCTGTTTATATTAGATAAATCTGTAAGATAGAAAAGTCTAACCTCAGAAGAGTCACTGCCAGCACTTCTGGGTCCCCTCCAGTGCTGTTACTCCAGCCACCCCCAGTACACAGTTTTAATCATTCTGTTTAAAAACCTGTTGGTGTTTCTTTCTATAAAGCAAGCCATTGTGAATGCATATTTTTCTACACGTTTGTTCTTGCAATGAGCGGTGAGACTCCGCACTTTTTGATGTGTGCTGACAGCTTACCCCTCTCCTCTCCCTCTTCTCCTCGTGTCCACACCTGGACAAGCTGAGGAGAAAGTCCAGAGGCTCCTTTCTCTGGCATTGGCTTCGGATCCAACGACACAATCGCCTGTCTGTGTGCAGAACTCTTGACCTGGTCTCAGCCCTGGCAAAGATTTCTCACTTTGACCAAACTTTAGTTATGCTCCTGAACCTTCTTGGAGGCCTGTCGGTGCACTTCCTTGTAAAATCCAGTTTTAGCAAGAACGTTGTTGTCTGTTTAACCAGAACCCACGCCCCTATGTCTGATCACACTTGAGATCTCTTCAGGCTCCTCCTCCTCCTCCACCGTCCCTCAGGTGGTGTCTTGTCACTCTGGCCTGTCTTTGGTAAGAATTCTGTTAGGTCAGTTTAGTCTGAAACCCAAACAATTGTTTTTTCTCTTAGTAATTTTCCATCCCCTGACCCCCACCATGCTGCCTGGCCATGAATACCCACTTGCCCATGCTGCATTCGGAGTCGAGCCCAATCTCATTTCTCCCCGGCTGTGAATCCCATCACGGTGGTTTCTGTGTATCACAGTGGCTCAGAATAAAATATGCCTTACATCTTTGAAAGTGTCATTGAATATTTTTTCTTTAAAACCCCCAACCACAATAAAAACCCAGGCCAGGCTTCTTTCCTTGCTCTCTCAAGCCATTTCAGATCTTCTTGAGACTTTGGCCCTGCTCTCCTCGGAGACCTCTATTATGTGAGTCATAAGACTTTTCCTAAATTCTGTGTGTGTGTGTGGAGGGGGGCACACACCAGCATAAGTCTCTACATGGGAACCACAGCACTTGCCAGTGAGCAGTCATATTTTGAAAGGAATCTCTGTCTCTAAGCAGTAGGTCTCAACCGTGGGCTCAAAATATTCAGTGAACCATGTTGTAAACAGATGTGCTGTCATCCAGGCTTTGTTGTTTCATTTGAGGGTTGACTTTAAATTAAAGTCACCGGATGCATTACCCCTAACAAGAGAGTAAGCCTGTACAAAGGCCCAGGGGGTAGATCAGAGGGAGAGGGGAGAGATCAGTTAGAGGAACCAGAGGTCAGAGTGTGAGACAGGAGTTGGAGAAGGGACCAGAGCAGTCAGTAACAGCACAGCAGCCAGGTCAAGGCCCTGTGCACCAGGTCTGGGAGTCAGCATCTTCTAATTGCAGTCAGTGGGGGAGCCCCACTTCTGCTTGGATCTCTGGGGGACAAGAAGGCAGTGTTTTACCACTTCTGTCTGTCCACAGCTACCAGACGCTGGCCAGGAAGCATGAAGTGCTGAGGCAGAAGTACCTGCACCTGCTGCAGATTGTGGAGACGGAGAAGACCGTGGCCAAGCAGCTACAGCAGCAGATCGAGGATGGGGAGAAATCAATATTGAGCCACTGATGACAGAGGTGACTGCTGGCTAGGGGTGCAGAGGTGGCTGGCCAGGGGGCCCAGGGCCCAGGCCCAACACCTCACACTCCGGGCTTCTGCAGGACTGGAGGGACACATGACGGGCAGGGGGACCAGCTTCCAGCCACAGTTAGGCCTGTCTCCAAAGTTAAATTTAGTGATGCTGGCAGAGTGGGAATGGCCTTAGTCAGATCTGAATTCAGATCCTACCTCTGCCACTTGACAGTTGCAACCTGGAGTATGTCTCCCCATCCCCTGTGCCTCCATTCCTTCATCTATAAAACAGCCTTCTTATACTTGCCTGACAAGGTTGTGAGGATTGAGTGAGGTTATCTATGGGCGAGTTTTTAGTTACTCTGCTGATGACCACATTGACTAAGCATTCCCACATTATCAGCTGAAGAGTCCGGAGACACAGGGTTGTTGGTAGGTCATCATAGTGTGGGCTCCTGGCTCAGTTCCAAGCAGTTGTTCCCTCTGCTTGTCATAAGAGCTCCTACAGGGGCTCACCAGGCATCAGTCTGGAGGCCACACTGTTCCTAGGTTAAGCCTTCTGGAAGTTCACTACTCAAAATGTGGTCCATGAAGCAAGAGCATGTTAGAAATGCAGAATCTCAGGCCCTGCCCAGACCTCTGGAATCAGAATCTGCACTTTCACAACATCCCAGTTGATTGCCATTTACATTAAAGCTTGGGAGACGCTGGCTCTGTCACTTAGATGCCCATCACCAGCAGTCCATCCTAGCACCGAATGATCTGATTGCCTCTCCCACCTCATTTCACCAGTGCTCACCAGATGCTCAGAGTCATTTGGCCACATCACACGAGGACCGTGGCCTCTGAGCTGAGGACAGGAAAATGGAAACATAGATTCTAACCAGGGTCAGCTGCATGATTTGTAGTGCCTGAGGCACGGGAAAAAGGCAAGGCCCTGGCTGGAGTCGGGCAAGTCGACCTCCCCTACTCGCAGCCAACCAACCAACCCATGGCAGACAGGTGATCCCCCAATTTCAACCTCCAACCTCCTCTAACCTCTGTGCTATGATACACTTGGTACCTAGATGAGGGGAGGGCAAGATGCCCGTGCTGATTCACCCACCTAGTGCCCAGGCATTGTCTCCTTGCCCTGCCCTGAGACACCATTGGGTGTGCACTGCACGCACCCTTTCTGCACCTACGCTGAGGCCCATGCAGAGGGTGGAGGGTGACTCACGGTGGGGTGTGAGTCTTCTTGGCTGACTCCACCCATTTGCTCCCAGACAGAGGGTAGAGTAGGTCATGAGTTCTGGGGTGCCAGTGTGGGGAACGAGCAGCTGAGAAACCATCCCAGGGAGGCAGGAACACATGTGGGCTGAGGCTCCAAGCCCCTCGGGTGTGCTCCATTATTCCATCAGATGTTACTCATGAAACACAAATTCAAAGAGAAATGATTAAGAACTGCATGATTGTAACTGCAGAACTTGAAGCCCCAAGCATGGGGTCTTCTGAGCATAGGACCACATCACACGCCCTTGAAGCCAGCTCTGCCTGGAATGTTCAAAGATCTGAAGTTGCCAATTCCACCTTATGGTGCAATTAGCTCTGAAGTAATGGTCATATCGGCTTGGAACTTGAGCTCGAACAAAAGTTTCAGATTCCACACAACTCTATCCTGCGCCAGGCACTGTCAGACATGCTTCCTTAGTCAGTTCCCATAACCATCCTCATAGGATTGAATGAAGAAGCAGGCTCAGAGAACTCAAGTCACCTGCCCAAGCTCACACAGCTGGGAGGTGGCAGAGCCAGGACTAGAACCCAGGTCTGCATGTCTACTTGCCAGGCTTGCCACTCTACTCATAGCCTCTTCTAACGTGGCTCCTGGGATGGGGGCTTGTCCCATATCTAAACCATCTGGTTCATTCTGAGATCTATCCTAGCCCTACACATATCCCTGAAACCAAGCTGAGTCCTTGCTAGTGACCACGGAATAGGTCAAGGGACCAGCACCAGGTTAGTGGCTTCATGATCAAGGGTGTCTGGGTATCATTCATTCACTCACTGGTTTACTAACTGCCTAAGATCAGCTGACCACTGCCTCATCTTCTTCCCGAGGTTCCTCTTCCCACATCACTCGGGGCTCCAGCCAGCGCTCCCTGGTCATGAGCTGTGCACCTCTTGGTCTTTGCACATGCTGGGGCTTCTGTTTGGAGTGCCCCTGCCACCCCCAAGCTTTCCTGCCTGGTGGAATCCTACTAAGCTCGAATGCCTCCTCCTGGGGACTCTCATCCCAGAATGTGCTCCTTGCCCCCTGCTCCCACGGCTTTCCCACACTCAGCATGCCATGTCAGAGCCAGGTCCTTCGGTGTCTGTCTCCCACCTGGCCTGGTGGGACCTCCTTGAAGGCAGGGTGTCCTTTATCACTGCCTTCTGCCTCTCACGTAGTAGGTACTCTGTAAGGGCTTGATTAATGAATGGACATCAGGCTCTGTGGTAGGCAGTAAAGAGATGGAAGTTTCTACCCTTAAGGTCTGATTGTGGTAGAGTGTGATTGGCACCATAATAGAGCTTGCGGTGTGAACCCAGGTAGAAAATGAGTCATTTTATGGCCAAAGAGGGTGTGTGTACATGTTGCATATGGCCTTAAAAGGTTTCAGGGGTTGGTAGGCCAGAGAAGAGGTTGGTGCAAAGAACAGGGCTCTCTCTGGTTCTGGGGAGCACAAAACTGGTCAGTTTTGAGTGAAAGTGTGTGTTTGTCAGTGTGGCAGCAGAGGCCTTTTTCGTGGGAATTTTGAGAAATGTTTCCAAGTGAGTGCATTACTCTCCAGGGCAAACAATTTTTTTTAAAGAAGACTGAAAGATCAGCCTGGTAAAGTTTTCTGGCTGTAGTCAGTTTCTCCCTCTCTGCCTCCCTCCATCCCTTTCTCTCTCTCTCTCTCTCTCACACACACACACACACACACACACACACACACACACACACACACACATCCTGCAGTGCAGAGGGCACCTGTGTGCTCTGGAGGGGCTCCAGGAAGTTGAAACATAGCTCATTTCCCAGGAAGTATGCCTTCAGGTAGGCAGGAGTCACTGAGGAGCCAAGTAAGTGATGAGTGATGCCCATGACAAAGACAGAGGGTCTTAGAACGTCAGATCCTGGAAGGATCTGAGAACTCGGAGGTCCACAGAAGAGGAATGGCCTTATCAAAGGTCACTCCAAGGTCACTTCCAGCACTGAAATCCAGGCTTAACCTTGGGTCTCCTGGCTGTAGATGCTTGGCCTGTGCCTGCCCCACAACTTATTCCTTCCTTGCTGGGGAGATGGGCCAGATAAAAGGTGTGTGTTCAGGAACCACTGTGTCACCTGGATGGACTCAAGCTCTCATGGTCCACCTGATAGCCAGAAAAATTCCTCAAGCCCCATCCCACGTATTCCTGAGGATTTTCAGGGTCTTCCATTTTCCTGGTCACCTCTGGCTTCCAATTCTGCTCTCCTGACTTGTATCACGTCCCACAGTGGCTGTCTTCACTCAGTCTTGACTGCTCCTTACCTCTGTGTGGTCACTCCACATTTCTGTCAGGTGGAGCTAGATTCTGCTGCAATTACAAACAGCCTCCAAGTCTCAGTGGCTTAAAACAACAAAGATTGCTTTCTCACTCACACTGTGTGTCCATTGTGGGTTCTGCTCCACAACATTCTCACACAGAGACAGGGACACAGGCTGATGGGGCTCCACCATCAAGGAATTCACTAGCCGCATGGCAGGGGAAGGATTGTGGCAAATAGTGCCTGACAGCACTGCTCACATTTCACTGGACAAAGCAAGCCACATGACCACACCCGACTTCAGAGGCTTGGAAGGTACAGTCCTGCTCTGTCCCAGAAGGAGAACCAGAGTATCCACGAAAGTCCTAATGACACCCAACTGGCTCCTCCTTCAGTCCTCAAGCCCCTGACACTGGCCAAGTATGGACCAGGCTTTCTGAAAGTCTTAGATACAGTAGAGGGTGTTTCCACTACTGAAACAGAAAACAGCTTAAAGGTGAATAGAAGACATCCTTGTCCTCCTGTCACTCAGCTTTTCCTGCTACAGGGATTTCTTGCTGACCTCCTCTCCTCATACTGGCCTCTCTCCACACATTCCCAACTACCATTTTGTTGTGCTTGGTGGTGCTCATAATCCCTTTGTCTGCCAAGACCCTTGCCCATGTCCAGTGATGTGCTGGAGCTGGCTCGTACCAACTTGCAAGTCAGTTGTGAAATTTGCAAGAATCTTGCAAGCTTGTAATTCACCCTGTGGTAGCTTAAACTGGGCCAAGGTAGGAATGTTTACACCATAGAAATTGGCCAGTGCTACCAGTCAGAGTTTTTCTTTCAGAGAGCTCGTCGTTAATGCTTTACAAATATACCTTGTCTACACCTTTTTTCAGGACCAGCTAAATACTTTGCTTGGCCCAGTGGAAAATGTAAATGCAGGGCTCTTAAGAACTTCAAGGCAACAACAGCAGAGCCTTAAACCAGGCATTAGGCCCTTCTAAGCGGGCTGTGCACAGGTCACACATCACAGACACTGGCTCTGTCTCTACTCCCTATATGCTCTCCATCCCCGGAGACCCCACCCGCAGCCACCTCTCCCTAGAGGTAACAGGAGATCACACCCAAACAAAAGTCTGCACAAAATTTATTAAGAAAAACTATACAGCTCTTCTCAGTCACTTCTTTCCCATCTAAAAAGGCCTTTTGGGCCTTATCTTTTGTAACCAAAAAACTCCAAGGACCGTCTAAAACAAAGGGAGCATCCTCCTCTGAGAAGAATCCTCCCCACCTCTAGAATCCTCAGTTTGGCACCATTTCATGGCTTTAATAGCTATTTTTCTCCCATTTATGATTGGAAGTAACTTGGGATGGCTCAGGCAGCCCTAAAGGGAACAGAAGGAGTTTAGAGATGGTCGTGGTATTTTCCTGGTTTGGGAGCACTCAGAATCCTGGAAGGCTGACTCTGCAAAAACCTGCAGAGATATTTATTTCAGGGTTCAAGATAAAGCTGTAGCCGTGGAGTCAGGTTGGCAAACCAACTTTGACATGGAGAGGGTCGCCTTGACCCTTCCACAGGCACCCCTCTGCAGGGCCCACTCTGTGCCTTGAGTCCTGTTTCCCATGTTCCTCCTGCCATCCCCACCCCTGCTGCGCTGCACTCAACACCCTGTCATACTCTGCATCTTTGTTCACATCATCCCTTCTGTTCCAATTCCTTGCATCCTATAGCACACTTGTTGGGCAACTTTGTGTGTGTGTGTGTGAGGAAGATCAGCCCTGAGCTAACATCCATGCTAATCCTCATCTTTTTGCTGAGGAAGGCAGGCCCTGTGTTAACATCTGTGCCCATGCACAGATATAACTTTTATATGGGACATCACCATAGCAGGGTCTGACAATCAGTGCATCAGTGCACACCCAGGATCTAAACCTGGGCCGCCAGCAGCAGAGCGCTCATACTTAATCACTACATCACGGGGCCGGCCCAATTGGGCTCCTTTTTTGTCCCTCAAAACCTCTGGGTAGCGCTTGTGGCTTCCATGGTGAGACCCTCCCACTGCAGTAGGGGCCCACCTCTATTCTGGCCTCGCCTTGTTGGACTGTAAGTTACCCCTGTGGGTATCTGACCCCCTTCTTAGGCTGGAAGCTCCTCCAGGGAAGGGATCTGACTTATCCACCTCCAGCTGTGTCTCACCCATGCCCAGCATGGTGCCCACCACACAGACTTCATCAGGACATGCTGACAGCATTGGCACAAAGGGAGACAGAGATGGGCATCTCTTAGGCTCGGAAGGGGCCAGAGGGAATGGAGAAGGAAGGAGAGAGAACTGAGTTGTGTGGCAGCTGTTGGAAAAGCAAGAATTACAGAGATCTTTAGCAAAACCTTGACTGCTAACAAACAAGAGAAAACCCTGGACTAATTCCTCCATCAATGACCGTGCTGACTAAATGCATTCTGGATTAAAGACACTGTCTCCAGAGAGGGGACTGGGAGGGGGGCAAGAGCCAAGGAGCAGTGCCCCTAAGGGGTGTGGCAAATGAGGGTTTGCCTCTGATGGGCCAAGAAGGCAAACTGTGGGGTGGCAAGTGGGCAAGGCTCAGCTGAGATGCCAGGCATTGAGCCAGGTTGGGCAGCGAGAGCTGGACTCTAGCTGGCAAGTTGGGGTAATAAGCCAAAGTCCCAACTCTCCATGGCCATCATTGACAAGGGTCAACTGAGCCTGCCTTGACATCAGCCAAGCCAACCGGATCCAAAGCAAATGCATCCTCAGAAGGGACCTGCAGGATAAGAGAAAGGCAGCCACTGAGAGCTCAGCGGAGCTGGGGCTTCTGCTGCCATCCTGACACTGGCTCATAGCAGGAGTGGTCCATGGCCCAAGGCTTCTGCAGGGTCCCCAAGCTCATAGCTCTCCAGAGATTTGCCCACCTGGCCAGATCCTTAAATTAGGCTCCCAGACTTCCAGTGCTGTCTGTTTAGGGAGCAGAGTACCTGACCTGACCACATCTGGTTTTTGCTCTGGTCCCTGGGGAGTAGATGTCCTGTAGATGTCTTTAAGAAGAGTGCCATCTGTTTTACATACAGACTACTTTTACACACACACACACACATGCACACCCCGCCATCCTAAAGAGAAAAGGATACCACATGCAAATCCCAGAACTGGCGAAGAAAGCAGACTGGCATGGGGGTGATGACATCAGGGCAGTGAGGGTGCTGACTGGGCATCCACGTGTCTCTGAGCTCTCCACGAGCCTGTATGTGAGTCCCTTAGCTCTTTAGAGTTCAGATCCAAGAACAGCCATTATTTCATGTGCCAAGGTTCTCAGAGAATCAAAAAATTAGAAAAGCCTGCGTTGGCACTGAATATTTCTCCATTAGATATTTTCAGCCACTCTTCAAGCACAGGCCAGGGTAGTTTCAGCAACCCGGAAGTGGAGAGCAGGTAACTGTCCCATTTTGCTCTCAAAGTGCTCTAATCACTCAATTGTCAGAGCCCATTCATCCTGCAGTTCAGCAAGTGGCCTTGAGGGGACAAAGCCACGTGTCCTGAAAAGGGAGCAGAGCTGAGTCTGTGGCATGTTTGTGATTTCCTGAGCTACTATCTTTGGACATGTGCCACACAGCTCAGGGATGTCTCTGCGCCCACTCAGCACCTTCCACACCCCGCTCTTATTGTACTGAGCGAGTGAGACCCCAGGGTGGGGTTCTGTCCTCAGGGCACAAACTGCTGGGAGAGGGGACAGCCCCCTGTGACAGCTCCCCAAGGAGGACAACACCAAGGGCCTCCAACAGCCAAAGTGCTGGGTCATCACAGAGGGAGGGAGCAGAGAGCACATGTGGAGAATAGGACCAGGGAGGGGCATCTGATGTGGCAGAGAAAGACAGAGACCACGGCAGGGAGATGGAGACAGTCTCCTAGGCTGGGGCTGCCCTGACTCCTGGGGGGGTTCACTCTTTCTCTCTGAGCCTGTTTTCCTGTCCACCAATGGGGTGCATGACAGAGTCCCTTTGGTTTCCGCTCTGTCGTTCAGCTCAAACCCCAGACACACTGGGGTGGTTCCCAGGTCTCCAGAGTGGTAGGAGATGGGGGTGATAAGCAGAGGCAGAGGAGGAACAGTTGGGAGGCGAGGGGGCTGCAGGAGGTAGCAGAATTCTCTCTGGCATCCTTACAGCTCATCCTGCAAGAGGAGACTCAGGCTGTGTTCTGGGGCTGGCTGGTTGGGGAGCATGGGAGGGAAAGAGGGTGCTGGGAGGGGAGCCACGGCAAATGTGGCTGCCAGGGGTGCTGAGAGGCCCCTTACCCAGCCTGATGCTAAGCTGCCAGTGAGAAGGCATGATCCCCAGGGCTCTTTACTTTGTGGCAGGTCAGGTGCCAGGGAGAATCTGGGTGTTTTTGCTTTTCTAAGTTTTCCCCCAAAAGGGGGTGGTGGAGAGCTAGCATTTACTGAGCACCTCCCATGCACCAAGCCCTCAAATTTTCCCATTTCTTGCAGGGATGACCTAATTTCACCTTCATATTTTACAGGAAAGACCTCAGGTTCAGAGATGTTAGGCATCTTGCTGGAGGTCACACAGCTGAGAAGCAACATAAGCCGGATTTGAGCCTGCCCTGCATGGGTCTCAAGCCCTAGCTATTTCACAACATCAGTGGCATTTCTTCTGAATTCTCTAGAGCCCTGAGTTCCTCTAAGATCCTTTAGGGTCACCCCAGCAGGTGGGCACTAAGGGTTCCAGGAAGGCTGGCAGCGAGAGCAGCTCCCGACCTCTGCCGGCTTCTGAAGCATGTGACCCATGTTTAGAAAAGTCTGTGTTTGGTTTAGTGCTCTGCTGTCACCATCTTGAAATTTTGTCATTTTTTAATAAGGAGTCCTGCGTATTTGCTCTGCACTGGGCCCCACAAGTCACATAGTCCATCCCACTGATGGGGTTTTCACATAAGTTGTCACTTGAGAAAGGCATTTCCTGCTAGAGTCCCACAGGCGGTGGCAGCCCCTGCCATCTCCCTGGGCCCCTCAGCTCTGCTGGACTTGGGGGCAGGGGCCCCTTGGAGGGGCAGGAACTCCGTGGCCAGAGCTTACCCTGGGCCTCCTCCGTCAGTGAGGCCATCGTGTGTTTGCACCAGATCTTTACCCAGGCCTGAAGGCCTGCATCTCTAGCTGGCCCACTGGCGCCTGAGTGAGCAGGCAGCCCTGGCAGAGGTCCCCAGACCCTCCTGCCCCTGCCTCCACCTGAGAAGTCCCTCTCCAGGGCCCACTCCTCCAGGCTGGCGGCACTTCCATCCACCCAGAGTGTAACAGTGGCCCCTTAAAAACTCACAGAATCTCTCAGAGGGAGCAGAAGAGGAAAGACAAGTTGGCAAAAGCTGTTTTTCTAAGAGGAGTTGATATATTTTTAGTTTCTTATCTAGTTTTCCCTTTTAAAAATAATATAATATATATGAACCCATTTGAGAAAATTTGACAATCTAGAGAAGCAGAAAATGTTAAAAGCTATATCAACCATAGTTCTGCTTCCCAAAGATAACCACTGTAAACACTTTGGTGTGTTTTCTTCAAACTTTTTTCTATGCACATATCTTGGGTACCCCCCCCATTTTATTTACATAATGTCACACATAAGAATATTGAATTTCAATCTTGATGTGTTTTTTTACTTAACATTATATCACAAGTGTTTTCTCATGCTGAAAGTATGCTTTTTGATGGCTGTATGATGCTCCAGTACCTGTGAGTATGCCATCATCCATGCAGCCATCTCCCATCATTGGCTCTTAAAATTGTTGCAACTTTTTATTACATGAGAAACACTCATGTCTGCATCTGAAATGTTCATATGAGAGAGCATCTCCTTGGGACAGGTTTCCAAATGTATAATGACAAACAAAAGGTAGAAGCACGGTCAAGGCTCCCACTCCGTCCACACTGCGTCATTGCTCTCCGAGCTAGCTGCACCGCCCTGACGGCCCCAAGAGATGCACAGCAGGACCGCCTGCATCACGCCTCTCCCACACTGAGTGCGACCCTTTTGTTTTTCACTTTCCTAGGTCTGAGAGCCCCGCTTTTACCCAAGGTCACAATGAGAAGAGGCCCTAGAAGGAAGAGGTCTGCACTTTCTGTAGTTGTGTGGTTGAAGGTGCCGTCCCTTGGGTAGTGGAATGCCCTGCATAAGCTCCTACTTAGAGTTTATCACAAAGGAAGCACGTTTTTCTATTTTAATGGAATTTATAGGCAGAGGTTTCAGTGGGTCCATCCCTGCCAATCAAGTATTGAAGGGCAGGTTTGGGGAGATTGGCGGGGCTTTTGGGGGCTGGAAGGCAGGGTATTATGTATCCAGGAGGTTGGGGCAGAGCGGGACAGCAGCAGACCAAAGTTGCTGAACAAGGGGAGGCATGGAAGGACAGGGACACATGGATATAGGGACAGACAGCTGAAGGGACATGACTCGGGGATGCATGTCATGTGGGGGAAGCCCTGGAATGAGGGACTCAGGAGACCTGGTTCCAGACCAGTTACTGACTCAACTTATGACCTCAGATGGCTCACTTCTGTCACTGGTGGGGCACTCTGGGAGGGAGGCATCTTGGGGGAGCCAGGGCCGAGGGGGATGTGGAGCTGCAATTCACTTACCACAGAGGCCTCAGCCAATCCCCCCAAAATTCTGGAGCTGGATAGCCCTTCAGACCCTTCAGGTGGTGGGGCACACCACAGCACCCACAGCAGCCCTCTCTGACCTCCCAATACACGGGTGTCAGACTAGACGGGGCCACATCTCTATAAAGATCTGTGACTCTCATATGGTCCCAATGCCTGGGGCCACCTATCTGGCCCTGGATAGGGCAGTGGTGCCAGAGTCATCCCCAATGTCAAGGGTGTCTCTGGGTGGGAGCTCTGAACCTGGCCTTGACCTCTGTGGGTGGGGCTGGGTGACCAAGTGCTTGTGGGGCATCTCCCTGGGCAGATCTTTTGGCCATCCTACTGCCCATGGTCAATTTCTATCAGGAGTTGGTCTCCAGACACCAGTACAGCCTGCAGATCCCGGCCCACTGCAAGCAGAACAGGGACTTTGACAAGCTGCTGAAGCACTAGGAGGCTGTGGGAGATCAAGATTTGGCTACCCTGAAATATATCTCTTTACCTCGATTGTTTTCTCTGAGGGAAATTTGACCTCCCCCACTAACTGCCTAAAGAATTTGACATGGTGGCTCCTTCCTGGAACAGATCTTCTGTCATGATGGCTGTAATGATAATGTAAAATAGTTGTTACAATGGGAGGGGCACCAAGCCCCTTTTATAAAAAAACTCTATCTCTCCCTGACCACATCATCTATAGATGACCCTGAAAAGAATTGTCTTCTTGCCCTCTGAAGTCCCAGACCATTACCCACCCCCAATACCTTCCTCGCCTTTAGCTACAATACTTAAGCAAGCAGCTTAGACAGAGGGACTAGTTGCTCATTTCTGAGTTTCTCCCTTGTATACATGTTATTAAACTTGGTATTATTTTCTCCTGCTAACCTGTCTTGTTAATTATTTGGCCAGCCACAAGAACCTTAAGGAAAAGGGCAGAGGGAGATTCTCCCTCTCTCCCATCAAGGCCAAACTGACTGCAAGGAGAGGGTTCTGGAGAACTTCCTCACTGACCCCATGTTCCAGCTGGCACCTAGCCCTGTCTTTAAGGGTTCATGTCTGGGGAGCCCACTGGGGGGCTGTGGCAGTGAGGGCCCCAGCTGGGAGGAAGCCACACCTAGGGGCAACAGGGGGCCATGGCCAGGAAAGCCCAGGCCCTAACAGGCCCCAGCTCTGGGATGCCTTGAGAGTGGGGTTAGAGCCAGCCCATGACCCAGCAGACTGCAGGCCTGTCCAGCTCCACTGAGCAGGCAGTGTGGGAATGTGAGGGGGAACTCCTGGTCCTGAGCCCACATCCAGGCCCTTCCTCCTGCTGGCTTAGAGCCTCAAGCTCTGGGCTCTTGGACCAGACAATACTCTGGAAGAGGCTCCACGTTAGAGTCTGAGATCAGAAGTGCTGTGGGTGTCCGTTCTCAGCCCTGCTCGTGGGAGTGTTGGGAGCTGGGAGAACCATTCTCAGTCTGCGTTGTCTCTCTCTCCCTCTCTACGTTGCTGCTCTCTCTCTGACTTGCTTCATCACAGTCTCTCTCCTTCCCCATCTTTGCCTCTGTCCCTCTCCCCCTGCCTCTCCCTGCTGCAGATTCCCAGGCACATTCTGACCCTGCATGAGCTTCTGGCCCACTTTGCATGAGCACATTGAGCCAACATCCTGGACGATGCCAGGGCTAAACTGGAGGAGCTGTCTGGGTGAGCCCAGCTCCTGGGTGCCACCACCAGTGGAGAGGCCAGGGCTGAGGATGCTCCCCAGAGGGAGTTTGCTGAGCCACAGATGGTACAAGCTCATGTTCAGGTTAGGATCCCAAGAGGTGGTGGTTGGGGGACCCCCAGCCTGCCCCACCTGGAAGCAGGGTCCCCAGAGCAACCTGAGGAGTTCACAGCTCAAGCCCAGGGAGCAGTTGGTCGGATGGTGTGAGTGGTGTGCTGTCCCTGGCACAGATGGGGTTCGAGGAAGGGCCCTGGGCACTCACGTGGGCCCACCTGCCAGGATGGGGATCCGCCCAGGGACTCGCAAGCACTCTGCCAACTTTCTCTGTTCTCCAGTGTCAGTGTCTCACAACTTGTGGTATAGGAGCCCCGGAGGGGTTCCTGGGTGACAGACCTTCACATGCCCAAGGCTGCAGTCAACAGCAGGCAGTGTCATGGGTGGATAAGCTCATGACTTGTCCAGTGTCAGAGGCCCCAGGCATCTGGTCAAGGCCCCTACGCTGCCCCTCATTCAGTATCCAAAGCCCAGGGGGAACCTTCCTCTACTGGGGCAGAAGCAGAGGGACCAAGGAGGAGGGGCCTACAACAGCCCAGGCAGCAGTTGACGGTGGCCTGCACCAGGTGGTGGCAGTGGAGGTGAGGAGGAGGTTCAGATTCGGGGTGTGTTTTGAAGATGGAACCAACAGGAGTTTCTGATGCATTAGATGTGAGGAGAGAGAAGACGGGAGTCAAGGGTGAGTGCAGAGTTTTTGGCTGAGCAAGCAGGTTGGAGTTGCTGCTAACCGAGATGGAGAAAGGTGCAGGAGGGGCAGGTGTGGAGGGGTAGTCTTTCTTGCTTCACTGGAGCTTGACTGGGGGCATGTTGAACTTGAGATGGACAACAGTGGTGGAGAGGACAAGAAGGGAGGAGGGCGTTCGAGTCTGGAGTGTAAAGGAGTGAGCCATATGGGAGCCATCAGCTCGGAGACGGTATTTAAAGTCACAAGACTTGTGAGAGCACCAGGGAAGTGAGTTTAGGCAGGAACCAGATGTGCACAAAGAGTTGAGCCCTGGGGTCTCCACTGTGTGCAGGCCAAGAGATGATGAGCAGCCTTGTACTTAGTGATGGGCTGCCAGAAGCTGCAAAGGAGGGTCAGTCTGCAGCATGTGAGGTGCTGTCCCCAGCCCTGCCAACCACTCAGTGCCCCAAATGGCTTCCCGAGTCCAGCAAAAGGCAGCCAGTAGGGCCACGGCTCCCAGCTGGGCAGAAGGAGGACCAGGCTGGACCAGGGCAGGGCACAGGCTCCAGAGTGGAGATTCATTCAGGGAGCAGATGTAATCAGAGCGTGATTGCATACTAACAAAAACCACTGTGGGGTGGGGACCCCAGTCCTCTCGTGCCCCAAGGAGTCAAATTCTGCACACTTCCCCAAGGAGAAGACTTAGGGCTCTAGCAAGGCTCCTCATCCCTGTGGGATGTCCTGTCCTGGTGCAGGCTGGGGCGATGAAGGCACTTGGGTGCCAAGTCGTTTATCCTGAGACTCTGATCCCCTTTTCCGCAGCCTACTCCTCCTTTGTTCCACCTGATCAACTGCACCTGGCCTGAACCCAGCCCTGGTGGCACAGAAGAGAGTTTTCCTATCACCCTGACAGCAGCCCTTTCATCCTTCTCTCTCCCTCCCTTTGGGGACTGAGGAAGGCTCCCAGCCCGGCAGGAAGCCATCAGATAACCTATCCTCCCCGGCTGTGCTCAGAAACACTCCTCCCCTGGGGCTGGCTCTCTCCTACCTCTGGCCTTTTTTCCCGCTTTTTCTCCCTAACCTCATCTCTTGGGCTCACTCTAACCCAGGTCGGCACTTCCAGTTCCCACAGGGAACTCATCGCCAGCTACCTGGACAGTGTGGTTCTCAGCACAAACCCCAGCCGAGGTTGGCACTAGTATTAAGTAGATGCAGCTGGCACTTGTCTAAGAGTGTAACCAGTGTTGCTACTCTGGAATTGCCTCCTTGTTTGTAGCAAATACAGCCCTCCTTGGCAAAATCCCCACCATCATCAAAAGAAATGGTTCTGCTTACCTTTGCTAATCGCCAAAAATGAGTCCATATCCAAGGAACTAGCATATCCTTGAAAGGTGCCTCCCTGTCCCCTGTCCCTTCCAGAAGAGGGCAAAGCCCTGGGCTACTGAGAAGAGTATTCCTGGGAGGGAGGGTTTGAGACTCCTAAGGTAGAGACCCCATCTCCATGCCCCAGTCTGATAACCAGAAAACAACAGATAATAATATTTTTATAATAACACCTTTGCAACCAGTGATAACAGCAACAGTGATCACTGCCTTTTACCTAAGCTCCTGCCGTGTGCTGGGCCTGAGGTCAGCACGTGAAATGCGTTCTCTTCCATCATCACTCAGACCTTCTACAGGTGAGCAAACTGAGGGTCTGAGGGGCCCAGTAATTTGCTCATCACGCTGAGTTCATTAATCACTGATCCAGCTCGACCAATGTCATCTCTCATTGCTTGGAGGGTTAAATTGGACGGTGTCTACTAGAGAACTTCGGAAGCCATGCATATTAACCAGCCCTCTTGGTGATCTGGTCGTGGCTGTAGAATTGAAGCATCAGCAGACAAATAAGTGGTTTTATTTTTTTCTTGGAGTAGGTGGGGTACTTTACCCAGACGCTCCTCCCTCCAAAATTACTAACTTCCTAAGACTCCTGAAAACCCACCAAGGCTCTTAGCAATGTTGGCAACTCACACCCCTGTTTTCCCACTAATGCTATTTTTAAAAAGCAGTTAAATGGCTCCACCTGCTGGAGAGGCATGGTGTTGCGGCAGTCAGAACAGGACAAATAAGAGTGTTGTTCTTATTCTCAGAATAAGGGGCAAAGTGTATCTTGCTCCCCCACAGATGTGCTGGAACCTACTGGAGTCAGTCTTTCCATGAGCCAGCGGGATTGCCAGGTACTCCAAAACTAAGCCATTCCAGGGCCCAAACATTAAGGAAGCAACTGTATAAAGTGCATTGGGGGAGGGGTGGAGACAGTAAGTGCAAAGGCCCTAAGGAAGGATGGATAAGTGGAGTTCATTGGATGGAGATAAGGCCAGAAGAGGTGTGGGGGGCAGAGTAATGAAGAAAGGATGTTTCCTGTACTCCCATCCTCCTCCCTGTTTTGCCATCTCTGTTCCACATGGTTCAGACTTTTAAATCAGACCTGCTTTCTAGCTATTAATCTCCATTTCCTTCTCTCTGAAATAAGAAAACCTGTCTCCTTGGGCTGTCAGAAGGATGATGTGAGATCGTGCCCATAGAGTGTCCAGCACAGCGGGCATTCAATATGCATGCTCTCTCCCCCTTCATGACCACGGGCTCTACCTGAGAATCCTGGGTGTCAGGCCTTCTTCCTAGCTGGCCAGAAGCCCAACATTCTCTTCTCCCTGAGAGCTGGGGGTAGCCTGTCTCTGACTTATTTTCTGTCCCCCAGGATAATGCACAATGAAGTAAAGGAGACTGAGAGCATCCAGGAAAACATAGCCATGGAGGGCATGATCGTTGAAGTCTATGAGACCATGCTGGACACCAGCCAGACTTTTGTGAGATGGGGCTTGGCACCCTGCCTCCCCGCAACTTCAAGGTAGGCCGCAGCAGTGATGGCAACCATGAGCCAAAACCTGCCAGCATGATTGTGGAGTATTCCGGGGCTGCTGGAGGAATGTGACAGCTGTATGTAGATGTCAGTATCTGCACACATGGATGCAGATATTACTGGTTTTCACAGTTCCCTTCTCTCCAGATGTACACATGATTCTTCCCAGATGCCCTTGTTGTGTCTGTGGATGTCATAGTAAACACTGACATGTCCTTTTCGGAAGAGAGGAGTGGAGGATGAGGACAGATACTGATTGGCCTGGTGAATCACAAGCATGTTCAGCATCTGAGGGGAAGTCATGTGGGTCAGTCCCTCTGTCCCTTGCTCATCATCCGTGGCCTCTTGCGAGAGGCTGTGATCACAGTAGTTCTCATAGGTAGGAAGTTTTCTTCACCTTCAGCCTCCACTTGCCTTGGGAGCTGTGTTTGAGAGGCAGGCCTGTGAGGGGGCAGCTAAAGGCTGTGGCTGAGGGTACTGACTTCAAACTCGGAGACGTTAAAGCCGCAAGGAGTGGGAGGGTCACCTCTTCAGATTCCACTTGTTGTGGGACCCTCAGCTTCTGCTTGCGTGCCCTCAAGGTGACTTCTACCTCAGATGGGCCTCCTGAGTTCCTTCTATCCAGCCCTGGGACTCTGAGCAGATGAAAAGCTCACCTGCATCTCCTGCACCCTGTGCGGCTGCCTTTGGCCCCTGCTGCCCTTAGCAAGTGTATCGTGGACTTGTAGTTTTGTCCTGAGACCCTCTGTGTGGCCCCTGTGCCCTTTCCCTAGGCTGACCTGTGACCTGCTGAGCCCATAGCCAGCCTTCCTGTGTCCTGACTCCCCCTGAGCTGCATTGGGCCCAAGCTGGAAGTTGCCCAAAGAATGACCTCTCCTGGGGTGGGCAGTGTCACCACAGTCTAGGAATCTTCTCCATTGCCCTGAGCCTAAACATTTCCTCCCCTCCTGAGGGGAGACCAGACAAGGGGACCCAGCAAGGTGCCAGGCAGTGATGGACGTTGGCAGGAGGCAGAGTGGTGGCCCAGAACAGGCCTTGGGAGATGGAGTGTCAAGGAGGGCTTCCCAAGGGGGCATCACTGGAGTTGAGTCTTGAAAGGTAAGTAGGAGCACACAGGGTGGATGTGGTGAAGGAAAGGCCTTCCAGGCCAAGAAGCAGCACTCAAGAGCCACAGGTAACCTGCCCTGGAACTAGAGTGGGAGCAGAGAGAGGAGGCGATGGAAAAGTGCTGGAGCCAGCCTGCTGGCAGGCCTTGAAGGCCTGAGTCCCGAGGACAGTGAGGAGCTGGTGGAGTAAGTGGGGAAAGGAGACCTGGAGCATGTCTTAGGGGAACTGGGTTGGCAAATGGGTTCATCACAGTCCCCTGCTCTGCCCGGGAGTGGCTTCAGCATGCATCTTGTTGAGGATTGGGAGGTGCTCTGGGCTCTGCAGCCAAGCATGTCATGACTGATTGGTGATGTCTGCTGCGGCTGTGTGTGGCAGCAGGTGCCCTGTGTCTCTTGCTCATCTCTTTCGGCCAGAGCCAGCTCCACACTTGTCCAGCCTCTTGCCTACCTCAGACCCAACTATAAAGAGGTATAGCCTTTTAGATACAGGATACAACCTTCCTTAGAGAGGGAGTACAAACAATACCCTAGTTGGCCTAAATTCAGCCACAAATTAAGAAAGTCTTCAGGTTCAACAATATACTTATCTTAATTTCAATCACAGAAACTAACTCCTAACCTAATACTGCATTAATCTATTAATTCATAGAAGTAGTACTGTTACTACGAGCAACAAGAATTATTTCTCCTTGCATAATCTTAGAACAGATAATCACCGAAAGTTATCAATAAAATAAATTGAACCCAATAATTACTTATTAGATTAATTGTTAACCCAACACAGGTAGGCATTCAAGGAAAGATTTAAAAAGTAAAAGAAACTTGGCAAACGCAGCCCCCACCTGTTTACCAAAAGCATCTCCTCTGTCATTTCTGGTGTTACAGGCACTGCTGGCCCAGCGACATGGTGTAAAGGCTACAGTGACTGGACCCTGCAAAGGCAGCATTTGTTGTCTAAATGAGGACTTGTATGAATGGTCAATTGAGGGTTTTACTCTCTCTTACTTTTAATCGGTGTAATTGACCTTTCCCTGAAGAGGCGAGAATGACAAAATAAGACGAGAAGAACCGATGGAGCTTTAATTAATTCAAAAAAAACAAAGGTAAGCCAAATCAAGGGATAACAAAACTTAAATGGACTAATAGTTTTGGTTGGAGTGACCTCAGAGAAGAAAATAACCTCTTAGTGATTAAAATCTAGACCACCTAGTCAAAATATTTTATCACTTATTGATCGAAAATATTGATCAACAGAACAAGTTACCCTCAGGATAAAAGCACAATCCTATTCTAGAGTCCATATCCACAATAAGTGCATATAACTGCAATGTTGGATCAGGAAATCCCAGTGGTGTAGCCGCTGTTAATGGCTCATTTGTTGAATGATTCAAGTCCTACGTGATCTGAGTTCAGACTAGAGTAATCAGGTGGGTTTCTATCTATTCCGTATTTCTCCCAGTACAAAAGGGCAAGAGAAACAAGACATACTTTACAAAAGCACATTCAAACTAATAGATGATATAATCTTTTTTTTATTGATGTTTTAATGGTTTCTATCATCGTGAAATTTTGGGTTGCATATTTTGTTTGTCCATCACCATATATATGACTCCCTTCACCCCTTGTGCTGACCACCCACCCACACTGCCCCTGGTAACCACAGTCCAGTTTTCTCTGTCCATGTGTTGGTTTATA
>JABWHU010000006.1:65201399-65236599 GCA_014189135.1 Dicerorhinus sumatrensis harrissoni | reverse complement strand
TTTAAAGATTCCAGATTCTCCTTTATCTCCTCCATTGTGTTCTTCATCTCCATCAGCACTGATTGTTTTTTCTTTATGATTTCAATCTCTTTTGTGAAGAAACTCCTAATCTCATTGAATTGTTTGTCTGTGTTGTCTCGTATGTCGTTGAGTCTTTTTATAATAGCTATTTTGAAGTCTAGGTCATTTAGATTATGGATTTCTGTGTCTTCGGGGTTGATTTCTGGGTGCTTGCTAGATGATATAATCTTAATCTAATATATATATGTATATAGCTCTGCCTATGAACGGGGTTTGTTAGGGTGGCTGATTAACTGTATAAAAAGTAAACCTTTATACCCAGAGGTTCAATTTTTCTCCCTAACAGCATGTTCATAATCAATCTTCTGTTATTAATTGTCCCCAATTTACTTTCCATAGCATTCCTTACACTAATTGAATGAAAAGTATTAGGTTATATATGACTCTCTAAAGAACCCCATCATTGGCCCCCATGATCTGTGGAGACACGAGTATTTATGCCAGTGTCACAAGGCCATCAGTTTGAGTTCACATTGGAAAACTTACCCGGGAAGATACCCTACAAACGACCCATTAGCACACAACTGAACAAATAATGTGGACTTTTGTCAATGACCATGTGAAAATGTACCTGGGAAGATGCCCTACAAAGGATCCACTAGCACACAACTGAATGAGTAATGTGGACTTTTGTCGATGACCATGTGAAAACGTACCTGGGAAGACACCCTACAAAGGACCCCCTAGCACACAACTGAACAAGTCATGTGGACTTTTGTCAATGACGTAGTATTTAAAATGGTAGGATAAAGATGCAGGACTCTAAAGTGTTCATGGAAATGCTGAATGCACAACTCAGAAACAAGAAATAATTGACAAGGTAAACCAATTTCAACAGATTTATAATTGCTTATATGTACACAGTAATAGTTTTTGCTGAACAATTAAGTATTCGTGTATTTGTCTTGATGAAAACATGAAACTTTATGTTGAATAAAAATGGGCCATTCTCCTGTTAGTACATTACTACTCATCATTTAATCAATTTCTATAGATAATGGAGTTATAAACATAATTACAAAGGCATGCATCCCTCAGAAAATAACTATAGGGCTGGCCTGGTGGCTTAGTGGTTAAGTGCGCACACTCCGCTACTGGCGGCCCGGGTTGAGAACCCGGGCACACACCAACGCACTGCTTCTCCGGCCATGCTGAGGCCATGTCCCACATACAGCATCTAGAAGGATGTGCAACTATGATGTACAACTATCTACTGGGGCTTTGGGGGGGAAAAAAGGAGGAAGATTGGCAATAGATGTTAGCTCAGAGCCAGTCTTCCTCAGCAAAAAGATGAGGATTAGCGTGGATGTTAGCTCAGAGCTGATCTTCCTCACAAAAAAAAAGAGAGAGAGAGAGAAAAGAAAATAACTATGAATGAATCTTGAAATTGTAGGGCCAAAAATAATGTTTTGAATATTATGTATTACAATATGTATATACATAACAAGGACGAGAGAAAACTTTGATTAAAGGAGATTAAAATATAATCTTAAAGAGTAAAAAGGGTGTCATTCTTGGGAGACTGGGGATAGGCAGTAAAATTTCACAGAATTCTGAGACTGGAAATGGGCCATTCCATACTTTCATTATTTTATTTTCGTTGCCAAGCGAATTTTGCCACCAAGAACAGAGAGATGGAGTGGAAAGAGGACCTGGAAGGATATTGCAGACATGAGAAGTGTTCCATTTTCAGGACACCTTAGAGCAGCCAAGAGTCCATATTCTAGATCATGTCACCACAAAGAATTTCCCATGGGACATGCCTTCTGTAGATCTTCCCTCCAAATTTCCACTCATTGCTCCTGTTGAGATCATCTTAAATGAGAACAGGCTGTGAGGAAGATAGTTGCCTGCAGGAAAGCCCATCTTTAAATTGACCATGCTCTGGAGCTGGCTGTGCAGAAGACAGGAGCTGCACCGCCCCCTCTTCAGTCCAGGGGCTTTATTGACCAAAGCACTGACTGCAACACTGAGGTTCACTGAAGGCCAGTGCGATGAGGTGTAAAGCTAAAGTGTTGATAAAGCACTTGATGCAACCTGTTTTCATGTGTATCAATATGTGCATAACTACAGAGAAGAGCCCTAACATCTTTATGATCCTTAAGGGAAATTTGACTCACACCAATTTAGGAATCATTGGCAATAACATGTCATGTAGTAGAAAGATTGTCAATCTAAATGAACTTATTCACACACTCAGTGTCCTAGTCAGTATGGGATTCTGTAACAAAAATATCATAGAATGGGTACTTTATTTATTTATTTTTTTTGCTGAGGAAGATTCACCATGCGCTAACATCTGCACCAGTCTTCCTCTATTTTGTATGTGCGTCACCCCCACAGCATGGTTGCTGATGAGTGGTGTAGGTCTGTGTCCAGGAACAGAACCCAGGCTACTGAAGAGGAGCTCACTGAACTTAACCACTAGGCTGTGGGGCAGGTCCCTAGACTGGGCAATTTCGGGGTTCAATATTTTTTTGTGTGTGAGGAAGATCAGCCCTGAGCTAACATCTGATGCCAATCCTCCTCTTTTTTGCTGAGGAATATTGGCCCTGGGCTAACATCTCTGCCCATGTTCCTCTACTTTTTATATGAGATGCCATCACAGCATGGCTTGACAAGCAGTGGGTTGGTGTGTGCCTGGTCCCTGAACCTGTGAACCCTCGGGCTCCCAAAGCAGAGCACCCACACTTACCCACTGCATCACCAGGCTGTCCCTAGACTGGGCACTTTTAACAACAGAAGTGCATTCCTCACAGTTCCAAAGAATGGGATGTTCAAGATCTCAGTTCCAGCTGACTTGTTTTTGGTGAGAGCTCTCTTCCTGTTTTGCAGAAGGACAGCTTCTTGCTCTACCCTCATCTGGCAGAGAGACCTCTGGCCCTCCGTCTCCTTTAAGGGCACTAATCCCATCATGAGGGCTTCACACTCATGGCCACACCTAACATAATTAACTCCCAAAGGCCCACTTCCAAATACCATCATGTTGGGGATTAGGATTTTAACTTATGAAATTGAGTTACATAGACATTCAGTCCATAGCATTCATGAAACCAACAATTAACAAATGTTTATAGAAGTCATACAGCCCCAACTGAAGAATGTTCTGGAGATCATGTGGCAAATCATAGAATGTCTTGCCCTTCATAGAGTCTTCTTGTGGACGCAATAAAAATTAACAGCCAAACAAAGCTTGTGATATTAAAAAGCTAACATAGATCAATTATGACAGATTGTACTTAAAATTGTCTTCTGGTAAGACAGGTCTGATTATCAGAGTCCAGATTCAGCCAATTCCCCCGGGCGAGGGCATGTCTGGCAATCTCACCTGAAAAGGCTCTTCCTTTTTTGAAATTTTATTTCATCTAGTCCTGTTTTCTTCCACATCCCTTTGGTGTTTTCGAACATACAGTATTTATTAAAATAATGTTTAATTGTTGCTCTGCCTTTACCACATCCGACTGGAACCAGAAGTTATTGGACTTTGATGGAACCAAATTTCAGTTCATTTTTCCTCCTCTTTCTGCTCAGACTCTCTTCTCTCACTGTTGAAATAGCAAATGCCTTAGGAGAGAAGCCGCATGGAGCTGGTGTTCACAATCTTGTGCTTCCCTCATCTCAGAGATTGTAGACCCCCAAGTCCTGTCTGCACAAGATGTTCTACAACCCTTCACACTGCTGTTCTGTGTGCATTGTCCAGCTTTCTTAGCTGCCCAAGGAAAGCTACTCAATAAAAGTGTAACCTGCAGTTATTTTACCCTGAATGTTTTAAAGATTTTAAATGATTTAAACCAATGAATATTTGTCATTTTTCAATGAGTATTTCTATAATTTTACAAGAAACATTTAAATAGGAATTTTAACAGCAATAATGGCTGTTCTTTGGCCAGAATTCCATGTCATTCATTGTTTGGCATTATATCTAAGCTTTGATGCACTCTCCTCAGTGCCTTTTAATATATCACTGTTGCTTACATTTAAATATCTTGTGATGGGTTTGTATCAGTCACCTCCTTTGTAGCATTTCAGATCCTCTTGGCTCCTCATACCCTTGAGTCATATGTCATTTAGCAACCAGCTTTACAGGTATCATATTTGCTTCATGCAAGTGCCTCCTGACTGCTCCCCATATTTTGTCCCTGTGCCCTCTGCCTCTCTCTCTTGCCCTGGGGTGTCCATGTTGATGCTGAGGTGTGAAAAACCTCCTGATCAAGCCCACACGTGCACGGCCATGTTCCTTGTTGTGTGGATGTTTGTGAGTTCAGCAATTCTGTATGGTCACAGGGTGCATGGCTATTATGGCATCTGTGTGATGGTGTGTTTTATTGATGTCTATGTGTGTTTAGAGAGTTCAAGTCACTGTGGGCTCAGACAGTGAGTGGTCTGTATGTGTGTGAGTGTGTATGTTCTGAGTATCAGTGGGCATTATCGTGTAGTTTACAGTCTGAATGTTGATGGTCATTTGCAAATAGTGTGTATGTGGATGTGAGTGTGTGTTGTCGGCATTTCCACATGTTCAGAGGATGTCGGTCATTGTGGGAATGTGTGGAATAAATATGTTGTCAGAGATTAGGGTGGGCACCAACACTGTTTACCTGTTGCTAGTTCAACACTCAACACCCCTGAAGAAACATTGAGTCCAGACAGACACAGGCCCCATCAGGCCCACACAGATCATACTCAGCTGCTTCCTCCCCATCACAGATATATGAATGGGTATCCAAGGGCCACTTGATATTTGAGGAATTCCTGTAGCATGAAAGATGGAGCAAGAAACACATACACTGAAGTGAGGGACTAAAGAAGCAGCAAGGGAAACCAGAGATCATAGTGAAACTTCAATTACATATCTAGTAACATCTTCAAACAATTAGAGATGGGCTGGTCTCATGGCCTAGTGGTTAAGTTCAGAGAACTCAACTTCAGCGTCCCAGGTTCAGTTCCTCGGTGTGGACCTACAGCACTCATCAGTGGCCAGGCTGTGGTGACAACCCACATACAAAATAGAGGAAGATTGGCATAGGTGTTAGCTCAGGGTGAATCCTCCTCAGCAAAGAAAAAATAAACAAGATAATACATCCATTAAGTGTATATATATGTATTGATGTTACTGCACAATATTGGGGTTCTCTTGCCCAATGCAAATTTAAAAAGCCAATTATTCTGCCATCAGCTTTTGGGAAAATAATTATAGCTTTATTTTGTGAGATTGATCTGCAAGGAGACAGGGAGCATGTGTCTATCTCAGATCAGGCTCCTTGATCCAGGATTTGGGGTACAATGTATGGGATGAAGTGCAGGGTGGTCTGATGTGTGGAGGTACATGATTGGAAGTAAGAAGAAGTGAGGTAATTGATGATCTGCACAAGCAAAGTCAAGCTTCATGGCTCCTCATCGGATGTGTGTTCACAAATTGGCAGTGTTTTCATGATCTGTGGATGCAGTTTTTAGCTCCTTGATGTCAAAAAGCTCACTGATTGAACATTTGTACTGGCCTAATTGATGGGTTGGTGGTCTCAACTGGCCTGAACTGGATGAGGGGTCTCAGTTCCTGAAAGAAAACTCTTAGCTACTCTGTTGATAAGATGGGTTCAGTTGAACTGGTCCTGGATGGCCCATGGTTACATTGGTATACGCATATATATGCATATGCATGAGATTATCTGTATGTCTGTTAAACGTAGAGCATACACAAAACCAGACTCTAGTTAAAGTGGTAAGGACAGATTTTAATCGGTAATATACCACTGCAATACGGAAGAGGGAAAAGGGTGCACTGAACTCAATTTGATTTGTACAGAGGTGACTGAGCATTTGAAAGGGAGAATGAGGAAGAGGCATAGGGGTGAGCAGGGGCTCAGTAGACTCAGGGAGGGAAAAGTTACAGAGTGTAGGTCAGTGCAGTGTGATCTGGCCAGTTGTGTCTGCTGGTTGGAAATGATCAAAGTTTCACTTCTCTCCTCTCACAGAGTCTGGGATACAGACACCCTGTCCTCATCTCAAGGAATGGCTCTCAGGACCTTGAGAAATGCACTCCTGAGTTATAGGAGACACACATACAACACAAAATGACAGAGGAAATATTCACAATTGTAAGCACTTTTGGGTAAATGCTCTAAGAAAGTGATGTCAGGTGTCAATGATCAAGTGTTGGCCAGAACAGTCAATTCTTTTGGCTGCCTTGACCTTTCTCACGCAGGCACTTTAAGGGGGCTCAGGTCATCCTAGGGATGTAGATTCGAGCTGTTAGAAACTGTCAGTGTTTAAGTCTTATAATGTGTGTGTGGAGGTGAAATCATTTATGCTGCAAGGCTGTAGTTATTATAGGCCAAGATCGAGGCCGAGTCAAGAAGAGGGCTCAAAGGATCCTGCCTTGAGTTTCGCCAAGTACAGGTAACTATATATATAAATAATATATGTATATTTTTTGAATACTACAAATCACTATATTGAATATAGAATTAAATAACATAAATATATAGTTAATGAATATATATTGAATGTGTATAAATAACATAAATATGTGTATATACATTTGAATTAAATAATAAATTAAATAATATAAATTTATATATGATTTAAAGGAATATTCAGACACAATAACAGAAATTTCCAGAATGATAGAAGACTTCTACTCTAGATTCAGGCAGCTGAATACATCTCAAGCACAATTAAAGAAAAATCTAGAGTCAGATCCATCCAGGGAAACCAAAGAACACCAAATACTAAAGAAGATATTCAAAGCCCCACAGAGGGACAGAACACTTACAGAGACTTACATTTAGACCTTTGATACATTTCTTAACAATGGAAAGCAAAAGAGAGTTGGATTAAATCTTCAAGGTACAGAGAGAAAATAACTTTCAGTGTATACCCAATCAAACCATAACTCAAGAACTGGGGTGACTTAAAGATATTTTTATGTAAACATTTACTGAGAGTATTACCACCAATAAATGCTCATTGAGGATCTTCTAAAGAATGTACTTTAAGGGGGCCAGCCACGTGGTGTAGTGGTTTAAGTTAAACACGCTCTGCTTCAGAGGCCTGGGTTCATGGGGTTTGGATCCCAGGTGTGGACCTACACCACTCATCAGCTATGCTGTGGTGGTGACCCACATACAAAATAGAGGAAGATTCACACAGATGTTAGACCAGGGCTAATATTCCTCGAGGAAAAAACTTAAAAAGTAAGAAAGAAAGTACTTTAAGAAGAAATAAATTTATAGAAGAAATGTTAAGATGTAAAAATGGATCGTGAGGATAAAAAAGGGTAAACATCTGAATAAATCATTGAAAGCATGACTTTACCAAACAATAATAATATTGACAATGTATAACTGATAGAGTTAAAAGCTCATGACAAGAGAACTTCTGTTTTTGTGTAGACTAGGACTACTCTTTTGAGTAGACTAGGAAAGCACTCTTGCTGCAAAACTAGACAAAGCCAGATAAATTATAAATATATTTTTAGAGCATCAGAGAACTTCAGAATCAACCAACTAAAATTCCAGAAAGAAGAAAAACTCTTTTATGTGAGCAAAGAATTTTATCTTTCTTTCCCCTGCATATGTTTTCTGACTCTGGGTGGCTTGTTGAGGATCTGGCTTGCTCAGTCAGAGCCTTGGCTAGGGAAAAGAGAAACTAGCCAAAGTTGTAGTGATTCTGCAGGACTGGTGTGGCAGACACAACCTGAGGGCTTTCAGACACACAACTGCTCTTCCTCACAGCACCTGTGCTAAGTTTTGTAGCCACACAGGAATCTGGGGAACTAGGCCAAAGGCTTCCAAAAAGCAAAGTGAAACCTCTAAGTCAAACATGTTGCTAGTCTGGTCATCAGGGAATATGCCATATTGTGAAGTGACGTAAGGTAGGAGGCTGGAGAGCTGCGCTGAGATGTCTAAAGGGTGCAGCTGAATTTTCTGTGGGATCCCAAACTGAAGAGACAGAGATCTACCAAATTTAGAACAAAACCCCTGTGGGTGGAGGGGAGCACAGCAAACAGGAACAGAGGAAAGTGGAAGCGGCTGCGTTTAATAAAATTGAGACCCAGCCCCAAGTCTGATCAACGTGTGATTGGACTCAGGTGCTACAACCTCACTCTGTTTCCCCACGAAGGAAGATAAGGTCGTGTGGAACCTCTCGAGTTACCTTACACAGACCTTCCAAAGACACTGGTTGGAGGATGGAGAAGGCAAGCCACAGACTGGGAGAAGACCTTTGAAAATCACATATCTGACAGGAGTATAAAGAACTCTCAAAACTCAGCAATAAGAAAATCCAAGTTTAAAACGGGCACAGATTTGGACACTTCACCAAAGAAGATACACAGATAGCAAATAAGCACATGAAAAGATGATCAACATCATTAATTGTGAGAAAAATGCAAGTAAAAATCACATTGAGATACTGCTACGTACCTATTAGAATGACTAGAATTAAAGAAGTTGACCATACCAAGTGTTAATGAGGATGGAAAGTAACTGGAAGACTCCTACATTGTTGGTGGGAACACAAAGTTGTTCAGCCTCTTTGGAAAACAGTTTTAAAGTGAAGTTTGTTATGCTGCTGTAACAAATTAGCACAAATTTCATGGCTTAAAACAACTCAGATTTATTGTTTTACAGTTCTGTAGGTTAGCAGTCTGACATGAGTCGCCTTGGGCTAAAATCCAACTGTTGACAGAGCTAGGTTCTTTTGGCGGGACTCTAAAGGTTAATCCATTTCCTAGCCTTTTCAAGCTTCTAGAAACCACCACATTCCTTAGCATATGGACCCCCTCCTCCACCCTCAAATCCAAGATCTCTGCATCTCTCTAGCCCTGCTTCCCTTGTTCCATCTTTTTTTCTACTCTACTGCTTCTCTTTCCCTTTTAAGGGTCTTTGTGATGCACTGGGCCCCCCTGGATAATCCAGGATAATCTCCCTATTTTAAAGTCAGTTGATTAGCAACCTTAACTGTATCTGCAAATTTAATTCACCTTTGCAAAGTAAACTAATGTATTCCAAGGTTCCAGGGATTAGGACATCTTTGTGGGACATGACTTTGATACCACAAACAGTTTTTCAAATAAAGTCAAACACACACAAACCATGTGACCCAGCAATTCCACTTCTAGTTGGTCACCCAAGAGAAGTCTTATGTTCACACAAAAACATGTTTGCAAAGATTTATAGCACCCTTATGCATAGTCTAAAAATACAAAACTGAAAATAACTCAAATGTCCTTCAACTGGTGGATGGATAAACTGTGGTACATTCATACAATGGATACTATATTCAGCAATAAAACAGAAGGAACTGCTGATACAGACAACAACATGGATCAACACTCAAATAAAAGTATTGTGCTAAATGAAAGAATCCAGACTCAAAAGGTCAAATACTATAGTATTCCATGTATATGATATTCTAGAAAAGACAAACTATAGGGAAAGACAACAGATCATTAGTCACCAGGGGTTAAGAGTGGGGGAAGAGTTGACTATAAAAGAGCAGCTGAAGGGACTTTTGGGTGCTGGAACTGTTCTGTATCTTGATTTTGGTAGTTGCACAGCTCTATGCATTTGTCAAAACAGTTGTACAAAGAGGAAAACAAATACTTCATTTTTCACCCATCAGATTGGCAAAACTTTAAAAATCTGACAATGCCAATCTGTCAACTCCCAGGGCAAGGATGACTCAGACATCCTTGGCGGGAATGGAAATTGTTAAATCTTCAGAGGATGATTTGGCTGCAGCTCGTCAAGTTGCAGATGCACATCAGCCTGTGGCCCAGCAAATCCACTCACAGGCAGGTGTCCTTTCTAGGGAGTACACACGTGTGCTCAAGGAGACCCACACAAGGATAGTCATTAAACATGGCAGGGGAATGAATTAATTGTGGTTAGTAGTTATTTAAAAAATAAAGGAAAAAGGCATATGGGAAAGAATCAACCCTGCTGGCTACATATATGATTTCAGAAGGTAACTCATCGGTTTGTCTCCTTAATAGTATGTAGCACATTGGGCCGGCCCCGTGGCTTAGCAGTTAAGTGCGTGCACTCCGCTGCTGGCGGCCCGGGTTCTGATCCCGGGCACGCACCGACGCACCACTTCTCCTGCCATGCTGAGGCCGTGTCCCACATACAGCAACTAGAAGGATGTGCAGCTATGACATACAACTATCTACTGCGGCTTTGGGGGAAAAATAAATAAATAAAATTATTAAAAAAAATAGTATGTAGCACAGAGAGCACTGTACTAGGAATCTGGAGACAAGCATCTGAGCATTTAATTCCAATTCTGCCACTAAGTAGTAGTCAGACTATGGACGACTTAACTTGAAAAACCTCACTTTCCATTTCTTGGAAAATGAAGAAGTTAGGCTCTATGACCACTAAAATTATTTCCAACTCAACAATCCTATGATTCAATAAGTCAACCATCAAGAATTATATTCCAAAGTACCTATGTTGAGAAACTGTTTTTCCCAGACACCCTGAAATCAGAAACTATCAGAGAAATAGGACCTCTTAATATATTGATACATAAAATGGTCCAAATTTCTTGGTATGTCTATTACAAGCTTTATTTTTTTTGAGAAGATCAGCCCTGTGCTAACATCTGCCAGTCCTCCTCTATTTTTTTTTTCTTTGCTGAGGAAGACTGGTGTTGGGCTAACATCCATGCCCATCTTCCTCCACTTTATATATGGGATGCCGCCACAGCATGGCTTGCCAAACAGTGTGTCAGTGTGCACCTGGGATCTGAGCCGGCAAACCACAGGCGGCCACAGCAGAGCACGTGCACCTAACCACTTGCGCCACCGGGCCAGACCCTATGACCAGCGTTTCAATCAAGATCGTAATGCAGAAAGAGCATATAAACACGTAAACCCACCATATTGACTTGGGTCACCCTCAGGTAAAACTTATATATCGTTCTCCATTTTAACATTCCGAAACAAGTTCACCATACTAATGAGTCCATCTTGTCAAGTTCAGGTCTGTCTAGCCAAAAGTCATTCATGTATATGATAAGATTTACTTGATTTTTTAACAAAGATAAAATGATGAATAGCTTTTTGTATTTTTGCCTGTTTCATCTATAAACAGCTTACATTATAATTTAATAGCTTCAGCCTGCTACAATAATTTAAAGTCTTTTGAAACTTGTAATATGCCATGTCCAACAGGATCTAGTAAAAAAAATCAGTAGTTCAGAATTCAAAAAAGCTTATTTGAAAACTTCATTACGGCCAATACTTACACTTCAAAGACACCAATAAGAAACATGTCATTTGTTCCTACTGCACAATTTAATAGGTTATTAACTTCTGGTACCATCCAAAAGCATAATTAGCGTGCTATCATTAAAATGTATTTTTTAATCAGAAATATTAAAACTAATGATTAAACTATTAAACTAAATGATTAACTAAATATTAAAACTAATGACAACTAACAATCTGTTGTCTTTCCTTATGGTTTATCTTTTCTAGAATAGCATATAAATGAAATCTTACCAGATTTGGCCTTTTGATCTTTCACCTTGTCAGTCAAATCAAAATTTCAAAATTCTTGATCTATTGGCTTTCCAAATCTAAATTCTTACAATTCTAAATGAGTACGGAGACAAAACACACACTACATACTACTTCTAAAAACCTCCTCCTTATCCGATTTTAATTTTAGCACCAACTGCCAAGAAAAACCTTTCCACTGAAACCTAAATGCCATAGACATTATATCAATCATCAACTGATCAATCATCAATATATCTTAAGAGAAGGTGAGTTATTATTAAGAAGTTACATAATTTGCACCAAAGACTGTTTAAAGCTCCTTTCATTAAATGCAGTTTACAACAATTCACAGGCTTCAAAGTTCCCCTTGTAAACATAGAGTCAATTATCAGAAACCATTAATAGGATTGGCTTTTCTCTAAAAGTAGTCCCAAGGAAGTAGGAATGTTTATTTGTTTAAAGAACTCAATGAGGAGCCCAATAGCCTGAGAGGAGTCAGGCAGAGGAGCGCTGACCACAGTCCCTCCTCTGAAGGAAAGTGCTTACCTGGAGATGTTGCAACCTGGCCTAGATGGGGTCCCGGGGGGCGCGAACTGAAGGGCACATGCAGAGGGCAGGTGATTCCCTGCCGCCCCCTGCACCTCTGCTGGGTGGGCAGGAACACCCGCTGAGGTGGGGCCCTGCCAAAGCAGAGGGACCAGCCAGCCAGGCGGCGCTCCTCTGCTCCTCCAAGGGACAGAGGTTGGGTTCCCCCACCTGGGGAAGCCCACCAGCAGCCCCAGCCTCCGGCCCCATCCACCACCCACGACACCATGCTCCCACCATCTGCGATGGAGATCTCCACACAGAGTCCCCTGCCCACTGCCTACCTTGGTGCTGCCTCCTGCCCAGCGCTCCTCCACACTGCAAAAAGGAGAGCTCCCCAGTGCTGAAAATCCTGGAGGAAGGATCCAGAAACTCCCCAATCCCCCCACACAAACCCTAGCAGCCGCCACCTCTGCACCAGGGACTCCACCTCCAGTGCACGTAGCCCGGGGCTCTCCAGCTCGCTGGCCCCTCTGCTGCTCTGAGTGCCAGTCCTGTGCATGCACGGGCCTCTGAGGATACAATGGGAACCGCTGGGAGGTGCTGGGAGTGGGGTGGGGACCGAGGTGTCTCTGAGATGGAGAGCAGGAGCAGGCTGGCACTCTGCAGCCCTTGACTCTGCTCTCCCTGGATGACTGTCAGCTTCTGGAGAAGATCTGCCTACCCTTGAGGCAGCTTCTCCCGTCCTGAGAAGCACGTCACCTGATCTAACATTTGTTTAAAAAAGAATAATGACATCCTTAACACCCAATTTGTCGTGTCCCCTGAAGAATTCTCTGCTTCACCAGAAGACTATACAGTGAGCAGCTGGGACCTAGTTCTGAGCCAGGAAGGAAGGACTCTGGGTGCACAGCTGTCTCCCCTCTGCTGGCTCCTTCCCCTGGTCTGTGGACCTGATAGGGCGACAGTGCTGGGGACTCATGCAGGTGACAATGCTCAAGTGTTTTCCCACAGTATTACATTTCTTATGGTTTAGTGGTTAAAATGGGAGGCTAGCTGTCAGTTTTTCAGATGATTTCACTTGCAGAAATGTCTTTGGACAAAGAAGCTTGTTTTCTTAATTTCTGATTTTTAAAATCAATGACAATAATCAAAATACTTATTTTCTTAATCTCGTTGGCATGCTAAAACAAACAACTTGCTTAGTTTTCACCAAATTGGCCACATTTTCATTAGAAATTTGGAAGTATTGCTGTTTGACGTAAAGAAAGCAGTTGGGAAGAACAATTACCCTTAGATAATATCTTCCCAGATAAATGTACAAGCAAATAGTTATGAGCTGTTTTGAGGGGCCAGACAAATCCAGTTTGAGTTCTACAATGGATCGTCCAAAGTAAAGGTTAAATTAGTAATTTTCTGAGGAGTTTGCAATTAAATGTTCATGTCACCTTCATCAAATAGTTGTGGTGATTTAAATGAAGGTTGAGCTTAATGATAAAAGTTTTCAAGAGACTGAGAAATATTAAGTAAACGTATTTAAATAAAGGTGCAAATTAAAGTAAATCCTGCCATTATCCTCTTTAAAACAGAGTCACAGTAACACTATTGTCAAGGTATAAGAAGGAATAGAAATGCTATTAAAGTCAATCTTTCACCTCTAAAGGACCTAACGTGACATTCTAGAAGTCTCCATAGTCTTTCACTCATCTAGATTTAAATTGCTTAATTTACATTTTAACACTAATGAATCTGAGAGCAAAATATTCAAGGTCATTGTTTAATTGTTTTTCATCGTTGCAAAGTACATGGGTATAAAGTGTGGCTGAAATCCATGGTCTTGGAGAATAAAAATATAAAGAACTTATTTATCACTCTCATAGTGTGTCCTGACTTATTCCTACATATGTCCCAAGAATAAACCCTCAGTGAATTCCATTCTGATCTTAGATATGAAATCTTTCATTCATAATGAATATTTTCAAATTAGACTCTAGCTAGTAATTATGTTCCTGATGCAAATAGACAATACAAAAGAATCCATGCTTGATTGAATTGGGTTCATAACATGTATATATGGGAGAAACCTGGGAAACTGAGTTTCTCAATACAATGGCAGAGATTCTTCTCTTAAATTCTATCTTCAGCTTAAGACAAAGGAAGATGTTGGGTGTGGGGGTTTTGGATTTGAGAGGGGAAGAACACAATTCTCATGGAGAGGGACATGTAACCATTTGTCTGGCAACTGTTTGCAGGACCCCTAGAGAATGTTGTCTGGGAGAGACAGAATTTTTGATAGGATGGGTTTGTTGGTGCCTTTCCTAGTGTAACAACTATTTGACGTTATATTACAGCCTCCATAGGACCATGGCTGCTTCCTGAGAAGGATCTTCTAGGTTCAATTCCTTAGGCAGTTTGGAGGAGGTCCAATGTATGACCAAGAAAATAATCAAGGGAAAGAGATATCTTTCAGGGTGGCACATTTTGATTTCCCAGTCCCACGGGGTCCACAGACTGAGCGAGGCCATGACCATTGAATTGGTGCAGGACTCCAGGCACTTCCTCGCCCCTGCATCCCTGTCTATCTTGATGCCACCCCCACCCCCATCTGAACCATTTCCCTTGTACTGGGGTCCGGTCCCAAAGGGACAGCATGGAGGTGACCAGGAACTGGCCTCTATGTGGTGGTGCTGACCCTGGGGTAGGTGTGGAGGTGGTGGGGGGAAGGGGGTTGGCGTGTGAGGTTGCACCAGTAGTGGAAGCAGTGACTCAGAGGTCTGGGATCTCTCTCTCTCTCTCTCTCTCTCTCGGGACCTGAGGAGAGGAGGGGTGGCGCACCCTGCCCACCTCGCCTCCCTCTCCCATGGGCCCTTCTTTGTCTACTCCAGGAGCCCTGAGGGCTTGGGTTCAACCAGTCACACCAAGGATGCATGCTCGTCTACCAGGGCCTCGGGTGGGCCTCAGGGGTCTTCAGTGAAGGCCCCGCCCACCAGTGAGGCTCTGACTGGCTGGGATGCTCGCTCGCACCTGCCAGGTGCAGGTGAAGAAAGAACGCTGCCATTCTTGACTTGGCTTCAGCTGTCATCTCTCTCCCATCCCCCACTTCCACTCAGCTTGCCAGTCGCTTCCCTTCTTTGGAAGTGGTGGTCTGGACCTGGTTGCCATAGGTGGACTGGGGTGTGAGGTCAAGGTTCTGCCTCAGCCAGCTGCTTCGTCCCAAGCCTCATTTCTTCCTGGAAAGACAAAACCACAGCCTCACTCCACACCCGCACTTTTCAACTCCAGCCAGGTGAAGGAAAGTCTCTGTGGAGTCAGAAGGGCCGAGACAGGCATATGGCAAAGCAATGAGTGTGGTCCCAGCAGGCCATAGGCCTAGGGAGCAGGGACCACACTGGGCAAGCCCTTCCAGCCACAGGTCTCAGCCTCTTCTCTGGAGTCAGGAAGACCTGGCCTTCCAAGTGCCCAGACCATGGGTCTGGGGAGAAATCCATGATTGAAGTCATGTGTGAGGCCCTCTGCCTGCATGTATAGGTACCACACTGAGGGAGAGGAGGAAGCTGGCTCGGCTCGCCTGCATTGTCCAAATGAGCCTGGCTGGTTGGCCCATCCACCTGAGCTAGGACCCTTTCAGGGGGACAAGTTGTGGGGGAAAGAGCCCTGGTGCCTGCTGCCAAGTTTTCTGGGGTGTGTGCTGGGCCCCGTCAGAGGAGGAAACCGCCTGGCAACTGGTGTGCCAGTCCTGGGATATGGTGGCATTCCACACCTGGTCCCTTCCCTGCCCAGGCCTCCTTAGGGAGGATGATGGTCTTGGCAGTGGCGAGTGAAGGGGAGCTGGTGGTGAGTATTTCCTGGGATCCCCTGGGAAATGCAGGTCCTCTGGGATGTGGCACATTGAAATGGGCTCCCTCTGTCTAGATCTAAGTAGATACCCACCTCAGGTTCTGCAGACAGAGGGATCCTACGACCGGTCAATTGGTGCAGGACCATTCTTAAATGTATTAGAGAAAACATTTTCTTTTCCTGGCTTTTAAGAAGATGGTAACAAACACTTCTCTATCTGAGTGGCAATCAGGAATATAGCTGAGTTAAACTGCTGATAAAAGCCATTCCTGAAAGTAATTTCATTCCCAATCTCAATTCATTCCAGCCCCTAAACATCGCCTAGCAAAAGCAGGCTTTGCACAGGGCCACAAAGAGCCTTCAGTGAGAATCTCACTCACATGCTTTACAGAAGGCACTTTATTATCCCGGCTTGTAAGTGCATGATATGTAACCCCTTTGTTTATGAGTGGCAATCACTACTGCAGCTGAGTTAAACTGTGTATAACTCCCATTCCTGTAAATAACTTCAGGCGTAGTCTCCATTCCTTCCAGCTGCTCAGATGCCCTTCCCAAAGTAGGTATGAAACAGGGCCTTGTAATGTGTTGCGACACAATCGCACTCACTTGCCTGTCAGAACGCATTTTCTAATCCCATATTCTAGGTACATGTTTAGGAACATGTTTGTATCTGAGAGACAATCACTACTACAGCTGAGCTAAACAAGAATAGCACCCATTCCTGGAAGTAACTTTGTGCCCAATCTCCCTTAAGTCCAGCTCCTAAGGCTTGCCTTCCCAAAGCAGGTTTGGAACAGGGCCTTGTACGGCCTTTAGGAAGAATCTCACTCTGAAGAGATAGACAATGCAATTTCTGATCCCGGAGTCTAACTGGGTGGGTAGGAACACGTTTCTGTGTGAGTGGCAAGCATTACCACAGCTGAGCTAAACTCAGTATAACACCCATTCCTGGAAATAGCTAGGTGCCCATTCTCCCTTCCTTCCAGCAACTAAGAATCACATCCTCAAAGCATGTTTGGAAACAGGGCACTGTAGGGCCTTTAGAGAGAACCTCTCTGAAATGTGTTAGATAACACACTTTCTCTCCTGGTGTGTATGATAACGGTTAGAAACATCTTTGTATCTGAGTGGCAAGCACTACTACAGCTGAGTTAAACTACATAGAACACCCTTTGTGGAGGTAACTCATACCAAATCTGCCTTTCTTACAGCTCCTAAGGATCACCTTCCCAAAGAAGTTTTGGAAACAGGGTCATGAAGGGCCTTGAGAGAGAACATCTCTAACATGTCTAAGACAAGGTACTTTTCTTACCAGGGCTTGTAAGTAGATTGTAAAAAACATCTTTGTAACTGAGTGGCAATCACTACTACAGCTGAGTTCAACTGTGTGTAACACCCATTCCTGGAAGTAAATTCATGCCCAATCTCCCTTCCTTCCATCTCCTAAGGGTTGCCTTCCCAAAGAAGTTTGGAAATAGGACCGTGTAGTGCCTTGTAACAGAATCTCACCCACAAGCTATAGAGAACGCACTTTAAGATACCAGCTTCTAAGTAGATGGTTAAGGAACATGTTTGTATCAGTGTGGCAAGGATTAATACAGCTGAGCTAAACTATAGATAACACCCATGCCTGGAACTTCACGCTCAAATGCACTTCTTTCCAGCTGCTATTTATCAACTTGCCAAAGCACTTATGGAACAGGGCCTTGTAGTGCCTCGAGACAGGATCTCTCTCAACTGTCATTGAGAACACACTTTCTTATCCCAGGTTGCAAGTAGTTAGAAGGAAACATTTTTGTATCATAGTGGCAATAATTATTACAGCTGAGTTAAAGTGTGTACAACAGTCATTCTTGGAAAAAACTGCATGCCCCACCTCCCTTCCAGATGCTAGAGATCGCATTCCCAAAGCATGTATGGAAGAGGGAATTGTAGGGCCATTAGATGGGACATCTCTCAAATGCCTTAGAGAACACACTTTCTTATCCCAGATTGTAAGTAGATGGTAGGAAACATCTTTGTATTGAATTGAAATCACTACTACAGCTGAGTGAAACTATGTATAACACCCATTCTTGGAAGAAACTTTATACTCACTCTCCCTTCCTTCCAGCTCCTAAGGATCACCTTCCCAAAGCAGGTTTGCATGGGGCTATGTAGGGCCTTGAGAGAAAATCAACACACATACCTTAGAGAAGGCACTTTCTTATCCAGCATTTTAAGTAGATGGTAAGAAACATCTTTGTATCTGAGTGGTAATTACTACTACAGCTGAGTTAAACTATGTATAACACCCATACCTAGAAGTAAATTCATGCCAAATCTTGCTTCCTTCCAGCTCCTAAGGATCACCTACTCAAAGCAGGTTTGGAAACAGGGCCATGACAGGCTTTGAGTGGGAATCTCACTCATATGGTTTAGAGAAGGCACATTCATATCCAGGCTTGTAAGTGGTTTATCAGGAACATCTTTGTATCTGAGTGGCAATAAATACTACAGCTGAGTAAAACTATGTATAACACCCAGTCCTGGAAATTGCTTCATGCAGAATCTCCCTTCCCTCCAGCTGCCATGGATCACCTTGTCAAAGCCCATATGGAACAGGGTCTTGAAAGTAATTGAGATAAGAACACTCTCAAATGACTTAGAGAACACAATTTCTTACCCCTGTCTCATGGCAGTACACGGTCCCGTTTCCAAACCTGCTTTGGGATGGCAATCCTTAGGAGCAGGAAGAAAGGGAGATTTACCATGAAGTTACATCCAGGAAGGGGTGTTATACATACTTTAACTCAGCTGAGCTAGAGATTTCCACTCAGATACAAAGATGTTTCCTACCATTTACTTACAAACTAGGGTCAGAAAGTGTGTTCTCTATGACACTTGAGAGAGGTACTGTCTCAATTCCCTACAAGGCCCTGTCCATATGTGCTTTCACAAGGTGATCCATAGCAGCTGGAAGGAAAGGAGATTGGGGATGAAGCAATTTAGAAGATTGGGTGTTATACATAGTTTAGCTGTGCTGTAGTAATGCTTGCCACTCTTATGCAAACATGTTCCTAACCATCTACTTACAAGCCGGGATAATAAAGTGACTTCCCTAAGGCATATGAGTCAGATTCCATAAAAAGGCACTACATGGTCCTGTTTCCAAAGCTGCTTTTGGAAGGCAATACTTAGGAGCTGGAAGGAAGGGAGATTGGGCATGATGTTTTATCCAGGAATGGATGATATACATAGGTTAGCTCGGCTGTAGTAATTATTAGTTCTAAGATACAAAGATGTTTCCTTCAATGTATTTACATCCTGAGAAAAGAAAGTTTGTTCTCTCAGACATTTGGGAGAGGTGTTGTCTCAAGACCATACAAAGCCCTGTTCCATACGTGATTTGGCAAGGTGATTCATAGCATCTGGAAGGAATGGAGTTTGGGCATGGTCTTATTTCCAGGAATGGGTGTCATACATAGATTTTCTCCGCTCTAGTAATAATTGTCAGTCAAATACAAACATGTTACTAAACATACACTCACAGTGTAGGGTAAGAAATTGCCTTCTCTAAGGCATGACCTTGTGATTCTCTCTAAAGGCCCTACATGGCCCTGTTTCCAAACAGGAAGGCTTTGGGAAGGCAATAATTAGGAGCTGGAAGGAAGAAAGATTGGGTATAATGTTATTTCCAGGAATGAATGTTATCCATAGTTTCACTCAGCTCTAATAGTGATTGCCACTCAGGTCCAAAGAAGTTTCTTACCATCCACATACAAGCCGGAATAAGAAAGTGCATTCTCTAAGGCATGAGGGTGTGATTCTCTCTCAAGGCCCAACAAGGACCTGTTTTCAAACCTGCTTTGGGAAGGGGATCCTTAGATGCTGGAAGGAAGGGAGATTGGGCATGAAGTTACCTCCAGGAATGGGTGTTATCCATAGTGTCACTCAGCACTACTAGTGTTTGGCAATCTGAAAAAAAGATGTTTCTTACAATCTACTTACAAGCTAGGATAAGAAAGTGCCTTCTCTAAGGGATGTGAGTGAGAGTCTCTCTCAAGGCCCTTCATGGCTCTGTTTCCAAACCTGCTTTGGGAAGGTGATCCTTAGCAGTTGGAAGGAAGGGAGAAAGGGAATGAAGTTACTTTCAGGAGAGGGTGTTATATATAGCTTAACTGAACTGCAGTAGTGATTGCCACTCAAATACAAAGATAATTCTTACCATCTACTTACAAGGCTGGATAATAAACTGCCTTGTTTAAGGCATGTGAGTGAGATTCTCTCTCGAGGTCCTACATGGCCCAGTGAAAAACTTGCTTTGGGAAGAGGATCCCTAGGATCAGGAAGGAAGGGAGATTGGGCATGAAGTTACATCCAGGAATGGGTGTTATACATAGTTTAAGTCAGGTGTAGTAATGATTGCCACTCATATACAAACATGTTCCTAATGATCTACTTAGAATCTGGTATCAGAAATTCATTCACTATGGCTTGTAAATGAGATTCTTTCTCAAGGTACTACACAGTCCTATTTCCTAACATTCTTTGGGAGTTCAATCCTTAGAAGCTGGAAGGAAGGGAGATTGCACATGATGTTACTTCCAGAAATGGGTGTTTTACATAGTTTAACTCAGCTGTAGTAGTGTTTACCACTCAGATACAAAGATGTTTCTTACAATCTACTTAAAAGCTGGGATAAGAAAGTGCCCTATCTAAGGCATGTGATTAAGTTTCTCTCTAGGCCTTATATGGCACTGTGGAAAACCTGCTTTGGGAAGGCGATCCTTAGCAGCTGGAAGGAAAGGAGACTGGGCATGATGTTACTTCCAGGAATGAGTGGTAGACATAGTTTAACTCAGCTGTAGTAATGATTGCCACTCACATACAAAGTTTTTTTTTTTTTTTTACCATCTACTTACAAGGTCTGAGAAGAAAATGTGTTCTCTAAGTCATTTGAGAGTGGTCCTGTCTCAATGCCCTACACAACCCTGTATCAAAAGCTGATCTTGGAAGGTGATCCTTAGAAGTTGGAAGAAAGGGATATTGGGCACAAACTTATGTCTAGGAATGAGTGCTATATCTAGCTTAGCTCAGCCTTAGTAGTGCTTGCCACTCAAATACAAACGTGTTCCTAACCATCTACTTAGAAGCTGGTATCAAAAAGTGCATTCTCTATGGTGTGTGAGTGAGAATCTTTTTCAAGGCAATACACTGTCCTGTTTCCAAACTTTCTTTGGAAAGGCGATCCTCAGAGAAGGGAAGGAATGGAGATGGGTATGAAGTTACTTCCAGGCATGGGTGTTATACCTCGTTTAACTCAAATGTAGTAGTGATTTCCACTCAAATACACAGACGTTTCTTACAATCAGCTTACAAGACAGGATATGAAAGTGCATTCTCGAAAGCATGTGAGTGAGATTCTCTCACAAGGCCCTACATGGCCCTATTTCCAAACCTGCATTGTGTAGGTGATAATTAGAAGCCTGAAAGCAGTGAGACTTGGAATGAGGTTACTTCCATTAATGGATGTTATATACAGTTTAACTCAGCTGTAGTAGTGTTTGTCACTCAGATACAAACATGATCCTTGTCATCTACCTTCAAGCCTGGATATTAAACTGCATTCTCTAATGCATGTAAGTAAGCTTCTCTCTCAAAGCCCTACTTGCCCTGTTCAAAACCTACTTTGGGAAAGTGATCCTTTGGAGCTAGAAGTAAGGGAGATTGGGCGTGAAGTTACTTCCAGGAATGGGTGTTATAGATACTTTAATTCAACTGTCATAATGAACTCAGATACAAGGTTGTTTCTTACAATCTACTTACAGGCTGGGAGAAGAAAGTGTGTTCTCTAAGGCATTTACCAGTGGTCCTGTCTCAAGGTCCTACACGGCTCTCTTTCAAAAGCTGCTTTAGAAAGGCGATGCTTATTAGTTGGAAGCAAGAAAGACTGGTCAAAAAGTTATTTTCAGGAATGGGTGTCATACTTAGCTTAGCTCAGCAGTAGAAATGCTTGCCATACAGATACAAACATATTCCTAACCATCTACTTACAAGCCTTGATAATAAAGTGACTTCTCTAGGGCTTGTGAGTGAGATTCTCTCTCAAGTCCTTAAATGGCCCTATGAAAACCTTCTTTGTGAAGGTGATCCTTAGGAGCTGGAATAAAGGGAGATTGGGCATAGAGTTACTTCCAGGAATGGGTGTTATACATCGTTAAACTCAGCTATAGTAATGATTGCCACTCAGAAATAAAGATGATTCTAACCATCTAGTTAGAACCCATGATAAGAAAGTGTGTTCTCCAAGGCACTTGAGAGTGGTCCTGTCTCAAGACCCTACATGGTCCTGTTTCCAAAGCTGCTTTAGGAAGGCAATCCTTAGGAGTTGGAAGGAAGGGAGATTGAGTAAAAAGTTATTTCCAGGAATAGGTGTTATACTTAGTTTAGCTGAGCTGTAGTAATGCTTACCACTAAATTACAAAAATGTTCCAACCATCTACTTAGAATCTGGTGTCGGAAAGTGAGTTCTCTACGGCTTGTGAGTGAGAATCTGTCTCAAGGCATTACTCGGTCCTGTTTGGAAACCTGCTTTGGAAAAGGGATCCTTAGGAGATTTAAGGAAGTGAGATTGGGCATGAAGTTACTTTCAGGAATGTGTGTTATACAAAGTTATACTCAGATGTAGCAGTGATTGCCACGCAGATACAAAGATGTTTATTACCATCTACCTACAAACCAGGATAAGAAAGTGCCTTCTGTAAGGCATGTGAGTGAGATTGTCTCTCAAGGCCGTTCATAGTCCTGTGTAAATCCAGCTTTTGGAAGGTGATCCTTAGGACCTGGAAGGAAGAGAGTTTGGGCATGAAGTTGCTTCCAGGAATTGGTGTTATCCAAGTTTCACTCAGCTGGAGTGTTGATTGCCATTCAGATAGAAAGATGTTTCTTACCATGTACTTGCAAGTCAGAATAAGAAACTGCCATCTCTTAAGACATGTAAGTGAGATTCTCTCTAAAGTCCTTACATGTCCTTGTGCAAAACCTGCTTAGTGAAGGTGATCCTTAGGTGCTGTAAGGAGGAGAGATTGGGCATGAAGCTACTTCCAAGAATGAGTGTCATACATAGTTTAACTCAACTGTAGTAGCGATTGCCAATCATATAGAAAGATGTTTCTAAACATCTTCATACAAGCTGAAATAAGAAAGTGCCTTCCCTCAAGCCTGTGAGTGAGATTCTGTCTCAAGGCTCTTAATGGTTTTGTGCAAAACCTGCTTTGGGTCAGTGATCCATGGGAGCTGGAAGGTAGGGTGATTGGGCATGTAGTACATTCCAGGAATGGGTCTCATCCATAGTTTAACTCACCTGTAGTAATGATTGCCATTCAGACACAAAGATGTTTCTAAGCATCTACTTACACTCCTGGATAATAAAGTGTGTTCTCTAAGGCATTTGAGAGTGATCCTGTCTCAAGGCCCTACACGGCACTGTTTCCAAACCTGCTTTAGGAAGACGATACTTAGGAGCTAGAATTAAGTGAGATTTGGCATGAAGTTACTTGCAGGAATGGGTCTTACACTTAATTTAGCTCAGCTCTAGTAAAGCTTTCCTCACAGATACAAACATGTTCCTAACCACCTACTCAGAATCTGGAATCAGACAGTAAGTTCTCTATGGCTTGTGACTGAGATTCTGTCTCAAGGCAATACACAGTCCTGTTTTGAAACCTGCTTTGGGAAGGTGATCCTTAGTATATTTGAGTAAGTAAGATTGGGCATGAAGTTATTTCCAGGAATGGGTGTTGTAGATAGTTTAACTCAGCTGGAGTAGTGATTGCCACTCAGATAGAACATGTTTCTTAGCATCTACTTACAAGCCAGGAAAAGAAAGTGCCTTCTCTAAGGCATGTGAATATGATTCTCTCTCAAGGCCCATCATGGCCATATGCAAAACCTACTTCAGGAAGGCAATCCTTAGGAGCTGGAAGGAAGAGAGATGGGACATGAAGTTACTTCCAGGTATGGGTGTTATCCATAGTTTCACTCAGCTCTAGTAGTGATTTCCACTCAGATACAAAGATGTTTCTTACTGTATACTTACAAACAGGGAGAAGGAAGTGTATTCTCTAAGGCTTTTGAGAGTGGTCCTGTCTCAAGGCACTACACGGCCCTGTTTCTAAACCTGCTTTATTAAGGCCATCCTTAGAACCTAGAAGAAATGGAGATTGGGAACAAAGTTAGTTCCAGGAATTGGTGTTATACTTAGTTTATCTCAACTGTAGTAATGGTTGCCACTCAGATACAAACATGTTCCTAACCACCTACTCAGAATGTGGTATCAGAAAGTGCATTCTCTGTGGTGTGTGTGTGTGAGATTGTGTCTTAAGGCACTACACGGTTGTGTTTCCAAACTTGCTTTGGGGAGGTGATATTTAGGATGTGGAAGTAAGAGAGATTGGGCATGAAGTTACTTCCAGGAATGGGTGTTATACAGAGTTTAACTCAGCTGTAGTAGTGATTGCCACTCAGATGCAAAGAGGTTATTTACCATCTACTTAATCCAGGATAAGAAAGTGTTTTCTCTAAGACATATGATTGAGATTCTCTCAAGGCTCTACATGGCCTTGTGCAAATCCTTCTTTGGGAAGGCTATCTTTTGGAACTGAAAGGAAGGGAGATTGGGCATGAAGTTACTTCCAGGAATAGGTTTTATCCATAGAACAACTCAGCTGTAGTGATGATTGCCTTTCAGAAACAAAGATGTTTCTAACCATCTACTTACAATCCCAGATAAGAAAGGGTTTTCTCTAAGGCATTGGAGACTGGTCCTGTGTCAAGGCTGTACATGGACTGTTTCCAAACCTGCTTTAGGAAGGCGATCCTTAGCAGCTGGAAGAAAGGGAGATTGGGCACAAAGTTACTTCCATTAATGTGTGTTATATTTATGCTCAGCTGTAGTCATGCTTGCCACCCAGATACAAACATGTTCCTAAGCATCCACTTAGACTCTGGTATCAGAAAGTGCATTCTCTATATCTTGGGAGTGAGATTCTATTTCAAGGCACTACTCGGTCCTGTTTCCAAACCTGCTTTGCAAAGGCCATAATTAGGAGCTGGAAGGAAGGGTGATTGGGTGCAATGTTATTTCTAGGAATAAGTATTATACATAGTTTAACTTAGCTGAAGAAGTGATTGCCACTCAGACAAAAAGATGTGTCTTACCGTCTACTTACAAGCCAGGATAAGAAAGTGATTTCTCTTAGGCATCTGAGTGAGATTCTCTCTCAAGTCACTTGCTGGACTTGTGCAAAACCTGCTTTGGGAAGTCACTAATCAGGAGCTAAAAGGAAGGTATATTGGGCATGAAGTTACTTCCAAGAATGGGTGGTATCCTTAGTTTAACTCAGTTGTAATAGTGTTTCTCAATCAGATAGAAAGAAGTTTCTTACCATCTACTTAAAATCCTGGATAATAAAGTGCCATCTCTAAGACATGTGAGTGAGATTCTCACTCAACAACCTACATTGACCCATGCAAAACCGGGTTTGGGAAAATTATACTTAAGTGCTGGAAGGAAGGGATAATTGGCACAAAGTTGTTTCCAGTAATGTGTCTTACACATAGTTTAACTCAGCTGTAGAATGTTTGCCAAGCAGAAACAAATATGTTTCTATATATCTAGTTACAACCCAGCATAAGAAAGTGTGTTCTCAGAGGCATTTTAGAGTGGTCTTGTCTCAAGGCCCTACACAGCCTTGTATCAACAGCTGTTTTGGGAAAGCGATCCTTAGGAGTTGGAAGGAAGGGAGATTGGGAACAAAGTTATTTCTAGTAATGGGTGTTATACCTAGCTTAGCTCAGCTTTAGTAATGCTTGCCACTCAGATACAAGAATGTCCCTAAAGATCTACTTTGAATCCGGTGTCAGAAATTGCATTCTCTATGATGTGTCAGTGAGATTCTGTCTCAAGACAATACACCGTCCTGTTTCCAAACCTGTTTGGGAAGGAGATCCTCAGGACCTGGAAGGAAGGGAGATTGGGCATGAAGATTTTTCCAGGAATGGGTGTTATATATATATAGTTTAACTCAGCTAGAGTAGTGATTTCCTCTTATATAGAAAGATGTTTCTTAAAATCTACTTACAAACAGCAACTAGAAGAATGTGCAACTATGACATACAACTGTCTCCTGGGGCTTTGGGGGAAAAATAAATAAATAAAAAAAATTAAAAAAAAAATCTACTTACAAGCTGAGATAAGAAAGTGCTTTCTCTAAGGTGTGTGAGTGAGGTTCTCTCTCAAGGCCCGTCATGGCCATATGCAAAACCTACTTAGGGAAGGTGATCCTTATGAGCTGGAAGAAAGGGAGACTGGGCATGTAGATACTTCAGGGAATGAGTGTTACCCATAGTTTCACTCAGTAGTATTAGTGATTGCCACTCAGATACAAAGATGATTCATGTCATCTACTTACAAGCCGGGATAAGAAACTGTCTTCTGTAAGGCACATGAGTGAGAATCTCTCTCCAGGCCCCACATGGCACTGTGCAAAACCTGCTTTGAAAAGACTATCCTTATGACCTAGAAAGAAGGGTGTTTGGGGATGAAGTTCTTTCCAGGAATAAGTCTTATACATAGTTTAACTCAGCTGTAGAAATGATTTCCACTCAGAAAAAAAGATGTTTCTAAACATCTACTTACAATGCAAGATAAGGAAGTGTATTCTCTAGGGAATTTGAGACCAGTCCTGTCTCAAGGCCCTATACTGTCCTGTTTCCAAACCTGCTTTAGGAAGGCAATCCTTAGGAGCTAGAAGGAAGGGAGATTGGGCACAAAGTAATTTCCACGAATGGAAGTTATACTTAGTTTAGCTCAGCTGCAGTAATGCCTGCCACTCAGATACAAACATGTTTCTAACCAGCTACTTAGAATCTGGAATGAGAAAATGCACTCTCAATGGCTTGTGAATGAGATGCTGTCCCAAGGCACTACACGGTCCTGTTTCCAACCCTGCTTTGGGAAAGCAATCCTTAGGACCTGGAAGGAACGGGTTGGACGTGAAGTTACTTCCAGAAATGGGTGTCAACCATAATTTTACTCAGCTCTAGTAGTGATTGTCACAAAGACATACTGATGTTTCTTACCATCTACTTACAAGCCAGGATAGGAATGTGCCTTCTCAAAGACATGTGAGTGCTTTTCTCTCTGAAGGCCCTACATGGACCTGTGCAAAACCTTCTTTGGGAAGGAGATTCTTAGGAGGTGGAATGATGGGAGATTATGCAAGAAGTTACTTCCAGGTATGGGTGTTATACATCGCTAAATTCAGCTATAGTAATGACTGCCACTCAGATACAAAGATGTTTCTTATCATCTACTTACAAGCTGGGATTAGAAAGTGTGTTGTCTGAGGCACCTGGGAGTGGTCCTGTCTCAAGGCCCTACACGGCCCTGTTTCCAAACCTGCTTTATGAATGTCATCTTTAGGAGCTGGAAGGATGGGAGATTGTATGCAAAGTCATTTCCAAGGATGGGTGTTATACATAGCTTAGCTCAGCTGTGGTAATGATTACCACTCATATAGAAACAGGTTCCTAGACATTTACTTACAAGGGGGTTCATAAAATGCCTTATCAAAGGAGTACGAGATTCATTGTCAAGGCACAAAATGGCATTATGCTACAAACCTAGTTCACGGTTTTCACCTTTGCAAGATGGAAGGAAGAGAGATTAGGCACAAATTTATTTCCAGGAATGGGCGTTACACATACTTCTGCTAACCTGTAGCAATGATTGCCACTCATATACAAAGTTGTTCATGGACCTCTACTTAGAAACCTGCATCAGAAATTTCCTTCTCAAAGGAATGTGAGAGGGCCCGCTCTGGTGGCGCAAGTGGTTAGGTGCACGCGCTCCGCTGCGGCGGCCTGGGGTTCGCCGGTTCCGATCCCGAGCGTGCACCGACGCACTGCTTGCTAAGCCATGCTGTGATGGCGTCCCATATAAAGTAGAGGAAGATGAGCACGGATGTTATCCCAGGGCCAGTCTTCCTCAGCAAAAAAAGAGGAGGATTGGCAGATGTTAGCACAGGGCTGATCTCCTACAAAAAAAAAAAAAAAGGAATGTGAGATTAATTTTCAGGTCCAGAAGAGGCATTATGTTCCAAACCTCCTTGAGGAAGATGATCCTTATGACATGGAAGGAAGAGAGATTATACACAAAGTTATTTCCATGAATAGGTGTTATATATAGTTTAACTCCACTTTAATAATGATTGTCACTCATTTACAAACTTGTTCCTGCATATATACATATAGGCCGGGATCAGAAAGTGCCTTCCCATAGGAATGTGAGATTCCTTCTCAGGGTCCGAAATGTCAATATGTTCCAAAACTGGTTTAGGTTTGTGATGCTCTTGAGCTGGAAGGAAGAGAGATTGGGCACCAATTTATTTTCTGGAATAGGTGATATATATTTCATCTCAGCTGTAGTAATGATTGCCACACATATTCAAACTTGCTTCTAGACATTTACTTAAAAGCCAAGTTAAGAAATTGCCTTCTCAAAGAAATGTGTGATTCGTTCCTAATGCCTGAATTGGCATTATTTACCAAACCTCATTTCGGGTTGTGATCCTTACGTGATTGAAGGAAGCGAGATACGCACAAAGTTATTTCCAGGAAAGAATGTCATACATGGTATAGCTCACCTCTACTAGTTATTGAAACTCATGTACCAACTTTTTCCTAGACATTTACTCAGAAGCCAGGAATAGAAAGTCCCTTCTCAAGGGAATGTGAGATTTGTTGTCAAGGTGCGAAATGGCAATATGTTTGAAATCTGGTTTAGGTTTGTGATCTTTATGAGATAGAAGAGAGATTAGGCACAAAGTTACTTCCAGAAATGGGTGTTATACGTTTACCTCAGCTGTAGTAATGATTGCCAATCACATACAAACTTGTTCCTAGACATCTATGTGAAAGCCAGGATCAGAACGTTCCTTCTCAAAGCAATGTGAGACTCCTTCTTGAGGACAGAAATGGCATTGTGGTCCAAATCTGGTTTAGGTTTGTGATCCTTATGAGATGGACAAAGAGAAATTAGGCACAAAGTTATTTCCAGGAATTGGTGTTATACCTAGTTTGTCAGCTGTAGTAATGACTGCCACACCTATACAAACTTGTTCCTAGATATCTACTTAGAAGCCAGTATCAGAGAGTGCATTCTCAAAAGAATGTGAGATTCCTTCCAAAGGCCCGAAAGGGCACAATGTTCCACACCTGGTTGATGAAGATGGTCCTTACAAGCAGGAATGAAGAGAGTTTGGGCACAAAGTTATTTCCAGGAATGACTGTTAATCATAGTTTAGCTCAGCTGTAGCAATGATTGCCAATCATATACAGACTTATTCCTAGACTTCTACTTAGTTGCTGGGATAAGAAGCCTCCTCCTGAAAGGAATATGAGGTTCCTTCTCTTTTTTGTGTGTGTGAGGAAGATCAACCCTGAGCTAACATCCATGCCAATCCTCCTCTATTTGCTGAGGAAGACTGGCCCTGAGCTAACATCCATGCTGATCTTCCACTACTTTATTTGGGACACCACCACAGCATGGCCTGACAAGCAGTGCATCAGTACATGCCCGGGATCTGAACCCGGGCCACCAGCAGTAGAGCGTGCACACTTAACAGCTATGCCATGGGGCTGGAACCTATGAGCTTCCTTATCAAGGCCTGAAATAGTGTGATTCTCCAAAGATGGTTGAGAAAGCTGATCCTCATGGGATGAAGGAAGAGAGATTAGGCACAAAGTGATTTCCAGGAATGGCTGTTATACATTAACTCCTGTAGTCATGATTGCCACTCATGTGCAAACTTGTTCATAGAAATCTATATGTAGGCTGGGAATAGAAAGTGCCGTCGCAAAGGAATGTGAGATTCCTTCTCAGAGCAGAAAATTGCAATATGTTCCAAACCTGGCTTAGGTTTGTGATCCTTAATGGATGGAAGTAAGAGAGATTGGGCACGATGATATTTCCATGAATGTGTTTTGCATACATTAACTCAGGTGTAGTTATGATTGCCACGCATATGCAAACTTGTTCCTAGACATCTACATAACCCCAGGATCAGAAAGTGACTTCTCAAATGAATGTGATATTCCTTCTCAAGACCTGAAACAGCAATATGTTCCAAACTTCATTGAGGAAGGTGGTATTTATGAGCTGGAAGTAAGAGAGATTGGGCATGAAGTTTTTTTCCAGGTATTTATGTTATTCATAGAATAGCTCAATTGTAGTAATGATTGCTACTTATATAAAATCTTGTTCCTGGACATATACTTAGAAGCAGGGATCAGAAAGTGCCTTCTTAAAGGAATATGAGACTCCTTCTCAAGGCCAGAAATGGCAATATGTTCCACACATGGTTGAGGAAGCTGGTCTTTATGATCTGGAAGGAAGAGAGACTGGGCATGAATGTATTTCTAGGAATATGTGTTATTCACAGTTCAGCTCAGCTGTAGTTATGATTCCCAATCATATACAAACTTGTTTCTAGGCATCTACTTAGAAGCTGGGATCAGAAAGTTCCTTCTCAAGGTAATGTGAGATTCCTTTTCAAGGCCTGACATGGTATTATGTTCAAAACCTTGCTTAGGTATGTAATCCTTTAGAGCTGGAAGGAGAGAGATGGGGTAGGAAGTTATTTTGAGGAATGGTTCTTATACATAGTTTAGCTCAGCTGTAGTAATGATTGCCACTCATTTACAAACTTGTTACTAGACATTTACGCACAAGCCAGGATCAGAAAGTGCCTTCTCAAAGGAATGTGAGATTCGTTCTCAAGAGCCATAATGGCATTATGTTCCAAACCTGGTTTAGGTTTGTGATCTTTATAAGATGGAAGGAAGAGAGATTAGGCAAAAGATATTTCCAGGAATGGGTGTTACACATAGCTCAGCACAGCTCTATTAATGATTGCCACTCATATACAAACTTGATCCTAGATGTCTACATACAGGCTGTGATCAGAAACTGTTGTCTCAAAGGAATGTGAGATTCCTTCTCAAGGTCTGAAATAGCAATATGTTCCCAACGTGGTTGGGGATAGTCTCCATTATGAGCTGGAAGGAAAATAGATTGGGCATGAAGTTATTTTCAGGATTGGGTGTTATTCAAAGAAAAGCTCAGTTGTAGTAATGATTTCCACTTATATAGAATCTTGTTCCTGGACATTTACTTAGAAGCAGGGATCAGCAAGTGACTTCAAAGTAGTGTGAGATTCAGTCTCAAGGCCAAAAATGGCATGATGCCTGAAACCTGGTTTATGTTTGTGATTCTTATGAGATGGAAAGAGGAGAGATGAGACACAAAGTATTTCCAGGAATGGTTGTTATACACAGTTTAGCTCAGCTCTAGTAATGACTAACACTCATACACAAACTTTTTCCTAGATTTCAACATTCTGGACAGGATCAGAAAGTGCCTTCTCAAAAGCATGTGATATTCCTTCTCAAGGCCCAAAATGGCAATATGTTCAAAGCTGGCTGAGGAAGGTGGGCCTCATTTGCTGGAAGGAAGAGAGACAGGGCACAAAGTTCTTTCCTTCCTTGCTACTGGCAAAAGTGAGCAGTGGTATTTTGTCTTTCCTTTGGGAAGGCAGCCTCAGTGCAGGCAATGAACCAAAAAGAAGGAAAGGCACTTTCCATTATGATCCTCAAAAACTAAAAGGAAATATTTTTCTCCACAGAGTACTTTCATTAGATGGATATTCTAGATATTCTCTCCCAGCTGCAGTGGAAAGTTTAAAAGCTCTCAGGGGTAGATCCTCCTTAAACCTACTTGCAAGCAGAGTTAAGCAAGAACTTTCTGGCATTACATGGGAGAGAATTCTATTTTTTTTGTGTGAGGAAGATCAGCCCTGAGCTAACGTCGGATGTTGATCCTCCTCTTTTTTGCTGAGGAAGATTGTCCCTGAGCTAACATCTGTGCCCATCTTCCTCTACTTTATATGGGACACCACCACAGCATGTCATTGCAAGCAGGGCGTTAGTGCATGCCCGGGGTTGGGAAACTGCAAACCCCAGGCCACCAAAGCGGGGCGTGCACACCCAACTGTTTCAGCCACTGGGCAGGCCCAGGGGAGAGAATTTTTAAGTGAATGACGTTAACAGTAATATTGGGAAAGGCAAATTTCAGGATAGTCCTCTAGACATACAAGCAAGATTTTTTCTCCACACTGGCCTTTCATTTTACAGATGCTATAGATACTATCTCCCAGCTGTACTGAAATTTCAAAACCTTTCATATGAAGGTGTTACTTACAGTTATTGGATACCTGTGTTAAGCAAAAGTGTTTGTCATGATATGCTAGTGAGACCCTGAATGCATTTTGAACTGCAGTGTATTCAAATTCTCAAGATGATCCTAAACAGCTACAAGGAAGAGTTTCTCTGAAGAGTCAACTTTCATTGAATGTATGGTAGCTGTAATCTGCACCACCTGTAGTGATAGTTCTCATAGGAAGAGGTTTCTGAAAGCTTGGTAAACTTAGTTTGTTAGTGGTGTTTTGTCATTCCATTGGGAAGAAAGCCTCAGTGCAGGCAAAGAACGGCAAAGAGGAAAAGACACTTAACCACATGATCCAAAAATGTACAAGGAAGTGTTTTTCTTCACAGAGTATGTTAATGTAATGGATGTTATAGATATTCTGTCCCAGCTGCAGTGGAAAGTTTAAAAGCTGTCAGAGGCAGAACCTGCTGAAAGCTACTTACAATCTGAGTTCAGCAAGGTCTTTCTTGCATTACATAGGGAAAGAATTACTAAGTGAATGTCGTTAACTGCAAGGTTGGAAAGGCAATTTTCAGGATAGTCCTATGTAGATATTAGCAAGAAATTTTCTCTACCATGAACTTTCATTTCATAGATGTTATAGATACTCCCAGCTGTACTGACATTTTGAAACCTTTCATATGAAAAAGTTACTAACATATATTGACCACCTGTGTTAAGCAATAGTGTTCTTCCTGATATGCTAGGGAGACTTCCTGAATGCATATTGAACAGCAGTATATGAAAAGTCACTTATCAAGACGATGCTAAACAGCTACAAGCAGGAGTTTTTTCTCCACACTCAACTTACATTGAATGGATGTTAACATGAATCTGTACCACCTGTACTGAAAAGTTTGAAAGCACTTGTAGCAAGATTTCCCTTACAGCTACCAACAAGCTGGTACAGCAAGAACATTCTTCTCCTTGATAGGGAGTCTGACAGAAGCACATTAACTATAAAGTTCAAAGGCAATTATCAAGAAGATCTTAAAGAGCTACAAGCAAGAGATTTCCTACACAGTTTACTTACTTAGAATGGATGTGATAGATAGTCTCTAACAGCTGTAGTGAAAATTGTAAAACTCCCTTTGGAAAATGTTAGTTAAAAGCTGGTTCCAAGCTGAGTTCAGCAAGCACATTATTTCATTACACGTGAGAGAGATACTGAATGTAGTCCGTGAACTGCAATGTTTTTAGAGTCATTTTTTCAGATGATCTTAAACAGCAAGAAAGAAGAATTCTTCTCCAGAGTGTCCATCATTGAATAGATGATATAGGTATGCTGTCCCAGCTGTCCTGAAAATTGTAAATCCTGTCATAGGAAGATGTTACAGCTCCTGACAAGTTGTATTCAGTCATAGTCTTCCTTCATGTTATGCTAGTGAAAGCCTGAATGTAGGTTGAACTGCAGTGTATTAAATGTCACATATAAAGATGATCCGAAATTCCTACAGGCAAAGTATTTTCTGCACACTGTCCTTTCATTGAATGGATGTTATAGGTAATGTCTCCCAGTTACAGTCAAAAGATGAAGCTCCCATAGGAAGATGTGACTCACAGCTAAGGGCATGCTGAGTTCTGGAAAAAGATGGTTACATTATATGTGAGAGAGAGCCTGAGTGAAGGTTGAAAAACGGCACTCTATGAAAGGGTACTTTTCAAGATGATTCTATAGGGCTGCATGGAGTGGATTTTCTCCACAGTGAACATCCATTGAATGGGTGTAACAGATATTCTGTCCCAGCTATTGTGAAAAGATTAGAGCTCTCATAGGAAGATGTGACTTACAGCTAACGGCAAGCTGATTTCCAAATTAGTGGTATTTCATGATATGCTTGTGATAGCCTGTATGTTGGATTGAGCTGCAGTCTATTAAAAGGCACTTATCAAGAGGATCCTGATCAGCTGCAAGCAGATGTTTTTCTTCACAGTTTAATTTCATTGAACAGATGTAATGGATATTCTCTCCTAGTTGTTTTCAAAAGTTTAAAAGCTCTCAAAGGATTACGTTCCTTACAACTATTGGCAACCTGGGCTCAGCAGGAGAGTTCATTTTTTACATCATGGAGGAAGCCTGAGTGCAGGCAATGAACTGCAACGTTTCAAAAGGCAGTTTTCAAGTTTATCCTAAACATCTACAACCCAGAGCTTGTCTTCACGGAGTACTTCCACAGAGTGGATGTTATAGAAGTACTCTCCCTTGAGTAGTGAAATATTAAATGTTTTGTAGAAAGATGTTTACTAACAGTGACTGACAAGCTGACTTCAGCAAAAATACAATTTCTGTCTATACGAGAGAGAGCCTGAGTGTAGGCTGTGTGATGCATTTTGTGGAACAGCACTATTCAAGATGATCCTAAACTGGTAGAAGCAATAATTTTCTCCACACTGTACTTTCACTCAGTGTATGACCTAGCTGTTCTCCCCCCTGCTGTAGCGAAAAGTTTCAGGTCCTCCTAGGAAGATCTGACTTACAGCTACAGGGCAGTGAAGTTCAGCACAAGGCATTCTTTCATTACCTTTGAGAGAAAGCCTGAGTGCAGGCCACAAACTGCCATGCTTTGAAATGTCATTTATTGTGACGACCCTCAGCACTCAAAGCAAGAGGGTATTTTTTTTTAACTCTGTTTTCATTCATTGGAGTCACACTTTCTTGCGGCAGTAGTGAAAACTTTAAAACCTCTCATGGGAAGATGTCATATACAGCTAAAGGCAAGCTCTGTTCAGTAAGCACATTCTTTCATTTAATGTGAGACAGAGCCTGGTTGAAGGCCGTGAGCTGCAATGATTCTTTTTTTTTCTTAATTTTTATGTTTTTGGTTTACTGCAGTAACATTGGTTTATAACATTGTATAAATTTCAGGTGTACATCATTATACTTCTATTTCTGCATAGATTACATCATGGTCACCACCCAAATACTAATTACAACCCATCAC
>JABWHU010000006.1:65180175-65197372 GCA_014189135.1 Dicerorhinus sumatrensis harrissoni | reverse complement strand
TTTTTTCTCAGTGTTTTAGTAGTCCTTCTCTGTTTCTTTCTCCTTCTATACAGAATTGATGGTCTGTTTAGTTTTACCTCTGTCTGAAAGCTCTACTTTTTAACTCCCCTCCTCACTCATTTTATGTTTTTGATATCATATCTAACCTCTTTTTTGTGCATTTGTATCCATTACCCTCTTATCATGGAATTAGATAATTTTTCCTATTTGAAGCCTTCTCTTTTCCCCTTAAATCAGTCCTTTTAACATTTCTTGTAGCACTGGTTTCTTGTTGACAAACTCCTTTAATTTTTGCTTGTCTGGGAAATTTTTTATCTCTCCTTCCATTTTGAATGTTAACCTTGCCGGGTAGAGTATCTTTGGCTGTAAGTTTTTTCCTTTTAGCACTTTAAATATATCATGCCACTCTCTTCTGGCCTGTAAGGTTTCTACTGGGAAGTCAGCTGACAGCCTTATGGGGTTTCCTTTGTGTGTAACTTGTCTTTCTCTTGCCGCTTTTAGGATTCTATCTTCATCATTAACTCTGGACATTTTGATTATGATGTGTCTTTGTGTGGGTCTCTTTGGGTTTATGTTGTTTGGGACTCTCTGTGCTTCCTGTACCTGCATATCTGATTCCTTCCTCAGGTTAGAGAAGTTTTCATCTATTATTTCTTGAAATAGGTTCTCTGCCCCTTTGTCTCACCCTTCACCTTCCTGGACACCTATAACATGTATATTAGTGCACTTGATGTTGTCCCAGACGTCTCTTAGTCTGTCCTCACTCTTTTTAATTCTTTTCTCTTTTACCTGTTCAGGTAGGGTAATTTCTTCCAGTCTTTCGTCCAGCTCACAGACCCTTTCTTCTGTATCCTCTGCTCTGCTTTTGAGTCCCTCTAGTGAATTTTTCATTTCCAGTATTGTAGTCTTCATTTCTCATTGGTTCATTTTTATATCTTCCATTTCTTCATTGACATTCTCACTGAGTTCATCTATTCTTCTCCCCAGATCAGTGAGCATCCTTAACACTCTTTTTTGAACTCTCTGTCCGGTAGGTTGCTCATTTCTCTTTCACTTAGTTCCTTTTCTGGGGTTTTGTCCTGTTCCCTTACTTGGAATGTATTCCTTTGCCTCCTCATTTTGCCTCTTTCCCTGTGCTTGTGTCTACATATTAGGTAGGTCAGCTATGTCTCCTGGTCTTGGATAGATGACCTTATATAAGTGATGCCTTAGGTGGCCTGCAGCGTGTTTCCCTGAGTTCTCAATGTTACAGGGGTGACCCCTATGTGGGCTAAGTGTGTCCTTCTCTTGTAGCCTGTTTGCTCTGCCTCTAGGCACCCAGGGAGGCTGAGTTATGCCTCTGGCCAGCTGTTGTAATGCTCAGCTGCTTGTAGTTGTTGTGGGCCCTTCAGTCTCTTTATCAGGTGTGGGGAGCTCCAGCAGGGTTGGCTGCAAGTTCTAATACCACATTTGTGTTGCAGTATTTATTTTAAGTGAGTAGGCCCCCAGTGTGGCAGGTTGTTACGTTCAAGGGCTTACAATTACTATAAGTGTCTAGTCTTTAGGTCTCTTGTCACCTCTCTGAGGATTGCAGCTAGGTGGGGCTGGCCGCAAGCATGGGAGAACCCAATTGTTTCAGGCTTTGGAAGGTGGGGCAAACCCCCTATGTGGGTCTTTGAGAAGCACAAGTCTTCTGCAGCTGTCAAGCCCTGCCGCCCACAGGTCCACACACACAGTCAACACAGTCCTGCCCCATTGTGCACACCCCGATCTCCTGAAGTGGACTCAGTCTATCCACGGCATGAGCCCCACACACTCCACCACTGCCCCACACTCTCCACCCACTCCTTGTGCACGTCCTGCCCCACTGAGGTTGGCTAAGTTGCCAGGCTGCAGAGAATCCAATCACCAATCTATGTAGGCCCACAAGTTGCCTGAGGGCTTGTTGTTGGGTGGGGCCAATCTCTAGGGTGGGCTGCCTGCCCTGGCTGAGCTGGATTAAATTGGTGCTCTAGTGTGTGGGGCAGACCTGGGCTAGCAGGTCCCAGGGAGAACTCCTATGGCGTCTGTGTCAGCAAGCCCACACCAGGCCGCAACAACGGCCACTGTCAATGTCCCAGTCCCTGGAGAGGTCTCACCTCTCACCAGGATGCACTCCAGGCCTATCAGATGAGTCTCTTTTCACCAAAGCACTGTGCACCTTTCTTTCTCGTGATTTTAGGTTGCTTTCAGAAATGGGTGAGTTTGCGTGTGGGCCCTTTAAAAGCTGGTTTTAATTTCTTTGTACACCAGCTTTTCTGGTGGTACTCCCCAATGTTTTAGTAGCAGACAGAGTCAGATATTATGCCACTCATCTTGATTTTGCTCTGTCCACAAAGTGCCTACAGTGGGGGCGCTCCTTGGCTCAGGCCCCGCTCCTCCAGAGAGGGCGGCATACCTTTGTGCTGTTCCCGGTCTACTGTGAAGCTTGGGGCTTGTGAAGACGGCATTTTTTCTCTCCAGAAGGGAGTTTCTGCGTCTTCCACCTCAATTAGGATTGTCCTTTGTTGCAGGATTTCCTCTTATTCAGCTCTCAGTTCTGTCTCAGGGGTAATTTTTCCATGAGTAGTTGTAAATTGGCTGTGTCCGTGGGAGGAGGTGAGTTCACAGTCTGCCTACACCACCATCTTGACTTTTCTGTCTGCAGCTTCTTTCTTCACTTGCCATTTGTCTAGTTGGTGTAATTTTCTCTTAGATTTTAGATTCCAAAAAAGTGGATTCTGACAGTTTTTGTCAGCTCAATAATTTCGTTAGTGAATGGATGGAGTTTTTGAGTTACCTATTACACCATTCAGAATGATGTCACTGTGTTTTTGAATTTTTTTATTGTTTTATGACAAAATCAAAAATTATAGCACAGTTTGATGTGGTAATAATTAAATGTAATATTTAAGAAAATATATAATATAACAGGTAAGGCAAAAGTATCTACAGGACGAGAAGGTCTCTCCTTTCCATTTGAAATAGTAAAATGTTGATATGATAGATTGTGATAAATTACATTTATATACTGCCATCACTAGAGCCCATTATAGTGTTCATAGAGCAGAACTGCATGAAATCAGTTGGTACTGGAGTAATTTAGAGTAAAGGTTTATGTCCAGATTAGACAGAGACAGGAAAATACCATGTTCTGTGACAAACAGGTAAATTTTAAAAAGGGAAAATGTACTTTGGTGTGCAGTGGTTAGTCCTGAGATGTCCGATGTCAGCAAGAAGGATGCAGGGATGACTCAATCACCCCAAATCAAGTTCCCAACAAGCAGTTGCCTTTTAAAAATTTTTTGAGGTCATATTGGTTTATAACATTGTTTAAATTTCAGGTATATGTTGTTATATTTCAATTTCTGTATAGATTACATTGTTCTCACCAATAGTCTAGTTTTTATTCATCACCATACACATGTGCCCCCTTAGCCCTTTCACTCTCCCTCCACCCCCTTCTGGTAACCACTAATTTTCTGTTCTCCTTATCTCTGTGTGTTTATCTTCCACATATGAGTGAAATCATACGGTATTTTTTGCTTTCTGTCTGACTTGTTTCACTTAGCATAATACCCTCAAGTTCTATCCATGTTGTTGCAAATGGCACCATTTTGTCTTTTTCCTTTTTTGTGTGTGAGGAAGATCAGCCCTGAGTAACATCCAATACCAATCCTCCTCTTTTTGCTGAGGAAAATTGGCCCTGGGTCAACATCTGTGCCTATCCTCCTCTACTTTATATGGGACGCTGCAGCAGCATGGCTATAAAAGTGGTGCATTGATGCATGCCCAGGATCCAAACCCGCAAACCCTGGGCCACTGAAGCAGAGTGCTCGCACTTAGCGCAACCGGGCGGCCCCAGATTTTGTCTTTTTAATGGCTGAGTGGTATTCCATTGTGTGTATCTTCTTTATATTTTTATATGAGATATAGAGACATCTTAATCATCCATTAATTTGTTGATGGGCACTTGGGTTGATTCCATGTCTTGGCTATTGTCAATAATGTTGCAATGAACATGGGGTGTATATATCTTTTTAAATAGTTGATTCTTTGGATAAAACCCAGTAATGGAATAGCTGGATCATATTGTATTTCTATTTTCAGTTTTTTGAGAAATCTCCATACTGTTTTCCATAGTGGCTGCAGCATTTTGCATTCCCACCAGTAATGTATGTGGGTTCTCTTTTCTCCATATCCCCTCCAACACTTGTCATTTCTTGTCTTGTTAATTATAGCCATTCTGATAGATGTACAGTGATATCACTGTAGTGTTGATTTGCCTTTCCCTAATAATCAGTGATGTTGAACATCTTTTCAAGTGCCTGTTGGTCATTTGTATATCTTCTTTGGAAAAGTGTCTGTTTAGATCCTCTGCCTATTTTTTGATTGGGTTGTTCATTTTTGTTGTTGTTGTTGACTTGTATGAGTTCTTTATATATTTTGGAAATTAACCCCTTGTGAAATGTGTGATGTGCAAATATTTTCGCCCAGTTGGTGAGTTATCTTTTAATTTTGTTGATGGTCCCCTTTGATTTGCAGAAGTTTTTTAGTCTGATATTGTCCTATTTGTTTATTTTTCTTTTGCTTCCATTGCCTGAGAAGACATAGTATTAGAAATGATATTGCTAAGACCAATGTCAGAGTGTACTGCCTAAATTTTCTTCTAAGAGTTTTCTGTTTTCAGGTCTTACATTCAAGTCTTCAATCCATTTTGAGTTAATTTTTGTGTATGGTGTAAGATAATGGCCTACTTTCATTCTTTTGCATGTGGCTGTCCCAGTTGTCCCAAAATCATTTATTGAAGATATTTTCCTTTCTCCCCTATATGTTCTTGGCTCCTTTGTAAAGATTAGCTGTCCATAGATATATGGTTTTATTTCTGGACTCTGAATTCTCTTCCATTGATCTGTTTGTCTGTTTTTCTGCCAGTACCATGCTCGTCTGATTACTACAGCTTTGTAGTATAATTTGAATGCAGGGAGTGTGAGACCTCCAACTTTTTTCTTTTTCCTCAAGATTGTTTTGGCTATTCAGGGTCTTTTGTTATTCCATATAAATTTTAGGATGCTTTGTTCTATTTCCCTGAAAAATGTCTTTGGTATTCTGATTGAGATTGCATTGAATTGGTAGATTGCTTTAGGTGCTATGGACATTGTTTTTTCCTGAGGATGATTTGCCCTGAGATAACGTGCATGCCAATCTTCCTCTATTTTGTATGTGGGTTCCTACCACAGCACAGCTGCTGACGAGTGGTGTAGGTCCATGCTCCAAAACTGTGCCTGAGCCAGTGAAGCCGAGAGTGCCTAACTTAACCACTAGGCCACAGGGCCAGCCCAAGAATTTTAACTACTGTACATTTTAACTATGTTAATTCTTCCAATACAAGAGCATGGACTATCTCTCCATTTCTTTATGTCTTTGATTTCTTTCAATAAAATTTTAAAGTTTTCATTGTATAGGTTTTCATCTCTTTCATTAAATTTATTCCTAAGTATTTTATTATTCTTGTTGTGATTGTAACTAGGGTAGTATACTTGACTTCCCTTTCTGCTAGTTCATTATTAGTGTATAGAAATACAACTGATTTTTGTATGTTGATTCCATATACTGCAACTTTACTGTATTTGTTGATTAAGGAATCCACGAAAACTACTAGAAATAGAGTATTCTATATATAGAATCATGACATCTGTAAATAGTGAGAGTTTCACTTTTTATTTTCCAATTTGGATCCCTTTTATTTCTTTTTCTTGCCTAATTGCTCTAGCTAAAACTTCCAGTACCATGTTGAATAAGAGTGGGGTAAGTGGGCATCCTTGTCTTGTTTCTGTTCTTAGAGGAATGGCTTTTATTTTTTCTCCATTGAGCATGATGCTGGCTGTGGGTTTGCCATATATGACCTTTATTATGTTGAGATACTTTCCTTTGTACCCATTTTATTTAGATATTTTATCATAAGTGGATATTGGGTCCTGTCAAATGCTCTCTCCACACCTATTGAGATAATCATGTGATTTTTATTCTTCATTTTGTTATTGTGGTGTATCACATTGACTGATTTGCAGATGCTAAAAGATCCCTGTATCCCAATACAACCCACTTGATCATGGTGTATATTCCTTATAATGTATTGTATTTGATTTTCTAACATTTTAAGTTTTTGCACCTACGTTCATCATCGATATTGGCATGTAATTTCCCCTTTTTTGTGTTGTCCTTGTCTGATTTTGGTATTAGGGTAATGTTGGTCTCATAAAATGAGTTAGGGGGCATCCTGTCCTCTTCAATATTTTGGAATAGTTTGAGAAGGATCGGAATTAAGTATTTTTTGAATGATTGGTAGAATTCACTAGAGAAGCAGTCTGGTCCTGGACTTTTATGTTGGGGGATGTTTTTGGTTACTGTTTCAATCTCTTTGTTTGTAACCAATCTATTCAGATTCTGTATTTTGTCTTGACTCAGTTTTGGGAGATTGTATGATTTTAAGAATTTACCCATTTCTTCTAGGTTATCCAGTTTGTTGGTGTATAGCTTGTCATAGTATTCTCTTATAATCCTTTGTATTTCTGTGGTATCCGATGTCATTTCTCCTGTGTCATTTTTAATTTTATTTATATGAGCACTCTCTCTTTTGTCCTTAGTGAGTCTGGCAAAGAGTTTGTCAATTTTGTTTATCATCTCAATGAATCAGATCTTAGTTTCATTGATCCTTTCTATTGTTTTATAGTGTCTATTTCATTTATTTCTGCTCTGACTTGCATTATTTTCTTCTTTCTACTGACTTTATGTTTTGTTCATTCTTTTTCCAGTTCTTTTAGTTATATGGTAAGCTTGTTTATTTGAGATTTTTCCTGTTTCTTGAGGTAGTTCTGTAAAGCTCTAAATTTCCCTCTTAGTACTGATTTTGCTGCATCCCACAGTTTTGGTACATTGTGTTTTCACTTTCATTTATCTATAGGCATTTTTTGATTTCTCCTTTGATTTCTTCATTGATCCAATTGGTGTTCAGTAGCATGTTGTTTAGTCTCCACATATTTGTGAATTTCCTAGCTTTTTTCTTGTAGTTGATTTCTAATTTCATAGCATTGTGGTCAGAAAAGGTGCTTGATAGGATTTCAGTCTTCTTAAATTTATTGATGCTTGCTTTGTTCCCCAACATATGGTCTATCTTTGAGAGTGTTTCATGTGAACTTGAGAAGAGTGTATATTCAGCTATTTTGGGATGGAAGATTTTATATATATATATCTATTAAGTCCATTTATTCTAGTGTTTCATTTAAGACCACTATTTCCTTGTTGACATTCTGTCTGGATGATCTATCCATTGATGTAAGTGGGGTGTTAAGGTCCTCTACTTTTATTGTGTTGCTGTCAATTTCTCCCTTTAGGTCTGTCAATAGTTGCTTTATATGATTTGGTGCTCCTGTTTTAGGTTCACATATATTAATAAGTGTTACGTCTTCTTGGTGGAATGCCTTTTTTTATCATTATATAATGTTCATCTTTGTCCCTTGTTCTTTTTTATCTGAAGTTCGTTTTGTCTGATATAAGTACGGCTACACCCAGTTTCTTTTTTTTGCCATTAGCTTGGAGTATCATCTTCCATCCCTTCACTCTGAGCCTATGTTTGTCTTTAGAGCTGAGATGTGTTTCCCAGTGGTAGCATACTGTTGAGTCTTGTTTTTCAATCCATCCAGCCACTCTCTGTCTTTTGATTGATGAATTCAGTCCCTTTACATTTAGAGTGATTATTGATCTATGAGGACGTAATATTTTATCCTTTGTTTTCTGGTTTGCTAATCTATTCTGATAGAGAGGTGCAATTCTCTGATTTTTCTCTATTTATTTCCTTGCTCAAAGCTTTGTAAACTTTTGCCTATTTGTTTTAGGTAGGAGGGCTTCCTTCATCATTTCTTGTAAAGCAGGTCTAGTGATGATGAACTTCCTCAGCTTTTGCTTGTCTGGGAATGCTTTTATTTCTCCATCATATCTGAGGGATGAATTTGTTGGGTAGAATACTCTTTGTTGATAGTTTTGGCTTTCAGTATTTTGAATATATCATTCCACTCTCTCCTAGCCTTTAAGGTTTCTACAGAGAAATATGCTGAAAGCCTAATGGGGGTTCTTTTGTAGGTTATTTTCTTCTCTCTTGCTGCCCTTAATATTTTTTCTTTGTCATTGTGTTTCAGCAGTTTTAATATCATATACTTTGGAAAAAGTCTTTTTGCATTGATGTAATTAGGTTCATATACTTGCCTGTCCAGTTCCTTCTCCAGGTTAGGGAAGTTCTCAGCTATTATTTCTTTGAATAAGCTCTCTACTCCTTTCTCTCTCACTTCTCCCTCTGGGATACCTATAATCCTTATGTTACTTTTCCTAATTGAGTCAGATATTTCTCAAAGAATTCTTTCATTTTTTAGATCTTATTTCTCTCTCCTCCACCTGAATCATTTCTATGTTTTTGTCTTTGAGCTCACTAATTCTCTCCTTCATAAGGTCTGCTCTATTTTTAATTCTTTCTTTACATTACTTTTTATCTCATTAATTGTGTTCTTCATCTTCATAATTTCTGTTTTTTTAAATATAACTTTGATCTCTTTGGTGAAGTACTACTTTTGTTCATTGCTTTTATTTCTGAGTTAACTGAACATTCTGAGTTTTTTATTTTTTATAACTAGTTGAGTGTATGACAGCTATTTTTAATTTTCTGTCAGATTGTGATATTCTGTGACTTCAGGTTTTTCTTCTGGAGAGTTGTCATTTTCCTTCTGTTCTGTCATGTTACTGTAATTCTTCATAGTGTTTGATGAACTTATTCTGCCTGAACATTAGTAGTAGTAATCACCTTTTCTTATTTAAGTACAGCTTTGCTTACTTTGTTTCTGACCTGCTTCTGATTGTATTGAGAGTCTGCATTTTTTATCCTCCACTGCCTCTGCTAGAAGTGTCATCAGTGCCTTCCTTGTGCCACTTGTGCCTCTAAGGTCACTGGTGCCTTGCTCTTTTGATGTCACTGCAGTCTCCAGTGACACCACTGGAATCACCAGGATACAAACACTTCTGCTGCTTCTGGGGCCACCTAGGTCTTGTGTTCCTCCACTGGCTCTCCATGGGCTCAGATGCTGCTGTCCCATGTCCCACCTGCACTGCTGTTCCTAGGTTGTGTGGGTGTGCTAGTTGCAGCACTACCAGGGTTGCTGGGTTCATGAGTGTTGCTGTCACTGGTGGGGGCCCAGGGACCCAGGGACTTGTATGCAGCCCTCCTTGCTTGTGGAGCTTGTGTCACAGCTACTGCCACTGGTGGCTGTGTCACTAGTTCTGCTGTGGTTCCTGATGCTTAAGGTTCCAAGCTCCACCTGCCACCACTGAAGTTTCTTCTGCTCCTGCCCCATGTGCTCATAGTTGTGCAGGTGGGGCCACTGCCACTTCTCTGCCAACCATCACATGAGTGGGGCTGCCACTGCTTGGTGTGCACTCACGTGGGCTGGGCTGCTGCCACTCTGCAAGTGCCCTTGTAGGCCAGGCCACCGCTGCTCTGTAGGCATCTATGTATGGTCTGGCCTTCCCTCACCTCCACTCACAGTCACACTGGCTGCTGCATGAAGATCAGCACCCTGGATCACTGTCACTGGGGGGGCTTCTCCCTTAGTTCCACTTTTCCCACAGGTCTAGTCCACCCACCTTCAAATGTATAGCTGCCTGGATCTCTTAGGCATCCTGTTGTACTGTGTAGGGAATCCTCTGTTAGTCAATGGATGTCCATTTGGTTTTAACTTAGAAGGGAAAGACAAAGGGAACAACTCGCTCCACCATGATGCTGACATCCACATGCGCAGTTGCTTTTTGATAGCAGAAGAAGAATTTAAACATTTTCCAAATCTAATCTTTGGAAGCCAAGATCTTTAATCTTAAGAATCTTCGGAGCCAACACAGAATTGGATACAAACTATACTGTGAGATTTATTCTTAATATGTTGAAAAGTGTTACTTAAGTACCATTGGTGTAATGGTATAGACATTCCTCCCTGGAATTTCACAGACTACCTGAATTATGGGATAAATCTTATATTCAAACAAGATGCCCCAGAAGTCTCTCTTGTTCACAAAGTTCCAATAGTCCTTATAAGTATTGACATTATTATACATAATTTATTTATTTAGGTAGATTTAAAAACTCATGAACCATGTGGATGCAACTGCGTATTTTATCAAGATTTTGAATTTTTCAGATCACCACCTCAATTCACTTGTAAGGCTTTTGCCAGAACAGGACTTGCCTTGATATAAAGTATCACCAACAAGAATTTAATCAAATGAGATGTTACAGCTTGTTCAATTACCTTCACATGTCGATTGCCATTGTTATTTTCTCTCATGAAAAACATCAGGTTGTTTTCCTGAGCCTTCTTAATCAACTGATATGTTCTTAATAAAAAGTCATGATCTCAGTTCATCAAGTGTGGATTGAGTCCCAGAGCACAGTGTTAGGGAATCAACTAATGCTCATCTCATTGTGGAGATTTTCTCTAAATTCTCAATGCTTGCAATAATTCATTGGGCCACACTTCTAAAAAATAATAATTTACCCATAGTTTAAAAGACATGGAAATGTCACTGAGGCCACAAAGCTAATGCTCTCCCTACCCCCTAGGGCATAAGTGTGCCAGTGGCTGCACTGCTCCTGCTCTGTGCCCCACCCACTGGGGGCCTGAGTGATACTTGTGACCTGTTATCCCCTGGACCACTCTGCTGTTGTGCCCTGCCCCTTCCTCCCACATCTGAATCACTGAATAAGCCCCAGAAACTTGCAACTTGATTCTATAGGTGATCTACATACCATCACATCTCAGACACTGGCACCACTATAGCAGCAAGTAAATCTGTCCCCATGTCCCAAGGGTTTCAGTAGTACCATGTACCCCTGAGCCCAGGATTCACCTCCACTGTCACTCTGAGTGCCAGTGAAACATACCCAGTGCTAAAAGAGACTCCACTGGCTGGAACATAACCACATGGGAGAAAAAGAGATGAGGAGGTCCCCAGATGCCTTTGCCACTGAGGATACCAAGAGTTTTAGCCACAACTGCCATCCTAGACACCCACAGACTTGGCAGCCAAGGAATTCTGCATTCTTCACCACCATTTATCTCAACTAATGTAGCTGCACAGAGACTAAGCCATTGTGCCCTCCCCAGAACCAGAGCCACTGCACCCCACAGACAGCTGGCACTCCTAGCCTTTTGCAGGTGAAAGTCTATCCCTAGTCCAAAAAGGTTAGAATAAATGACTGCTCCATCAAATGCTCAGATGTCAATGCAAAGTCAATAGAAACATGAAATATCAAGATAACTTGGCATCATGAAGGGAAAACATTTTTTCCCAGTAACTGACCCCAAAGAAATAGTCTACAATTTACTTGAAAAAAATTCAAAATAATTATTTAAGAAAGGTAAGAGAGATTCAACAGAACACAGACAATTAAATGAATTTAGGAGAACAATACAGGAACAAAATGAAACTTCAACGAAGAGACAGAAATAATAATTCATATCTAAACAGAAACTCTGGAGCTGAAGAAGACAATGAAGGAAATTTAAAAAGTGCAATAAAGAGCTTCAAAAGCACACTTGATCAAGTAGAAGAAAGAATCTGTGTACTTAAAGACAGATCTCTTGAAATTATCCAGTCACAGGAGAAAAAAGATATAAGGATAAAAGAGGAAAGAAATCCTTTGGATTTTATGGATCACTCTCAAGGGAGCTAATATACATATTATGGGATTTCTGGAAGAAGAGCAGTGAGAGAAAGAAGCAGAAAGTTTATTTTAAAAATAATGGCTAGGGCCAGCCCAGGGGCATAGTGCCTAAGTTAGAATGCTCCACTTCAGCAGCCTGGGGTTCCCAGGTTTGTATCCTGGGAATGGATCTACACACTGCTTATCAAGCCATGCTGTGGCAGGTGTCCCACATATAAAGTGGAGGAAGATGGGCCCAGATGTTAACCCAGGGCCAATCTTTCCCAGAAGAAAGAGGAGGATTGGTAACAGATGTTAGCTCGTGGCTAATCTTCCTCACAAAATAATAAAAATGATAATAATAATAATGAAAACTTCCTAAATCTAAGGAAAGATGTGGATGCCCAAGTACGTGAAGCTCAAAGATCTCCAAACAGATTCAACCCAAAGAGAACTTCACGGAGACACATTATACTCAAATTCTAAATGATCAAAGACAAAGAGATTCTTGAAAGCAGCAAGGAAAAACAAAAGGCTACTCATGTATAAAGAAATTCCCATAAGGCTATCAGCAAATTTCTTGGGAGAAACCTTGAAGGCCAGGAGAGAGTTGGAGAACATACAAAGTGAAGAAAGAAAAAAACCCTGCCAACCAAAAGCACTTTAGCCTACAATTTGTCCTTCAGAAATGAAAGATAGATAAAGGCTTTCCAAGGAAAGTGAAAGCTGAGGGAGTTCATCACCACTAGGTCCAGCTTATAAGAAATACTAGGGGGGGTTCTTCAAGTTGAAATTAAAGGATGCTAATTAATAACATGAAAACATTTCAAAGTGTAACATTCACTGTTAAAGGTAAATATATAGTGAAACTCACAATATTCTAGTATTGAAATGTTGGTGTGTAAAACACTCAACTCTGGTATAAAGATAGACCAAAGTATTAAAAAATAGATACAGCTAATATATTTTATTAAAGGATATACAGTATAAAAACATAAGTTGTGACATCAACAAAATATAGGAAGGCACAAGTAAAACTGTAGAGCGTTTTGTAAGCAATCAAAGCTCTAATCAGTTTAAAATATCATATATTTAGCATACACAATTGAAATTTAAAATATAAACTTTTATACATATGTTTATGTAAACCTCTTGGTAACCACAAAGGAAAAACCTATTGTAGATTCATGAAAAATGAGCAAAGAATCCAACCATACCACCACAAAAAACCACCAGTTCACAAAGGGAAACAGCAAGGTGGAAGAAAGGAACAAAATTACTACAAAACTATCTGAAAACAATTAACAAAAAGCAATAGAAAGTTCTTATCTATCAATAATTACGTTAAATGTAAATGGATCGAAGGGTAAAAACTTTCCATTATAAGAAGAAGTTCTAAAGAGCCTATGTACAGCATGGTGACTATAGTTAATAATAATGTATTATATACTTAAAATTTGCTGAGAGTAGATCTTAAGAGTTCTCACCACACAGACACAAACACTGACACACAATGAGTTAACTATGTGAGGTGATGGATGTGTTAATTAACTTGATTGTGTTAATTATTTCACAATGTATACATATATAAAATCATCACATTGTACACCTAAATATACGTAATTTTAGTTGTCATTTATTCCTTAATAAATCTGGAAAAATAATAAAATAAAAACAAAATCTGTATATTTCATTTTTGTAGAACACTAATTGTTGAAATATTCGTTCTTAACCTAAGTCAAAATGTTTTTCCCTAAAAATATTCTCTATTGCTACAAATCTTAACACATTCAGCAAATGGCATCAATTTATTTCCAGTTAATAGCCCTTTAGCTATTTCTAGACTAGAGTATTGGTTGAAGTGTTTTTAATAGTTTTTTGAAATGTTCCACAAGATACCATAATAAATTCTATATGTTTTTATTATCTAAGTATCTTTTAAGTTTGTCAATATTTGCTTTTACATGTGTTCCCACTATGAAAAAACATATTAGCAGATGAACTTATTATTGTGGAAAATGTAGGAACATGAATCATATAAATAGCTAAGACACTTTTTAACTCATGCAAGTTTCTGTTTTTATTATTTATTTATTTACTTTTTGCTGAGGAAGATTTACCCTGAGCTAACACCTGTTGCCAATCTTCCTCTTTTTTGCTTGAGGAAGATTAGCCCTGAGATAACATCTGTGCCAATTTTCCTCTATCATGCATGTGGGTCACTGCCACAGCACAGCCAGTGATGAGTGGTGTAGGTCCATGCCTGGGATCCAAACGCATGAACCCAAGCTGCTGAAACAAAGCATGTGAACTTAACCACCATGCCATGGGTGCTGGCCCTTCCTGCTGTTATTGTAAAGAGAATATTTTTAAAATAAAAATGTAGGGATTTGGTGTCAAGATCGTGGTGTAGGCAGACTCTGAACTCACCTCCTTCCATGGACACAACATATTTACAGCTATTCTTGGAAAAATTACCCCTGAGAGAGAACTGAAAGCTGGACAAAAAGAACCCCTGCAGCAAAAGACAGTCCTGACTGAGATGGAAGGAGCAGATATTCCTTTCTGGAGAGAAAAACAGCCACCTTCGTTAGCCACAGCACTTCCTGGCTGCCCAGGAGCAATCCAAAGGTATGCAGCCTTCCCTGGAGGAGTGGGGGACCTGAGCAGGGGAGTGTTACTGCTATAAGCATCTTTTGCTCCCAGCACAACTGAGATGAGTGGCATAGTGTCTGACTTTGCTGACCACTAACAACAACAGAGAATACCCCCCAAAAAGCTATTGGATGTAAGGAAAGAAAAGCCAGCTCTTAAATGACCCATGCACAAGTTCACCCATTTCGGAAAGCAACATAAAATCACCAGAAAGAGGGGTGTACAGTCGTTTGGTGAAAATAGACTCACCTGATAGGTTCTGAGTATGTCTCAGTGAGAGGTGAGACGTCTCTAGGGACTAAGACATAGGCAGCAACCATTATTGTGACCTAGTACAAGTGTGCTGATACAGACACTGGAAGATGCCATTGGAGTTCTTCCTCTGGCCTGTTAGCACAGGGGCGTGCCCCACCCACTAGAGAACAGATTTAATCCAGCTCAGCAGAGGCAGGTAGCTGGCCCTAGGGACTGGCCCAACCCAACAGCAAGCCCTCAGGCAACTGGTGGACCTGCATAGGGTGGGTGCCTGGATCATCTGCAGCCAAGTGAGTGGGTCCACCTCTGCAGGGCAGGGTGTGCATAAGGAGAAGGTAGAATGTGGGGTCTCTGCAGTGGGGTGATTGGGTCTGCTTCGGGGGTGGGGGTGCGCACACAGGGCAGGACTGTGTTGATAGGGTGTGTGATCTTCTTATCTGCAGAACACTTGTGCTTTTTAAACAGACACATAAGGGATTGGCCCCAACTTCCAAAGCTGAAGCAATGGGTGGTCCTGTGCCTTGGCCCAGCCCCACTCAGCTGCAATTCTGAGAGAGCTGACAACAGCCTTGTAGGCTGGAGGCCTACAGCAATTGTAAGCCCCTGAGCCTAACAACCAACCATGCTGAGAGCCTACTCACTTTACAGAAGTACTGCAACAGGAATTTGCCATTAGACCTTGCAGCTAACTGTGCTGGGGCCCCCCACACCAGATAAGGTGATCGAAGTGTCCACAGCAGCCACACACAGCTAAGCAATACAACCAATTGGTCTGAGTGACAGCCCAGCCTCCTCAGGCACCTGCAGCAAGAGCAAACCTTCAACAACAGAAGGACACATGTAGCCCACACAGGGGTCACTTCTGGAATATTTGGAACTGGTGATGAGAGGGAAGCACACTGCTGGGCCTCATGAGGCATGTCCTACATTAGGCCACCTCTCCAAGATCGAGACATGTAGCTGACCTACCTAATGCATAAATATAAGCACAGACAAAGAGGCAAAATGAGGAGGCAAAGGAATATATTCCAAGTAATAGAACAGGACAAAATCCCAGAAAAAGGACTAAATGAAACAGAAATGAGCAAGAGTCCAAAGAGTCATAAGGATGCTCACTGAGCTTGGGAGAAGAATGGCTGAACTCAGTGAGAACATTAACAAAAAGTTGGAAAATATAAAAAAGAACCAATAAGAAATGAAGAATACAATACTGGAAATGAAAATTTCACTAGAGGGACACAAAACCAGAGTAGATGATACAGAAGAACGGATCAGCAAGCTGGAAGAAAGACTAGAGGAAATCACCCAAGCTGAACAGATAAAAGAAAAAAGAATTAAAAAGAACAAGGAAAGTCTAAGTGTCCTCTGGGGCAACATCAAACACACTAACATCCATGTCCTAGGTGTCCCAGAAGGAGGAGAGAGAGACAAATGGGCAAAGAATCTATTTGAAGAAATAATTGCTGAAAACTTTACTAACCTAAGGAAGGAAACAGACATCCAGGTACAGGAAGCACAGAAAGCACCAAAAAAGAAAAACCCAAAAAGGCCCACACCAAGACACATCATAATTAAAATGTCCAGAATTAAAAGAGAGAATCCTAAAAGCCACAAGAGAAAAGCAGCAAGTTACATAAAAAGAAAACCCCATAAGTCTATCGTCTGACTTCTCAGCAGAAACCTTACAGCTAGAAAAGAGTGGCACAATATATTTAAAGTACTAAAAGGAAAAAACTTACAGTGAAGAATACTCTATCTGGCAAGGGTATCATTCAGAATGGAAGGACAGATAAAGAATTTCCCAAACAAGCAAAAATTAAAGGAGATCATCACCAAGAAACCACTATTACAAGAAATGCTAAAGGGATTTATTTAAGGGAGAAAGAGAAGACCATAAATAGCAAAAAATTATCTATTTCCATGATAAGAGAGTAATGGATACACACACAAAAAAAGAGGTTAGATATGATATCCAAAACATAAAATGTGGGAGGAGGGGAGTAAAAGAGTAGAGCTTTTATAAAGTGGTCAAACTAAAGAGACTATCAACTTAATTTGGATTGCTATATATGTAGGTTATTATATAAGAACCTCCTGGTAACCACAAACCGGAAACCTATATAAATACACATAAAGCAAAGAGAAAGGAACCCAATAGTAATACTAAAGAAAGCCATCAAACCACAAGGCAAGAGAGCAAGAGAAGAAGAAAGGAACAGATAAGAACTACTAAAATACACAGAAAAAAATTAACAAATTGGCAATAGGTACATTCCTATCAATAGCTACTTTAAATGTCAATGGACTAAATGCTCCAATCAAAAGGCACAGGGTGGCCGATTGGATTTAAAAAACAAGACCCATGGGACCGCCCTGGTGGCACAAGCGGTTAAGTGCATGCACTCCACTGCGGCAGCCTGAGGTTTGCCGGTTTGGATCCCTGGCGTGCACCGACGCACCGCTTGCCAAGCCATGCTGTGGTGGCGTCCCATATAAAGTGGAGGAAGATGGGCACGGATGTTAGCCCAGGGCCAGTCTTCCTCAGCAAAA
>JABWHU010000006.1:65136636-65180094 GCA_014189135.1 Dicerorhinus sumatrensis harrissoni | reverse complement strand
AAAAAAAACAAGACCCATATATATGCTGCATACAAGAGACACACTTCAGACCTAAAGACACTCACAAACTGAAAGTGAAGCGGTGGAAAAAGATACTTCATGCAAATGGCAATGGAAAGAAAGCTGGGGTAACAATACTTATCTCAGAGAAAATAGACTTTAAAACAAAAACTGTAACAAGAGACAAAGAAAGGCACTACACTACATAATGATAAAGGGAACAATCCAACAAGAGGACATAACACTTGTAAATAGCTAAGCACCTAACACAGGAGCATCTAAATATATAAAACAATTATTAACAGAAATAAAAGGAGAAATACAATAATAATAAAAGGAATAGCACAATGATAGTAGGGGACTTTAACACTCCACTTGCACCAATGGATAGATCATCCAAACAGAAGATTAATAAGGACACATTGGCCTTAAATGACACACTAGATGAGATGAACTTAGTGGATATATACAGAACATTCCATCCAAAAACAAAAGAATACACATTCTTTTCAAATGCACATGGAACATTCTCCAGGATTGATCACATATTAGGCCACAAAACAAGTCTCAATAAATTTAAGAAGAATTAAATAAGCATCTTTTCTGACCACAACAGTATAAAACTACAAATCAACTACAGGGAGAAAATCAGAAAAGCCACAAATATGTGGAGATTAAACAAAATGCTACTGAACAATGATTGGGTCAATGAAGAAATCCAAGAAGAGCTGGAGACAAATGAAAATGAAAATACAACATGTCTTTGGGGCTTTGGGGGGGAAAAAGAGGAGGATTGGCAATAGATGTTAGCTCAGAGCTGGTCTTCCTCAGCAAAAAGAGGAGGATTAGCACAGATGGTAGCTCAGGGCTGATCGTCCTCACACACAAAAAAAAGAAAATGAAAATACAACATGCCAGAATTTATGGGCTACAGCTCAAGCAGTTATAACAGAGAACTTTATAGGAATAGAGGCCTACCTCAACAAACAAGAAAAATCTCAAATAAATAATCTAACAGTGCACCTGAGGAACTGGAACAAGAGGAATAAACAAAGCCCAAATTCAGTAGAAGAAGGGAATAACAAAAATCAGAGCAGAAACAAATGAAATAAAGACTAAAGAAACAATAGAAAAAATCAATGAACCCAACAGATGGTTCTTTGAAATGACAAACAAAATTGACAAACCTTTAGCTATGCTCACCAAGAAAAAAAGAGACAAGGCTCAAATCAGTAAAATCAGAAATGAAATAGGAGAAATTACAATGGACACCTCAGAAATACAAAAGATTATAGGAGAATACTATGAAAAGCTGTACACCAAAGCATAGGCTAATCTAGAAGAAATGGATAAATTCTTAGAATTGTACAACCTTCCAAAACTGAATCAAGAAGAGATAGAGAATTTGAATAGACAAATCACCAGTAAGGGCTGGAAACAGTAATCAAAAACCCCCCAAAAAATAAAAGTTCAGGACCAGATGGCTTCCCTGGTGAATTCTAACAAACATTCAAAGAAGACTTATAGCAAATCCTTCTCAAACTCTTCCAAAAATTGAAGAGGAGGGGAAGCTTCCTAACTCATTCTATGAAGCCAACATTACCCTGATACCAAAACCAGACAAAGACAACATGAAAAAAGAAAATTACAGGCCAATATCACTGATGAACATCGATGCAAAAGTCCCCAACAAAATACTAGCAAATCGAATAAAACAATACATTAAAAACATCATACACCATGACCAAGTGGGGTTTATTCCAGGGATGCAGGGATGGTTCTACATCTGCAAATCAATCAACGTGATACACCACAATAAGAAAATGAAGAATAAAAATCACAGGATCATCTCAATAGAGGCAGAGACAGCATTTGACAAGATACAGCATCCATTTATGATAAAAATTCTGCATAAAATGGGTAAAGAAGGAAAGTACCTCAACATAATAAAGGCCATATATGACAAACCCACAGCTAATATCATACTCAATGGTGAAAAACTGAAAGCTATCCCTCTAAGAACAGGAACCAGACAAGGATGGCCACTTTCACCACTCTTATTTAACATAGTATTGGACATCCTAGCCAGAGCAATCACACAAGGAAAAGAAATAAACGGGTTTCAAATTGGAAAGGGAGAAGTAAAACTGTCACTATTTAAAGATGACATGATTTTATATATAGAAAACCCTAAAGAATCCACCAAAACATTTTTAGAAATAAGAAATGAATATGGTAAAATTGCAGGATACAAAATCAACATACAGAAATCAGTTGCATTTCTATACAGTAACAACGAAGTAGCAGAAAGAGAAATTAAGAACATAATCCCACTTACAATTGCAACAAAAAGAATAAAATACCTAGGAATACTTAACCAAAGAGGTGAAAGATTTGTACACTGAAAACTATAAGACATTGTTGAAAGAAATTGAAGAAGACACAAAGAAATGGAGAGATATTCCATGCTCTTGGATTGAAAGAATTAACATAGTTAAGATGTCCATACTACATAAAGATCTCTATAGATTCAATGCATTCCCTATCAAAGAAGCCCCAACAACATTTTTCACAGAAATAGAACAAAGAATCCCAGAATTTATATGGAATGGCAAAAGACCCCAAATAACCAAAGGAATCCTGAGAAAAAAGAACAAAGCTGGAGATATCACACTTCCCAATTTCAAAATACACTACAAACGTATAGTAATCTAAACAGCATGGTAGTGGTACAAAAACAGACACACAGATCAATGGAACAGAATCAAGAGCCCAGAAATAACTAAAACAGCTAATTTTCAGTAAGGGAGCCAAGAACATACAGTGGAGAAAGGAAAGTCTCCTCAATAAATGGCGTTGGGAAAACTGGACAGCCACATGCAAAAGAATGATAGTGGACCATTATCTTACATCATACACAAAAATTAACTCAAAATGTATTAAACACTTGAATGTAAGATCTGAAACCACGAAACTTCTAGAAGAAAATATAGGCAGTACGCTCTTCAACATTGGTCTTAGCAACATAATTTCAAGTACCATGTCTGACTTGGGAACAGTCAGGGAAACAATAGAAAAAAATAGACAAATGGGACTAAATCAAACTAAAATCTTCTGCACAGTAAAAGAAACCATCAACAAAATGAAAAGAAAACCTAACAATTGGGAGAAGATATTTGCAAACCATATATCTGATAAGGTGTTAATATTCAAAATATATAAAGAACTCATACACCTCAACAACATAAAAACAAACAACCCAAGTAAAAAATGGGCAAAAGAGCTGAACAAACATTTCTCCAAAGAAGATATACAGATGGGCAACAGACACATTAAAAGATTTTCAACATCATTAACTATCAGGGAAATGCAAATCAAAACTACAAGGAGATATCACCTCATGCCCGTCAGCATGGCTATAATTAACAAGACAGGACACAACAAGTTGGAGAGGATATGGAGAGAAGGGAACTCTCATACACTGCTGGTGGGAGTACAAACTGGTGCAGCCACTGTGGAAAACAGTATGGAGATTCCTCAAAAAATGAAGACTAGAACTACCATATGATCCAGCTATTCCACTTCTGGGTATTTATGCAAAGAACATGAAAACATGAATGCAAAATGATACCTGTACCCCTATGTTCATTGCAGCATTATTCACAATAGCCAAGATTTGGAAGCATCCTAGGTGCTCATCAAGGGATGAATGGATAAAGATGTAGTATATATACAAAATGGAATACTGCTGAACCATAAGAAATGATGAAATCCAGCCATTTGTGAAACACGGATGGACCTTGAGGGTATTATGCTAAGAGAAATAAGTCAGAAGGGGAAAGTCAAATACCATATGATCTCACTCACAAGGAGAAGATAAAAACAACAACAAACCATCACATAGAGACAGAGATTGGATTGGTCATTACCAGAGGGCAAGGGTGGTGGGAGGGGGGTGAAAGGGATGATTAAGCAGATGTGTGTGGTGACTGATTGTAATTAGTCTTTGTGGTGAACATGATGTAATCTATACAGAAAGAGAAATGTAATGATGTACACCTGAAATTTATATAATGTTATAAACCAATGTTACTGCAATAAAAAAATAAAATGAAATAAAAAAATTAAAATAAAATTGTATAATTTAAACATTCCTCTCCTATCCACAAGCAGTAACCAAACATTAAGTTAGGCCTCAATAGGTTTGTGTTCGAATTTTAAGAAATTTAATATTTGACTTTTGGAAATTCAGACATGGTTTTAGTATTTATGAGTTCCCAAAATGGTGACTGAGTCAGAGTGAGGATTACAGTTCTTCATGAAGAGGGAGCACACAGTCATAAAAGCAAACATCCCACAGTATGGAATTGATTCCCTGGGATTACTGAAGGTCACTATACTATGCTGTTTTTGATTTATAGGTTCTGTTTACAATCCCTGGTGATTTATTTATTTATTTATTTATTTATTTATTTATTTATTTATTTATTTATTGTCTTTCTCCTTTGATTAGCTCTGATATAATTTGACATATGAATACCTCATATGTATCTTTTCTCTGTGTACATCCTCTACAATGAGCACAGTCCTGGAATTTGGATTCTCCTTATTATCTGACAAATGACTTAACAAATTGATGTGACTGATGAATAGAGGAATCACCTAAAAATAATCCTTTGAAGGAGTCACAGCCACCTAAGACCTGAAGGCCTTTTTGCATACAACTGTCTATCTTTAACATAGAGCAATAACAATATATTCACATATACTGATAAAATAGAACGGTTGTAGGTAAATTTCACACGTTGTCAATAGGCAATGTCCACAACTTCCAAATTAACAGTAATAAGAAGAATAACCAGAAGAAAATAAACTCAGGTGCAGCTGGAGGAGGGGAAGATAACATGGTGGATGATGATTCCACAGGGAGAAAGTCCTGGTCATGCATCAAGCCAGCTGCAGCAGCTCGTCCCAAGGTGACTTAGCAGGCGCAGCATCACATGGTCCCTCAAACGTCATTAATAAGGCTAAAATACTAATAGTAGGTTTTCACATCAGATCACTGAAATTCCTCTTACATTCTCTGTCTTCTGTTAATAAAAGTTATTGTTTGGGGCCCCAGCCCAGTGGTGTAGCAGTTAAGTGCTCACGCTCCACTGCTGGCGGCCTGGGTCTGGATCCCTGGCATGCACTGATGCACCACTGGTAAAGCCATGTTGTGGCGGGGTCCCATATAAAGTGGAGGAAGATGGGCACAAATATTAGCCCAGGGCCAGTATTCCTCAGCAAAAGAGGAGGATTGGCATCGGGTGTTAGCTCAGGGCTAAAATTCCACACACACACAAAAATATATATATAATTTTTTGGGGGGGCCAGCCTGGTGGCATAGTGGTTAAGTTCCCATGCTCTGCTTGGGCAGCCTGGAGTTCTCACGGTCTGATCCTGGGTGTGGACCTATTCACCGCTCATCAAGCAATGCTGTGGCAGCATCTCATATACAAAATAGAGGAAGATGGGCACAGATGTTAGCTCAGGGCCTATCTTCCTCACACCCCCCCAAAAATATTGTTCTTACACTGTATTTTATACTTGAAAGTTGCTCACAAAGTAGATCTTAAAATTTCTCACCAAAAATAAATGATAACTGTGAAGTGATAGATGTGTTAACTAACCTTATTGTAGTAATCATTTTGCAATATATACATATATCAAATAATAGTATTGTACATCTTAAACTTATACAATGTTATCTGTCAATTATATCTCAATAAAGCTGAACAGAATTTCGTCCTGAGAGAAACAGTTTGACCTCCCAGAAGTAGCAGTACTGCTAGAGGGAGCCCCTCATCACAGGCCTGGCTGGTCTGGTCAAGGACAGCCTCCATGTCTAGTTTGGAAAGGCATCTTTCTTGATTCAGACACCACTGGGGGATAGTAGTCCTGACACAGGCTAAATGGGGACTGTATGGTAGAAGATGAATGATGACATGTGAGAGGTACACCAGGCTGGACCCAAACAGGCTAAGAGCTGGTGCCCTGGAGAGGATCCACAGGTTTAGAGAAAAAAGTCACTTCTTTATAATCATGTGGTTTTTAATTAAGAAAGAACCATAAGCATGGCAGTCATAAATGGGGTTCAAGTTAAGATTTGTTTTACTCACAAAAAATAAAAATAAATGTGCCTGGTCAAATTGGTAGGGAGTAATAGCAACCAGATTCTGCTTCCCATCCCAGTGACCTGTCTTAAGTCTATTTCCCCTGGAGGAAAGTGTTCTTTACCTAAAGTAGGTCTGGAGGGGTGACATATTCCTAATTCCCACAAATGTGTTGCATTGTCCAGCTATGATCCTGACACCACTGGAGAATATGAGTGAAGACTACCAGCAAGCTCTTGGACCAGCATTGATTCATCAGGAAATCTGAAATGGTGTTATGCTGTCTGGAAGTTAGGATAATTGAGAATTCTGTTTTATTGACCATAAAACTTACTAGGCCAAGGTGACCTAGAAAAATGTGTTCACACATGGAAAAGTTTGGAACCCAGCTGTTCCTTGTCTGCTGCTTTCCAGAAATTAAGTTCAGTTCAGTTTTCCCTGTGGTGGCCCCTCTTTCTACATTCACAAAGCCAAGATTGTGCTGTTTCTACAGGTGACACGACAATTATGGGCCTGGACGGAGATAAGCTGACAACATCCTTTTTTATGCGTGATGAATATTAGCCCTGAGCTAATATCCGATGCCAGTCTTCCTCTTTTGGCTGAGGAAGATTGGCCCGGGGCTAACATCCATGCCCATCTTCCTCTACTTTATATGGGACACTGCCACAGCATGGCTTGACAAATGGTGTATCAGTGCACGCCCGGGATTTGAACTTGTAAGCCCCAGGCCACTGAAGCAGAGTGTGCACGGTTAAACACTATGCCAGTGAGCTGACCCCCAACATCCTTTCTTTATAACCATATTTGAGGCCTAATCTCATATACCCAAACTCATGCCCAAGGCTCAGAAAGGTGAGGGCCTATTCCTCAGCTTTATTATCAGAGATTGCTCAGGATCCTAGGTGGGTGGTAGGATGTGACAGAGTTTTCTCATTGAAGGGTTAGGAGAATTCTCTCTCATAATTTTAATCTAATCTCATAATTATAACTTAAGTTATATTATAATTTAAATCATTACATGCTTACAGGTGAAAAGATAAATTTCTTATATCTTATGAGGTTATACATTTATAAATTTGGAAAAGGAAATTTAGAATTTAGTTATGTCTTATTTGAATCAGAATTTTATTATTTTCTCATTTTAATATGTCATGTCTAACACAACTTACTATGCAATTTTAAATAAAGTTTTAACTATTAAAGACACCAAATCTGAATTTAGATTGTTTTAGTGTGCTTTAGTCATAATTCTTTGTTCTTTTACATTTGGGATCATTATTTTAAATTAGGATTTTTCAAATATTGTATTTATTGATATCATAAAATATGTGGTGGCTTTAACATTTTATAGTAATGAAATTTTAACAGATGAACATGAACATTTTAGTTTATTACATAGAGTATTTGCAAATATTGGGATATTTTTCTGGTTAAAAAAATATTTGGTAATATCAACTTTGGCTGTTTATTAAGCATTTAAAGAGTTAAAGACTAACTTAGATGAGTGGGGACTGGTAATGTGTTCAAATATTACCTTATAATAATAAGCTTTTAGTGTTTTAGGTCTTCTAAATAAATTGAAACCTATAATAATGTTCTATTAGTTCAAGTTAAATGTATATAATAAACAAAAAGTAATTTGTGAAGAGTTTATGAAATAACTTTCCATTTAAAAATATTCTTCAAAGTTAATATATAGTGCTTCCTCTGAAAATTTCAAGTTATAATTTGCTCTTTAGATCATATATTCACAAAAAATGGCAAGTGAATTTCAATTTAAAGGTTGAATCATGAAATTTTCATGTTAACATAGGATTCAGTAAAGATAGTTTTTGTTTTGTTTTGTTTTTAGCATCTTTTAGCATGTTTTACATGTCTTTAAAATGGAAGACCGTGAAGATGGAATCAGGGTACTGTTGAAAACAAAAAGGAACAAAATGATTGTGATGGTGATGGTCAATTTGTGGCTCAAGATGGGTACAAAATCTCGAGAAATTTGATCATTACAAAACCCTATTAATGTCTCTTAATATAGAGAATTTTAAGCTTGTCTCAAAGATATTTGTCTTAAAAGGTCAAAGACTTTCAGGCATTTAGGAGAGAAAATGTCAGAGACTGTGGGCCTTAATTGATCCCGAGGAGAGTATCTGGAAAACAGAAAACATGGTCTCCATTGTCTTCCAAATTCAATAATTGATATAGTTGGTATTTGTTATAACACTCATATTGTTAGTGTGAATCACAGCGTTGTGATGTGAGAAGACCACATAGTTTTCTGGTATCTTGTTGATTGTGGTACTTAGGAAAACACATTTCCAGACAGGATTTAGGGGATTTCCTAAAATTTGTACCACATAATAGGTCGTCATCTCCTTATTTGTTTTTCTGTCTCTGCAGTGACACTTTGCTAGTCTGTTATTTTTCTCAGGAAAGCTGAGAATTAAATAGGTTACGATTATGAATATCTTGTTAGTAAACATTGTGCTTCCAGCTGCATCCTACACTTTGTTCAATTCCCAAATAATAGTACATGTATTTCAGCTATTCAAAAGTATCTAATGCTTATTATATCTTCTTCTATTATTAGTACATTTGGTGGAACTCACCTACGTTGGAAAGTGTTTTCCTTCCCAAAATTGCCAACTGCGTTTCCCATGTTGCTAACTCTTCCTCTACTTGCCACCTGCAATTCCCATGATGGCTTTATGTTGTTGATATAAAATCAGTCATAGCAGATTTTACAATGCTGTTTATATAACATAATGAAATTGATGGTGAAAATAAAATTATTGATTCATATAATAATATAGCAAAGCCTGATACGTTATTTTATGATGGAGGTTATATAATTTTATCTAAACCAGAGAGAGTGCAAAGACCTGTACAGAAATGATATCATTCATAAAGTAAAACAATCCTAAATAGAAAAATGTAGTTATAAAGATGAGGAAAACATTTACCAAACTTCCTTTTCTCAAAATAAAATATTTGCTGTCTCCCAAAATAGTGTTTGATTTCTTAAAAATGACTTTTTATATTCATTACATTATTTCTCTTTTCTTCAGATATTTGATCTAAGCCCACAAATTTTATGATCAGTATTTTGTTCTTGGTTTATTTAACAGTGTTATTTTCCCATAGTTTTTCACAGTTATGTATATGCTTTGGGGTGTAGAATTTTGAGAATAACCTAAAATGAAGACAGTGTAATAAAGATGAACATGATCCGAATCATCTCTCTCTTGAGTGTGCACAGGGGCTTCACCCTCACACCCAGGAGCACCTGGTTGTACCCTCATAGTGAGTGCAGTGGGGAGAACTCAGAATGATAATTGTTCAATGAATCAGTTAGAGCCCAATTCTCCTTTACACTCTGACCAACTTATATATGTTGTCAATAAATTTTTTTCCTATTCCATTTCTTCCATAGTCTGTACCATGTTATTCCAAATCCCACAATTATTCCAAAGTAGTTGCCAGATTCAGAAAACAAAAATGAAGGACAATTAAATTTGAATTTCAGTTAAACAATTTTTTGTATAAGCAGGTAATATGCAAATATTTGCATATTTGCATTCAATATTTATCTGCAATAATTGGGACATATTTATACTAAAAAATTATTTGTTTATATCTGCAGTTCAAACCTAACTAATCCCCTTTTATTTTGTCTGGTAACCCAACTCATAGGATCTGTTGTCCTCCCCAGTCCAGGCTCAACACCAATCAACGTAGGAGTATCACTTGAGCAAGAGGCCCTTGGACGGTCTCAGAGGTGGACTCAGGCAGGATAGGGTTGCTGTTTCCTGAGTGGGACACATAAACTAGAGAGGGCAAAGGGAGAGATCTGGGAGTGATAGAAGGAAGGATTAAATTCTCATTTATGTCAATTTATCTAATAATTTTATACCTTTCTATATTAATTATAATGCATGCATTAAATTAATAAAATGATTCAGAAATATTGTCCCTAAATAATTATACATATATTAGCTGTCCATGCCAAATATTGATTTCTTGGTACTAGGGTATGACCCTTAAAATGTGGAAACCATTACGCCTTTAAGTCCAACTTATCCTGATGTTTCTCCTGGGTCCAACAGGACAGAAAACCCCAAGTGTGGTAAGGCTGCATACTATGTTGATGGCAACCATCAGTTGTTTGATTCTGGCACTTGAGTTAAACATTTTCCTTTATTAAATTAGGTTTCTGTAGAAAAATGACATTTAATCAACTGCAGTTTCTTATTTACAAACTAATACATATTTTGTAATTTGAGCATAATATTCCACCTCAGTAATAAATTTCTGAAGATTAGAGAAGAATGCTAACTTTTAACATTTATGCATTGCCTTCACAATTGTATTTATATTTCAAATAAGCTTGAAAACACAAGCAAACATTCACCAACCTCAAGAGGAATATGAGGGAATGTGAAGTTTTGTTTTTTCTTATTTTGGTGTTTTATAGATGATTTTTTTCTAAACTCTGGATTGAATTAACTGGAGACAGTACTGTTGCCTGCAGCCAGGGCAAGTGATACAAGAAAATAATTTGAAAAATACTTCAGCAAAATTTTTGCAATAGGTTCTGATATTAGATATATCTTATTTAAGAGTTAAAGGAGGTATGGAAACTTGTCTGTTCACAGATGAATGGATAAAACGTATGATATATATATACATATGTATATATGTGTATATATATACACATATATACACACAAGAATGTCATTCAGCCTTAAAAAGCAAGGAAATTCTGCTATTTTTGACAACATGGATGAACCTGGAGTGTATTATGCTAAGTGAAATTAAGCAAAACAGAGAAAGACAAATACTGTATGGATTCACTCATATATGAAATCTAAAAAAAAAAAAAAAAATTCAACCTCACAGAAACAGAGTTGAAAGTGGTTGCCAGGGACTGTGGTGTGGAGGAAATAGGGAGAAATTAGTAAAAGGGGCAAATTTTTGGTTATAAGATAAATAAGGTCTGAGAATCTAATGTATAGCCTGGTGACTATAGTTGATAACACTGTATTGTATAATTGAAATTTGCTAAGAGGGTAGAAACTAAATGTTCTCACCAAAGTATGTATGTATATAAGTATGTACGTATGTATGTATGTGTGCATGTATACATAAGTAAATAAATAAATAAGTAAATAAGTATCTCATCATTTAAAACAAAAGAGTTAAAGGGAATAATCTTTACTATTGGAGACCTAAGTACATTTCAAGCCTGTGGCAGGTATCCCTGTATGAAAGACAGTCTCAAGAAAAGGATCAACATTTGGTCATTTTGATGCAACCACACGGATGTCATAAAGTGGACAAAAGTTATGTTTATGCTCTTGGTAATTGAGCTGGACTTCAGCAATTCCTCCTGAGATGAAGAGAGTTTTCATAATGGATATGTGAGATGGAAACTAACTGGGAGCGAGTCAAGACCATTTTGAGAAGATAACATTAAAAGGATTTGTGCTAAGCACAATAATCACCCCCAAATGTGTCAACATCCTAATTCTCACAAGCAATCAATATATTAGGTTATTTGAAAAAGAATTAAGATTGTAGGTGAAATTAAAGTTGTTAATCCACTGACTTTAAGATAGATTATCTTGGATTACCTGAATGGACACAGGGTAATCACAAGGGGCCTTAATTGTGGAATAATGGGGCAAAAGAGTTAGTGCCTGTGTGATGCCATGTGAGAAAGATTCAATTATTTATTGCTGGTTTTGAAGTTATAAGGGAGCCACAAGTGAAGAAACACAAGTGGCCTCTGTTTGCATGAAAAGTCAAGGAAATAGATTATGCCTAGAGTCTCCATATAGAAATGCAGCCCTGCAGAGACCTTGAGTTTAACCTAGTGAAACCTTTTCAGTAATTTGTAACCTAGTGAAACCTCTTCCAACCTCCAAAACTGTAGACAAAAATTTTCTGTTGTTTAATTCATAAAGTTTTTGGTAAACTCTTACAGCAGTAACAGGAAACTAATATAGGATTTGAATATTATCATGTCCCATTAGGACATTTTTAAAAAACAGATTGACATTAATGGACTCCAGTCTCCTTTCGCTTGAAAGCAAAAAAAAAAAAAAGCTTAAAATGGTAGAAATTACTCCATTATCTCATTATCTCTCATAAGCACTGGTTATAGAAGATAAGTCAGAATTTAAAAAATTCCAGAAAACATGTAAAAACATTCTGTTTTGTTTTGTTTTGGTGAATCTTTTCCCATTACTTCAGTTGCACAAAAACCCCTGAGTCATTTTTCTATGCTTGTCACTGTTATGGGTGATAAATATTAAACAAAAGAAGGCAAAATAGTAAAGAAATGCTTACTACAGAGGAAAACCCGGAAACTAAAGAAGTATAGATAATGGGCTCCTTACTCAGGCATTGATTGTGAGTGAAAATGTAATATATAGGTTTTACATATATATTATTTCTCAAATCTAATATATTACACATTTAAATAATAGTGAGGCTGATTATTTTAGAATTTATAAAAGATATTTAGGATATATCAAAAATTGTTGGGTGAAATGAAAAAGAAGATGATAATTATGACTTTGACTAAGAAATAAATAACATTAATGATGTGAGTTTTATTTTTTTCAGACAAACAAAATATATGTTTCATCTTTGCCATTAAGATGAACACACTTTACACTCATGTTACCACTAAAAAAATACCTTATTTTCCAAACTGGCATTGCCTCCTCAGCCAACATCTTCCTCCTTTTCTTCTGAATCTTCACAGTTCTATATCAGAGACGGAAGTCCACATACTTCACCACCGGTCCCTGACCCTTATCCACACAATGATGCTCCCCATTTTCTTATTTTTGGTGCCTCCAGACTTTTTAAAAAAAATTTTATGAGGAAGATCAGCCTTGTGCTAACATATGCCAATCCTCCTCTTTTTTTGCTGAGGTAGACTGGCCCTGGGCTAGCATCCGTGCCCATCCTCTTCCACTTTACATGGGACGCTGCCACAGCATGGCCTGCCAAGAGGTGCATCGGTGCGCGCCTGAGATCCCAACCAGCGAACCCCGGGCTGCCACAGCAGAGCGCGTGCACTTAACCGCTTGCACCACTGGGCTGGCCCCACCTCCAAACTTTTTAATAACTAAATTTTTGGAAAGACTTCAAATGTAAGATGTATTTTCTTGTGAGCAGGATGATGAGAGGCATCTCCATCGGTACTGCCTCTTGAGCATGCTCTAGGCCGTTACCATCAGCCCCAGCAGCTCCTGCTTGACAGAGTTTAAACATAAATTCATAAATTAAATTGTCCATATTTTATTCTTCCTAAGGTCCCTAAGTGTGTCTTGCAATGGTCACCTGATCTACATTGCTGCTTCTTCCAGTGTGACCCAGGCTAATCTTCTGATTATCAGTAAACACTGCTCACTTTCCCCCAAGTACTCCATTCATCAGTGGCTTGCTTCTCACTCTGATATCCAAGGACAACTTCTTTGTAGCAATTATGCTTGTCCCAAGTGCATATATGGTGATTCACTTATTCAGACATCAGATATTGCCCCAGTACCTTCACAGCAACAGCCTCTCCCCAAAAGCCTCCCAAGAGCAAAGAGCCACCCAGACCATCCTTCTGTTGGTGAATTTCTTTGTGATCATGTACTGGGTGGACTTCATCATGTCATTCTCTTCATCCTTGTTATGAGCAAGTGATCCAGTCTTCTTAGATGTCCAGTGGCTTGTGGCCAATATCTGTGCTGCTGTCCATCCTTTGTTGTTAATCAGTTCTGACAAAAGCATAGTCAATATTTTAAAAACTAGGTTGTAGAAGTAATATCAATTTTTAACATTACTGATGAAAATTTTCTTAAAAATAGGTCCTCTTCCATCAATTAAAATCACTGCTAGCACAGATTTTGTCATCTGATTTAACTAAAATGTATGGAATTATACTTTAATATATCTAAATACTATTGAAACCTATGATACCAATTTCTTTGTGTTTATCTCATTCTATATTCAAACTTGTTTTGATATTCCCATATGTTTACAAGTTCCATACCCTTTTATTTTGATTCTCAAATTTTCATATAGGGAAACTTTTCTTCAAGTATAATATTTAGAAGCTCCTTTGGAAATCAAATTTTTGAGTTTTTACCTTTGAAAATATTTTAGTTTACACTTTTTCATTTAAAATATTTTACCTAACTATTCAGTCCTACCTTGAATATTTTTTTCTCTGAACACTGAATGTCTTATTTCTATGAATTATGGCTTCTATTAAAACTGGAGAGTTTGTTGTCACCTTTGTATGTTATCTCTCCTCTTACTGCTTTTAAGCATTTTCATTCTCATTGTGTTAGCATGTTTGACTATTTTTTTTCCACTATTTCTCCTTATTTACTAATTTTATGACCCAATACATTTCTGGATAGAAAGATTCATGTCTGATTTCAATTTTAGAAATGTATAAATAATTATTTATTTGATTATTGCTTTTCATTCTTTCTCTTTTTTTAATTTTGGCTTTATTGAGGTATAGTTGACAAATAAAATTGTAAGATATTTAAAGTGTACATTATTATGATTTACTATACTATACATTCTGAAGGTATCCCCCCATCTAGTTAATTAACACATCCATCCATTCACGTATTTACCTCATTTTTTTGGTGAGAACATTTAAGCTCTACTCTCTTAGCAAATTTAAATTATACAATACAGTGTTAGCAACTACGGTCACCATGATTTACATTCTATCCTCAGACCGTCTTCATTTTACAGCTGAAAGCTTGTACTCATTGACCAACATCTCCCTATTTCTCCCACCCCCCAGCCCACTTTTCAACTCTCAGTTTGATTTTTTTTCAGATGCCACACATAAGTAAGAACATGAATTGTCTTTTTGTCTTTGGCTTGTTTTATTTAGCGTAATGCCCTCATATTCCCTCCATGTTGTTGAAAATAGCGGATTTTACTCTTACTCACGGCTGAATAATATGCCGTTGTATATACCACATATGCTTTCATATCTTGGCTATTGTTAATAATGCTACAATAATCATGGGAGTGTAGATATCTCTTCAAGAGCCTGTTTTCATCTCTTTTGGATACATACGCAGAGGTGGGATTGCCTAACGATTAGTGGGATTTCCTTGATTATTAGTGATATTGAGCATCTTGCAAGTACCTGGCCATTTGTACATCTTTCTCTGCCCATTTTTTTTTTTGTGAGGAAGACCAGCCCCAAGCTAACATGCATGCCAATCCTCCTCCTCTTGCTGAGGAAGACTGGCTCCGAGCCAACATCCATTGCAAATCCTCCTCCCCTTTTTCCCCAAAGCCCCAGCAGATAGTTGCATGTCATAGCTGCACATCCCCCTAGTTGCTGCATGTGGGATGCAGCCCCAGCATGGCTGGAGAAGCGGCGCCTCGGTGCACACCCAGGATCCGAACCCAGGCCACCAGCAGCAAAGCGTGTGCACTCAACTGCCAAGCCACTGGGCCAGCCCACTCTCTGCTCATTTTTTAATTAGATTGTTTGGATTTTTTTTGTTGTTGTTGCTATTGAGTTGTATGTGTTCTTTACACATATAACTTTTATGAGTTGTATGTTTTTGTATCCTGTTCATAGTATTTGAATGGTCACCAGGCACCAGTGCACGGGATCTAGAGATGACAACTTTCTTCTCAATAAATGTTGAGATGTTTTAAAACAACCACATAGTAGAGACTTTTCCAGAGGAATAAATTCTCTGGCAGGTGAATTTTCTGGCATGAGAATCACCTGCATCTACTTTACTCCCTTCTTCTTTGCCCTCAGGTCGTAGGGTTGTGACAGTGTCCTCGTTCTTGGTTTTAATTTCTGAGTAGATTGCTGTGCTGTGGGAACATGAAGTGAGGATGCCTCCAATAATTTGGATAATAACTTCTTATCATAAATATGATTTGCAAATATCATATCCCATTCCACAGGTTCCCTTTCTATCTTGTTAATGATTTTCTTTGTTGTGCAGAAAGTCTTTAGCATGATATAGTCCCAATTGTTCATTTTTTCTTTCTTGCTTTTGTTTTTGATGTCAAATCCAAAAAGCTATTGCTAAGATTGATGTCAAGGAGACTTCTCTTTATATATTCTCTAAATATTGTGATCCAGTTAGATGTGTTATCTTTATTCTCTCTGTAGTCATAAAGTCTCTCTGAGGTTGTGTTGTATATAATGTGTCTCTCTGAGTCCTACAATTTGGATGGATTCACTCTGCTTAATCTTCCAGTTCACCAATCCTCTCATCAGCTTGATCTAATTTAATGCTTAAGGCAAACATTAAAATTTTTTACTTAATATATTTTTTATTTATTTTCCCCTTTATTTATTTATTTATTTATTTTAATTATTTCTTTATTGCAGTAACATTGCTTTATAACATTGTATAAATTTCAGGTGTACATCATTATACTCCTATTACTGCATAGATTACATCATGTTCACCACCCAAATACTAATTATAATCCCTCACCACAGACATGTGCCAGATTATCCCTTTCACACTCCTCCCTCCCCCCTTCCCCTCTGGTAACCACCAATCCAATCTCTGTCTCTATGTGTTTGTTTGCTATTATCTACTACTTAATGAGGGAGATCATATGATATTTGACCTTCTCCCTCTGACTTATCTCACTTTGCATAATACCCTCAATGTCCACCCATGTTGTCACAAATGGTTGGATTTCATCATTTCTTATAGTTGAGCAATATTTCATTGTGTATATATACCACATCTTCTTTATCCATTTGTCCTTTGATGGGCACTTAGGTTGCTTCCAAGTCTTGGCTATTGTGAATAACGCTGCAATGAACATAGGGGTGCCTGTATCTTTATGCATTGGTGTTTTCAAGTTCTTNATTTTTTGAGGAATCTCCATACTGTTTTCCATAGTGGATACACCAGTTTGCACTCCTACCAGTAGTGTATGAGAGTTCCCTTCTCTCCACATCCTCTCCAACACTTGTTGTTTTCCGATTTGTTGATTATAGCCATTCTGACCGGTATGAGGTGATATCTCATTGTAGTTTTGATTTGCATTGCCCTGATACTTAAAGATGTTGAACATCTTTTCATGTGTCTATTGGCCATCTGGAAATCTTTGGAGAAATGTCTGTTCAGGTCTTTTGCCCATTTTTTTACGTCGGTTGTTAGTTTATTTGTTGTTGCGGTGCATGAGTTCTTTATATATTTTGGAGATTAACTCCTTATCAGATGTATGGTGTACAAATATTTTCTCCCAATTGTTAGGTTGTCTTTTCATTTTGTTGATGGCTTTCTTTGCTGTGCAAAAGCTTTTTAGTTTGATGTAGTCCCATTTGTTTATTTTTTCTGTTGTTTCTCTTGCCTGGTCAGACATGGTGCTTGAAAATATGTTGCTAAGACTGATGTCGAAGAGCTTACTGCCTATGTTTTCTTCTAGAAGTTTCATGTCTTACATTCAAGTCTTTAATCCACTTTGAGTTAACTTTTGTGTATGGGGTGAGGTAAGGGTCTACTTTCATTTTTTTGCATGTGGCTGTCCAGTTTTCCCAACACCATTTGTTGAAGAGACTTTGTTTTCTCCGTTGTATGTTCCTGGCTCCTTTGTCAAAGATTAGCTGTCCATCAATGTGTGGGTTTATTTCTGGGCTTTCAATTCTGTTCCATTGACCTGTGTGTCTGTTTTTGTGCCAATACCATGCTGTTTTGGTTACTATAGTTTTGTAGTATATTTTGAAATCAGGGAGTGTGATACCTCCAGCTGTGTGCTTTTTTCTCAGGATTCTTTTAGCTATTCGGGTTCTTTTGTTGTCCCTTATAAATTTTAGGATTATTTGTTCTGTTTCTGTGAAAAATGTTGTTGGAACTTTGATAAGGATTGCATTGAATCTATAGATGGCTTTAGGAAGTATAGACATCTTAACTATGTTAATTCTTCCAATCCAAGTGCACGGAATATCTTTCCATTTCTTTGCATCTTCTTAAATTTCTTTCAGCAATGTTTTATAGTTTTCGATGTACAGATCTTTCATCTCTTTGGTTAAGTTTATTCCTAGGTATTTTATTACTTTTGTTGCAGTTGTATATGGCATTGTATTCTTAATTTCTCTTTCTGCTACTATGTTGTTAGTGTATAGAAATGTAACTGATATTTGTATGTTGATTTTGAATCCTGCAACTTTACTGTATTTGTTTACTACTTCTAAAATTTTTCTGGTGGATTCTTTAGGGTTTTCTATATATAAAATCATGTCATCTTCAAATAGTGACAGTTTCACTTCTTCCTTTCCAATTTGGATCTCTTTTATTTCTTTCTCTTGCCTGATTTCTCTGGCTAGGACTTCCAGTACTATGTTAAATAGCAGTGGTGAGAGTGGGCATCCTTGTCTGGCTCCTGTTCTTAGATGGATAGCTTTCTGTTTTTCACCATCCAGGATGTGGTGACACACCATTAGCTGTGGGTTTGTCATATATGGCCTTTATTAAGTTGGGGTACTTTCATTCTATACTCTTTTTATTCAGAGTTTTTATCATAAATGGATGCTGTATCTTGTCAACTGCTTTCTCTGCATCTATTGAGATGATCATGTGATTTTTATTCTTCATTTTACTAATGTGGTGTATTACATTGATCAATTTGCAAATGTTGAACCATCCCTGCATACCTAGAATAAATGCCACTTGATCATGGTGTATAATGCTTTTAATGTATTGTTGTATGCGATTTGCTAGTATTTTGTTGAGTATTTTTGCATCGATATTCATCAGTGATATTAGCCTGTAATTTTCTTTTTTTTGGGTTTTCATTGTCTGGTTTTGGTATCAGGGTAATGTCGGCTTCAGAGAATGAGTTAGGAAGCTTCCCCCCATCCTCAATTGTTTGGAAGAGTTTGAGAAGGATAGGTATTAAGTCTTCGTTGAATGTTTGGTAGAATTCACTACAGAAGCCGTCTGGTCCTGGACTTTTATTTTGGGGGAGGTTTTTGATTACTGTTTCGATCTCCTTACTGGTGATTGGTCTATTCAAATTCTCTATTTCTTCTTGATCCAGTTTTGGAAGGTTGTATGATTCTAAGAATTTATCCATTTCTTCCAGATTGTCGAATTGGTTGGCATATAGCTTTTCATAGTATTCTCTTATAATCTTTTGTATTTCTGAGGTGTCTGTTGTAATTTCTACTCTTTCATTTCTGATTTTACTTATTTGTGCCTTCTCTCTTTTTTTCTTGGTGAGTCTAGCTAAAGTTTTGTCAATTTTGTTGATCTTTTCAAAGAACCAACTCTTGGTTTTATTACTTATTTTCTATTGTATTTTTAGTCTCTATTTCATTTATGTCTGCTCTGATTATTATTATTTCTCTTCTTCTTCTGATTTGGGGCTTTGTTTGTTCTTCTTTGTCCCGTTCCTTTAGATGCATTGTTAGATTGTTTATTTGAGATTTTTCTTGTTTGTTGAGATAGGCCTGTATTGCTATAAACTTCCCTCTTGGAACCGCTTTTGCTGTATCCCATAAATGCCAGCATGTCATATTTTCATTTTCACTTTTCTCCAGGTATTTTTTGATTTCTCCTTGATTTCTTCCTTGACCCAATCATTGTTCAGTAGCATTTTGTTTAATCTCCACGTATGTGTGGTTTTTCTGATTTTCTTCCTATAGTTGATTTCTAGTTTCATACCATTGTGGTCAGAAAAGATGCTTGGTATTATTTCAGTCTTATTAAATTCATGTCAACTTGTTTTGTGGCCTAATATGTGATCAATCCTGGAGAATGTTCCATGTGCATTTGAAAAGAATGTGTATTCTTAAGTTTTTGGAGGGAATGTTCTGCATATATCTAGTAGGTCCATCTGTTCTAGTGTGTCATTTAAGGCCAATGTTTCCTTATTGATCATTTTTTGTTTGGATGATATATCTATTGATGTAAGTGCAGTGTTAAAGTTCCCTAGTATAATTGTGTTACTGTCTATTTCTGTTTTTATGTCTGTTAATAATTGCTTTATATATTTAGGTGCTCCTACATTGGGTGCATAGATATTTACAAGTGTTATATCCTCTTGTTGGATTGTTCCCTTGATCATATGTAATGTCCTTCTTTGTCTCTTTTACAGTTATTTTTAAAGTCTATTTTTTCTGATATGAGTACTGTTACCCCAGCTTTCTTTTAATTGCCATTTCCGTGGAGTACCTTTTTCCATCCTTTCACTTTCAGTTTGTGAGTGTCTTTAGGCCTGAAAAGTGTCTCTTGTATGCAGCATATATATTGGACTTGTTGTTTTTATCAATCAGCCACCCTATGCCTTTTAATTGGAGCATTTAGTCCATTGACATTTAAAGTAGCTATTTATAAGTATGTACTTACTGCCATTTTTTAACTTTTTTTCTTAGTGTTTTTGTAGTCCTTCTCTGTTCCCATCTCCTTCTATACAGAATTGATGGTCTATTTAGTTTGACCTCTGTCTGAAAGCTCTACTCTTTAACTCCCCTCCTCTGACATTTTAAGTTTTTGATATCATATCTAACCTCTTTTTTGTGCATTTGTATCCCTTACCCTCTTATCATGGAATTAGTTCATTTTTCCTATTTGTTGTCTTCTCTTTTCCCCATAAACCAGTCCTTTTAACATTTCTTGTAGCACTGGTTTCTTGGTTACAATCTCCTTTAATTTTTGCTTGTCTGAGAAACTTTTGATCTCTCCTTACATTCTGAATGATAACCTTGCTGGGTAGAGTATTCTTGGCTGTAAGTTTTTTTTCCTTTTAGCTCTTTAAATATGTCATGCCACTCTCTTCTAGCCTGTAAGGCTTCTGCTGAGAAGTCCGCTGATAGCCTTATGGGGTTTCCTTTGTATGTAACTTGTCTTTCTCTTGCGCTTTTTAGGATTCTCTCTTTATCTTTAATTCTGGACATTTTGATTATGATGTGTCTTGGTGTGTGCCTCTTTGGGTTTATCTTGTTTGGGGCTCTCTGTGCTTCCTGTACCTGGATGTCTGTTTCCTTCCTTAGGTTAGGGAAGTTTTCATCTATTATTTCTTGAAATACATTCTCTGCACCTTTGTCTCGCTCTTCTCCTTCCGGGACACCTATAACACGGATGTTAGTGCACTTGATGTTGTCCCAGAGGTCCCTTAGATTGTCCTCAATCTTTATAATTCTTTTCTCTTTTACCTTTCAGCTTGGGTAATTTCTTCTAGTCTTTCATCCAGCTCGCAGATCCATTCTTCTGCATCCTCTACTCTGCTTTTGAGTCTCTCTAGTGAATTTTTCATTTCCAGTATTGTTTTCTTCATTTCTGATTGGTTCTTTTTTATATCTTCCATTTCTGTGTTGACATTCTCATTGAGTTCATCTATTCTTCTCCCCAGATCAGTGAGCATCCTTAACACTGTTTGTTTGAACTCTCTTTTGGGTAGGTTGCTCATTTCTGTTTCACTTAGTTTCTTTTCTGGTGTTTTGTCCTGTTCCCTTACTTGGAGTCTATTCCTTTGCCTCCTCATTTTGCCTCTTTCCTTGTGCTTGTGTCTATGTATTAGGTAGATCAGGTATGTCTCTTCCTCTTGGATAGGTGATCTTATGTAAATGATGCCTTAGGAGACCTGAAATGTGCTTCCCTCAGTTCTCAATGTTCCAGGGGTTACCCCTATGTGGGCTACATGTGTCCTTCTCTTGTGGCGTGTTTGCTCTCCCTGTTGGTGCCCAGGGAGGCTGAGTTATGCTCCTGGGAAGCTGTTTAATGCTCAGTTGCTTGTAGTTGTTGTGGGCCCTTCAGTCTCTTTATCGGGTGTGGGGAGTCCCAGCAGAGTTGGCTGCAAGTTCTAATACCACATTTGTGTTTCAGTATTTCTTTTAAGTGAGTAGGTCCCCAACATGGCAGGTTGTTAGGCTGAGGGGCTTACAAATGCTATAAGCCTCCAGCCTTTCGTTCTCTTGTCAGGCCTCTGAGGATTGCAGCCAGGTGGGGCTGGCCTCAGGCATAGGAGCAGGCAAGTGTTTCAGGCTTTGGTAGGTGGGGTTAACCCCATATCTGGGTCTTTGAGAAGCACAAGTTTTCTACAGCTGACAAGACCCGCCGCCCACAGGTCCACACACACAGTCAAAACAGTTCTGCCCCGTGTGCACGCCTTGACCTCCTGAAGTGGACCCAGTCTCTGTGCAGCAGGAGCCCCACACACTCCACCACTGCCCCACAATCTCCACCCACTCCTTGTGCACAGCCTGCCCCATTGAAGTGGGATCAGTTGCCAGGCTGCAGAGAATCCAGTCACCAATCTATGCAGGCCCACAAGTTGCCTGAGGGCTTGTTGTTGGGTGGGGCCAGTCTCTAGGGTGGGCTGCCTGTCCTGGCTGAGCTGGATTAAATTGTGCTCTTGTGTGTGGGGCAGACTCTGGGCTAGCAGGCCCCAGGGAGAACTCCAATGACATCTCTGTCAGCACGCTCACACCAGGCCACAACAATGGCCACCGCCAATGTCCCAGTCCCTGGAGAGTTCTCATGTCTCACTGCAATGCACTCAGATTCTATCAGGTGAGTTTCTTTTCACCAAAGCACTGTGCACATATCTTTCTGGTGATTTTAGGTTGCTTTCTGAAATGGGTGAGTTTGGATGTGGGCCCTTTAAGAGCCTGTTTTAATTTCTTTGTGAACCAGCTTTTCTGGTGGTACTCCCTAATGTTTTAGTAGCAGGCAAAGTCAGATATTATGCCACTCGTCTTGATTGTGCTGAGTCAGCACAATGCCCATAGCCGGAATGCTCCATGGCTTAGGGACCAACTCCTCCAGGGAGTGCTGTGTACCTTGGGCTGCTCCTGGGCGGCCGCGAAGCTTGCGGCTTGTGAAGGTGGCTTTTTTTCTCTCCAGAAGGGAGTTTCTTCCTCTTCCACCTCAATTAGGATTGTCCTTTTTGCAGGAGTTCTTCTTATCCAGTTTTCAGTTCTCTCTCAGGGGTTATTTTTCCAGAAGTAGTTGTAAATTGGCTGTGTCCATGGGAGGATGTGAGTTCAGATTCTGTTTATGCCACCATCTTGACTTCTCTCCTCAGACAACTACTTCTATATTTTTAACAGTTTAATTTATATTTGTTTTTTTCCAAGTATCAGCTTGTCAAATATAGTTTTCTTCTCTTTCCTCATTATTTGATTTCCAATTTGTCCATTTTTATGTATTTTAACATTTTAAATATAATTCTAATATCTATTTTTACAGACACTTTTGCCTGAAGTTGTTTTCCTGTGTGTTTCCTAATTTCCTACTGTGCTTTCACACGTGGGGGTCCTTCCATGGGGAATTCGTCAGTTCTGTTTGATTTGAATTGCTCAGGAATCAAGGTTGACAACCCACCCAGATGTCAGCAGGGGTGTGATCACCCAGTGTCTGGAGGAAGAACTGGCTTCCCTGTTTCATTACTACTCTGGATAAGTCTTTTTATTTTCTTCTGTTCCTGCAAAGTCCCCATGAGTTCTTTTTATTTCTGTTAGACATTTTAAGGGTTCTTGTAACTTCTTAAAGATTTTCAGGTGTCTGGAAGAGCCTTGTTTTCCTTTTTTTCTTCAAAGTCACAGACATCCAATGCACATGAGTAAATGTTTCACACAGATATTTTGTGGCAGGTGACAGTGTCTTGTAAGAAATCTTGAGTTTCTTGATTGAGGCACACCACCCCTGGATATACAGTATGGCTATAAGTTGTAGCTTGTGGTTATTACTTTTTTATGTTTAATTAAACAAATATTTAGTAAGCACCTACTTTCTGTCAGGCACTGTGCTAGGCACCCTCACTGCATATTCCCACAGCACAGCAATCTGTTCAGAAATTAAAACCAAGAACCGGAATATTGTCACAACCCTACAAACTGAGGGCAGGAAGGAAGTGAGTAAAGTAGATGCAAGTGATTCCAATGCCAGAAAACACATCCACCAGAAACTTTTTTAATCTGGACAAGTCTCTATTAAGTGGTTGTTTTAAAGCATCTCAGTATTTATCGAGAAGAAAGTTGTCATCTCCACCCCCATGCACTGGCGCCTGATGGACATTCAAATACTATGAACATGATTCAAAATAAGGAAGTGTAAAGGATATTCATATTTGGATTAGAAAATACTTTTTTCATTTAATATGCTTGCAACAGCCCTTAAGAAAGATATAAACATCCCTGCCCTGACGTCATAAATATTTAAGGTAGATCTAGTTCTGGATCCCTAAGTCAGAATCTTCCAGTTGTCCACAACCTCACAAGGCCAGAGAAACAAGAGATTTCTGTTCTGGTGAGGAGTGAGCAGATGACACAACCGGCTGGGAAAGATAACAAACTGCACCTGCATTTACAGAAGTAACACAGAAAGGAGAATATCCTAGTCCTATTTTGTCTCACACACACACATGGAACTCACGACGGGACCCAGGTCTCAGCCTTGCCCTAGTTGTCCTTGCCCAGCTTTGAGAGGCCTCCACAGAAGTCGTGGAGGTCATTGGTCTTCCCGTCCAGCACCTCCAAGAAGTTCTTCAAGTCTACCTTCAGGTGGCCTGGAAGGTAGTTACTTCCCTCAGTGTCTGTCTTTATAGAAAACACTCGGTCTTCCAGGTTTTGATTATCTCTCTTTGCTGCCTGTAACTTCTCAGAGATGCATTCATACTCTGCCATGAGCTGAGGTCTGATTTCACTTTGTTTTCAGAGGTCTTTTAACACTATCTCCTTTTCTCAGAGTTCTGACCCCAGATCCTCAATTCTTCTCTTCAACTGGGTATTCTCTTTCTTTCTGTTTACCTCACTGCTTGATTCTTCCAACTCCTCAATATTGTTCTATAGCCAGTCATTCTTTTCAAGGAAAATAGAGAGCTGTCTCTCCCACTGCTCCACAGTGGCCACTGACTCCTGCAGTGCCGTGGGCAGCTGGGCATTGCTCTCCTGCAGGGGCTGCAGCTTATTCTCCTGTTTCTTCACGTTAGTGGCACTCTATGTCACAGATAAGCTTGTCCTCAGACTTCAGTTGTGTGTCAGTAGGACCCATGTGAGAGGCCTTTTCATTGTGTGTCCCACTGACACTGGACACCTGAGTAGAAGACGTGGTTTCACACCCAGATTCTTGGGAATGATTGTTCAGCGTTTTGATTTTCTCCTGGGACTTGTCTCTGGCGAGTTTGGCAGCTTCTTTTACTTCCTAAAATTTCTCTGCAAACTTTGTCAGCTGCTTTTCAGAGGAAAAGCCCAAACCAAACACCTTGTTCATTCTGCTGTTGGCCCACTGCCCAAACTTCTGTGATATCTTGATTAAGGTTTACTGGGTGTGATTGTGTTGTTTATGATCACTTTGGCTCCTTATGAACTGATGTTTTTTGTGACATCTAGAAGTAGGAAGTGGTGGTTGCCTGCTCACTCACGGGCTCCCAGTTCTTGGTGATGGAGTCAATCTGGAAGACATGTGTTCGGGTAGTGAGGACGAGCTGTTCTCCCATCTCCTGCACTGCTCTCCACAGCTGCTCCCCAGGCAACATATAAGGTGGCCTGTGAACACCCAGCTCAGCTCTGGCACCTCTCCACTGTGAAGCTGCCACTGCTGCTGCCTCCAGGTGCAGTGGGGAGTGGGCTAACAGGGGCAGGGTGACCAAGTCCCAGGGCAGTTCTGGCCAGCCCAGCTCCCCCACCAGGCTCCTTAAGTAATCTCATGATTTCCAGCACTAGGGTCCCTGAATGTGGTTATTTTTTTGATATTTGAAAGTCATTTTATGGTTTACACAAATATCTAAGTGTTAATGCTTCATTTTAGTGATGGGTAACAGAAAATGGCCAGAATCCATGAATTTCCTGTAACATTAATCTAGTAATTGGTGAAATTAGTTACCTGAATTCAGGCCCTTTGATTCCTTTCATTATACTTCCATTTAACAGTTTTCTGACTCCTTAAAAGTAATCTTAGTTTAGATATTTTATTTAATCAAGAAGCTATTTAAATGAATGTTTTAAATGAAATCAGCTTGTGGTCATATATTAATTTTTGTTGACACTTTAATTGATAGTTTCTATTGTCATTTCAGAGTGGTTACAAAATATGGCCTGCAGGATTTCTGCTTTCATGAAGTTGTTGAAATTTTTTGAATCTCAAAACTTTTCCTTTTTAAAGAGATTTCTCCAGGTATTTAGAAATAATGTGTATTCTCTGTTTACTTGTTTAAAATACTGTCCATCGTCTATCTACCCAACTACATAGTAAAACTCTCTAATAAAGTCATATAACAATCTTTAAGATAATTTATTTGTTGTATAACTCTGCACAATGTAGTTGATATAACAGGTATAATTGCTTATCTTTAGAAAATCCTGATTATCAGAATGGCCATTGGCTATAATCTGGGAACTTAGATTTTGAAATCAGGTTGTTTGTTTTATTATTGTTGAGTTTTAAGTTTTCTTTGAATAATTTGAAAAACAGTCTTTTATCAAATATGACTTCTGCAAATATTTTCTCCCAGTCTGTGGCTTCTCTTTTTATTCTCTTGATAGTGCCTATAGGAGAATAAAAAAAAATTTAATTTTAATGAAGCCCAGCTTACCAATTCTTTTATTCATGGGTTGCGCCTTTAATGTCATATCTAAAAAATCATTGCCAAATTCAAAGTCACCTAAATTTTCACTATGTTCTCTTCTAGGAGTTTTATACTTCTGGGTTTTATATTTAGATTTGTGATATATGTTGGATTAATTTTTTGAAGGGTGTGAAGTCTGCATCTAGATTCATATTTTTAATGTAGATGCCCAATTCCAGCACTATTTGTTGAAAATATCTTTTCTCCATTGAATTGCCTTTGCTCCCTTGTCAAAATCAACTTACTATATCTATGTGGGTCTATTTCTGGCCTCTCTATTTTATACCACAGATCTCTTTGTCTATTCTGTCAATACCACAGTGTCTTGATTACTGCAGTTTATAGTAATTCTTGAAGTTTTATAATGTCGGTCCTCCAAATTTATTCTTCTCCTTCAATATTGTGTTGAATATTCTAGATCTTTTGGCTTTCCTTATAAAATTTAGAATCAGGTTTTGACATCCACAAAATAACTTTATGAGATTTTGACTGGGACTGTATTGAATCTATCGATCAAGTTGGGAAGAAATGGAATCTTGACAATATTGAGTCTTTCTATCCATGAACGTAAAATACATTTCCATTTTTTTCTTCTTTACTTTATCAGTTTTTTAGTTTTCCTCATATATATCTTGTGCATATTTCGTTAGATTTATTTCTTTTTTTTTTAATAATTTTATTTATTTATTTTTCCCCCAAAGCCCCAGGAGACAGCTGTACGCGGTAGTTGCACATCCTTCCAGCCGCTGCACGCGGGACTCGGCCCCAGCCTGGCGGGAGAAGCAGTGCCTCAGTGCGCACCCGCGATCCGAACCCGGGCCGCCAGCATCGGAGCGCACGCACCCAACCGCCAAGCCACGGGGCCGGCCCTAGATTTATTTCTAAATATTTCATTTTTCTGAATGCTAATGTACATAGTGTTGTGTCTTTTATTTTCAAAATCCTCTTCTTCATTGCTGGTATATAAGAAAGCTATTTACCTTTGTTTGTTAATCTTCTATCCTGCAAACGTGCTATAAACACTTATTAGTTCAAAGTTTCTTTGAGTCATTTTTTTTCCATTTTCTACATAGATAACCATATCATCTACATAAAATATGAGATAATTTTATTTCTTCCTTCCAAATCAATATAACTTTTGTTGTCTTATTGTGTTTGCTAGGACTTTCAGGATGATGTTGAAAATTTATGGTGAAAAGGGACATCCTTGCCTTGATCCTGATCTTAGAGGGAAAGCATCTAGATTCTCACCATTAACTATGAGGTTACCAGGGCTGGCCCAGTGGTGTAGCAGTTAAGTTCACACGCTTCACTGCTGTTGGCCCGGGTTCGGATCCCAGGCACGCACTGATGCACTGCTTGTCAGGCTATGCTGTTGTGGCGTCCCACATAAAGTGGAGGAATATGGGCACAGATGTTAGCTCAGGGCTAGGCTTCCTCAGCAAAAAAAAAAAAAAAAAGACGTTACCTATCGGTTTTTTTGATGATATTCTTTATCAAGTTGAAGAANGTGTAGCAGTTAAGTTCACACGCTTCACTGCTGTTGGCCCGGGTTCGGATCCCAGGCACGCACTGATGCACTGCTTGTCAGGCTATGCTGTTGTGAAAAAAAAAAAAAAAAAGAGGAGGATTGGCATGGATGTTAGCTCAGGACTGATCTTCCTCACACAAACATACAAAAATATGACGTTACCTATCGGTTTTTTTGATGATATTCTTTATCAAGTTGAAGAATAACCCTCTATGCCTAGTTTACTGAGAGTTATTATCATGAGGGGGTGTTGTACTTTGTCAAATGCTTTTTATACATCTATTGATATAATCATGTAATTTTTCCAGTTTTATTGAGATATAATTGACATATAACAATCTTTAAGTTTAAGGTATACAGCATGTTGATTTGATATGCTTATTTATTGCAAAATGATTACCACCATAGTGTTAGCTAACACCCCCAACATGTCATGTAATTTTCATTTCATTTTTGTGGAGAGAACATTTAAGATCAAGTCTCTTCTCAACTTTCAAATATATAAAACTGTATTATTAACTGTAATCATCATGCTGTACATTAGCTCCACAGAACTTATTCATCTTATAACTGGAAGTTTGACAAACTTTTCCCCATTTACCCCATCCCCCAACCCCTGGTAATGAGCATTATACTCTAGTTCACTATGAGTTTAAACTTTTTTAGATTCTACATATAAGTGATAGCATACCATACAGTCATTCATTGCTTAACAAAAGGGATACATTCTGAGAAATGCATCATTGGGTGATTTTGTCATTGTGTGAACATCATAGAGTGTACCTACACAAACCTAGATCATATAGCCTACTACATGCCTAGGCTATGTGGTACTAATCTTATGGGACCAGCATTGTATATATGGTCCATCATTGACCAAAATGTCATTATGCAGCACCTGACTGTATTTGACTTTCTCTGTCTGACATATTTTACTTAGGATAATGCCTTCAAGGTCCATTCACATTGTCACAAAAGGCAGAATTTCCTTCTCTCTTCTGGCTGAATAATTGTCCATTCTGTATATATACTACATCTTCTTAATCCATTCATCCACTGATGTACAGTTAGTTTTTTTTCCCCATATATTGACTTTTGTGAGTAATGCTGCAAATAATATGAAAATTGAGATATTTCTTTGAGATCCTGTCTTCATTTCTTTTGGATATATACCCATAAGTAAGATTACTGGATAATATGGTAGATCTATTTTTAACTTTTGGAGGAGTTCCCATACTATTTCTATAGTGACTGCACAAATTTACATTCTCACCAACAGTGAACAAGTGTTCCCTTTTCTCCAAATTTTCACCAATGTTTTTTGTCTCTTATCATTTTGATGACAGCCATTCTTATAGGGGTGAGATGATATCTCATTGTGGTTTTGATTTGAAAATTTTTATTTGTGGCTGTTCTATTTGGTTTATTTTCAAACATACCTCATCACATGTCTCCTACACTTTACTTACTCTTTACAAAATTAAAATTATTTGTGTTTTTTTCTTAATCTACTATCCAATATCTCACATCACTTGAGTTCTAATTATGAATTTTCTTGTTTCAGATGGTTATTGATTCAGATGATTATTGTTACAGACTCCATAGTTTAGTTATTGCACTTATGTTAAGTGGCATAATAAAGTCAACAACAAAACAATGTGGCGCTATTTTGATCCTTGAAGGTCTGAGGGGCTTAGTGACAGATTGGTAGACAGAAAATTTGTATTTCCTTGTTCCAGGAGCCCATGCCCTACAGCTGAAAACTTTTAAAAATAATGTCTTGGTTTAGGTTTTCATAAGCTATATAAAATGAGTAAATATAACTCAGAACGAATATGAAGTCAGGTCCTTTTTTCTCCTACACAGTTCAAGTATAAATAATAAAATAGATTTGGTCCACTGTTTAATATTATTGCCAACTTCTTTTTCACAGATCTTTTATCTTAAAGCAAAACTCTGAAAGTATTAGCATCATGTAGGTATATTCAGTTTCCATTTTCTGGGTTGTACAGATTGGTGATATTTCTCTTTTGATTATCAGGCTATCCCTTCAGTGGAAACCAGGCTTCCTGGTTATATTTCAATTTGGCTTGATGATTCCCTTTATTTTAATCCCTAGAGTATTGTCTTATTATTTTATGGACTCAACTTGACATTTAAATGCATATTATTTTATACATCACTAACCATTTGTTGGTATTGAATGTTATTTTAGTGTATAAAATTCCTTATTACTTGAAGCAACAGTATTGCAAAACATAAATTAAAAAAATCTTCCCAAACTAACTGCAAAAACCATTTCTTGCAGGATATCAGATCCCATAAAAAATACTGGTGTTGTGAATCCAGGATAGTGTGGGGATTTTTCCTCTTCTACTCTATTTCTCTAGTAATCCACTTGTGTTTTTGTCTAGTACTTTTATAATTTTATTTTTTAAACAAGAATTTCTTATCCATTTGTACTTTTTCCTTATTCATACAGTACAAAAGAGATCCAATTTTCTCAACATAAATTCCTTTAAAATCTCTTTCCTCACTTATTTGAGATGTCACCTTTATCATACATTAAATTCCATGTTCAACTTCTAAATTTTGTATTCTTTTCTGTCTTTTTGTTCATGTCCCAATATCAAACTGCTTTAATTAAAGTCCCTGAAGGGTCTATTTTAATGTTGGTAGGGCTAGCTCACTAATTTTTTCTTTTTAGAAATTTTTTAACTCTTACTTGTTTGTTCTATTTCTATAGCTATGGAGAAAGAAACTCCAGTCAGATGTTTATGGATATGAGCTTCTTTTCAAATTATTTTAGAAAAAACTTACCTTTTTTATCCAGAATCTTACTAACCAGAACATGGTTTATCATTCAGTTTATTTAAATCTATTTTGTTTGTTTCAATGCATTTCAGGGCTTTATAGACTCTCCTCATATATGTCTATTCATTAAGTCTCTTTTCTATTTTGTTATTCCAATAAGAATCTTTAAACTGGTTTCTGCTTGTACCTATAAAGTAAATTAATTTTTGTATGTTAATGACATTCTAACTTACAAAAATTCTCTGATTATTTTAGTATTTTCTTCTGTTTTGGGAGGATTTTCAAGTATAAAGTTATATTATCTGTAGAGAGAGATCATTTAATCTATTTTATTTTTTTACATTTAATGACATTTTTAGTCTCTTACCTGATTGCACTGGATATATTTTAGGAATTAGTCTGTTTTAAATGTCTCTTTCCATTGAGATCAATTAGTCATGTTGTATTTTGTAGAAAGTTATAGCATAATATAAACTTTTTATTTTACATCCACTGAGTTTTCAAAGTAAACTCTTACAATTTTTGAGCAATGCCTGTTTTGATGCTTATTTCTACTCGTCATTTTTAATTTTGTGTGTATTTCTTTCTTATTGAATAGTTTGCTTAATAGCTATTCTATTATCATGAAGATATAGCTATTCTAGGTATTCACACAACACATTCAGCCTGTTTCTATTAAACAAAACTTTAACTCCTGGAAAAATTTTCAGTATCTGTTACAAACATCTTTTATGTTTGAATAACTTCTCTAGGAGATTCACTGAAGTGATTAAACTGGTCCCAACCTCCATCCGTACAAGGTTCTGCAGGTGAATGTTTCAATTATTTTTGCATCTAAAATAAATGTCTATTTTTATATCACTAAAAAACACTCCTCTCCATAGCAAAACATGTATTTTAGTACTTAAAAAGTACTGTTTCTACAATGTTGATTCCTCTTTTCCCTCTGTCTTCAAAGTGATTGAGTGGAAGTTATTTTTCAAGGGGTTGCAACTGTTCTAAGTGTTACTAGAAATTCTAGTGGTAAGACTCAGTTTCTGTCTTCATAAAATCATTCATGTTATATTATGGAGCCTATTATGTCAGCCTGTAATCATGAACTTTAGTTTGTATTTTGATTCTTTCATTTTCTGGCTCTGCCATCTTAGAAGGCTTCTTCTCTTCCCTAAAGCCTTAGTGTCCATAAACAATGTAATAATGGTATCTATCTTATACATACACCCCATATAAAGATTGATTATGGATTACATGTGTCAACACTCATTAGTTGCCAGACACTCTACTAAACTTCTCATAATTGGGGTGATATACATGTACAGAGTTGTTATATACCATCTTGGGACAAAAAGCATACATTACATATGATAAGAATGCCCAATTTACAATTGTCACAAGATACTTAGCTGGCACAGCAGACCAGTGGTCAGCAGGTCAGTGGTCACAAGTTGAGTGGTCACAAGGTGAGAACATCAGGTCAGTAATTAATCCTTAGTTTAGGGAGAGATGCTTTTCCTAAAGGAAATGCTGATATGGGGGAAGTTACATCCTTATCTTTAGGGGCATCATTCTCATTTTTGGCACATAGTAAATATTTATAGCAGATGTATAATGCATGCTCAACAGGCCATGTCATACCCTTTTGGAAAAACAAGGTCAGGCAGAATAAGTTTTAACCCAAATGGCTTCCTCATATACTCCAATATACACTATTACATTTCATTTATTTATCATTTTCCCCCTTCTGAGCTATAATCTTTTGATAGAAAGCATTGATGACCAAAATATTGCCCCTTGGCACCAAGGTGGTTGCTGCCTGCCCTGGGTCCACCATGTCCTTTGGTGCTAGGATTTTGTCTCACTTATTTGCCCAGTTGTCCACATTAGGGGGAAATAGTCAGGCAAGCATAGAGGTGTATATATTAATAAAGGAAGTATTTCATAGATTATATAGTTTTAGGTTGTTGCACAAATATTGTATATGTGCTTTTACATGACCCCACATGAGCACATTGTTTACAATTACAAAAGATTCATTTAAGACATTCACCTGCTTTTTCATGTGCTTTAGCAGATGCAGTTAAAATATCTAAGGCCATTTTATTTTGAAGGACAGCCTTTCTCATTAAGGATATTTCAGTATTTAGTAAGATAATCTCTGCTTGACTAACATTAAGGGGTTGTTGAGTAAATTTAGTCAGGGCTTCTATATGTGTTATGAAATCCTCTAGCCCCAAGGAAGGAACAAATATCGCCACTAGGTGGCCATACCAGTGGAACACACTGAACGATCCCACCTGACCCTAAAGAGAGGAAGATTTTCTACAGGTGTTAGCTCAGGGTAAGTCCTTCTCTGCATCCAAGGGAAGCTCAGGGTGCAGTGTTTTAGCCATCCAAGCAGTAGCCAAGGCCAGAGATTTGTTCTTCATAACCATTGAGTCCCATTAGGAGCCACCTGATAAATGCCTGGCCTTAGAGACCAGTCTGTTCCAAATCAATCACTTTCTTCAAGTATGATAGTATTCTGAAAACCTTAAATGGAATGATTATAAAATAGGCATACAGTGTAAACATTACAAAGGTTTAAATGAGGACATATGAGGTTGGGAATAGGCCTGGTCCGAAGTTTTGGGACAGCTGTCTACAACAAATGCTGTCTTCTTCGCATCCTAGTTTGGAGATATTTGCATTGGTCAGTTGAAGTCAGGTATCAGAAATAGGAACTGAAACACACTCAGGTGGAGAAGCCCTTTTTAAATGAAAAATGTGAATCTATGAGTCTATGACTTTTGATTCTGCAGAACATGAATTAGTTAAAAGTACCTGGTATGGTCCTTTCCAGTAGGGCTGCAGAGAGTCTTTTATTTGATGCCACTTCCAATAAATAAATTCTCCAGATTCTAGTCCATGATCCTTAAGGTCTCTGTCTCCTGGGAGCTCACTGTGAAAAGAATCAGCCGCCAATCTCTCATTTCTTTTAAGTGACTCAATGAGACCTTGGCAATACTTAAGATATCTCCTTTAAGCAAATTTGGCTCATATATTCCTTCATCTAATTGCATAGGACGCCCAGTTACTATGTTGAAAAGGGACAGCTGATGTTTACCAAAGAGTGTAGATCTAAGATTGAGGAGCACTAGCAGAAGAGCTTTTGGCCATTAAATGCTTTTGAAAGCTTTGTCAGTTGAGTTTTGATTGTGCTGTTAGTTAAAATTTTGCATTATTGGCCAAATGTTACAAATAGATTTTATTATTTGCCTGGTGAAATGAGTTCCTTGGTTACTGTAACTCAGTAGGAATTCCGCAAACAGGCAATATCCTTTCAAATAATAACTTACCTAAAGTCATCACTCTTCTACAACAAAAGGCTTCAACCCAATGTGAGAACATACAAATCATCACAAGATATATTTATAATTGAGATGGTGGTATTTGAATAAAGTCCAATTGCCATACCTCAAAGGGTCCCTTATTAAGAGATAAGTGGCCTTGTGATTCATGAAATAGTTTCCCTAGATTATGTTTTGGTCATATAGTACAACAAGTATAGGCTTTATGAACCATTGTGGGAGAAAGTTTCCAAAAGTATTGTTTTCCCCCTTTTGATGCCACCTTTACTTATTTTTTTCCATGGTGATTTCTGGAGCCTACAGAAGGAAATCTTTTACTAGATTAGCAAAGTTAATAGGAAGTAGCAGGCATTCTCGAGAGTGGACAGCCTATGCAGCTTGACAATGTCCTTGCATATCCTTGACAATAGTTCTCATGCAATTTTTCATACAAAACAAGCCTAATTACTATCTCCCTCTTTAGAGGAAGAGAGGACAGTTTTCTTTGAGAAGTCCCAGGGAACCTCTGAAAATTCTCAAAGAGAAAAAGTCAAAAGAAAGGCTTCATTTAGGATATGAATTTTGGGGAGCTTGTCAAAAACATCAAAACGTTTTAAAACACTTCTTCGAACAAGACCAAGGCATTGCTGATCTTATCACCATGAGACAAGGGTCACTGTGAAACCATGCTCAGTTATCCATTTAAGCAAAGTGACAACAGAAACAGTCAAGGACAGAGAGTTAAAAGTAAAAAAAACTTCAATAGAGTGACTTCAGTGTTTTTAAATATAGGAAATTATTTTAACAAAACATAGATCTTCTGTCTTTTAGGTAAACTTACTCAAAGGTAAAGAAAAACCTGTACAACCTCTTTATCAAGAGCAGACTAAAAGTCCAAGAAAATTATCCTTTTGAAAGAGGACCAAATTTTAATTTTTGTACCAGCTTATTTTTCAAATTAAAACTCATTTACTTAATTAGATTTACTTCAATCTTAACCAACTTTGACCATGCATTAAACTTGTTTAAACTGCTCAGTAAAAGTAATTCTCTCATTTTAATATATTTAAAATATTGGCTTTTGATATGCTTTCAATTTTCCCTACTATTATATGCCATTACTCAAGTGATTTTTATGAATCTATAGTATTCAATTTAAAAGTTTGCATTGACACTAAAAATTTCTTGGAGACTAGAACTAAAACTAAAGCCTAAAACTCTTTTTAGGCTTCCTCTTTCACAAATCTTCCATAAATTTCTTTTTACATTCAAAATTTGTCTTATGCTTTCTTTTTTCCCTTCTGGTACTTTAGGAAAAATTTATCTTTCTTAACAAAACAAACAAAAATATGTGCTTTGTTTATACTTTCGTTACTGAAAACATACATCTTACTTTCCTTGAATAAAAAGACGTTTTCCTTATTAATTTTTAGTAGCTTTAATCACATATATTCATTAGAATTTTTAACCCTTATAGACCTTAACTTTTAGTGAAAACTAAGAAGTAAGTAATTATAAACTGTCTTTTACATTAGCATTCTGTGGCTTGGCAAATTTATAAATAATATTCATAATTTCTAGAAACATGTTACTTTATGGTACAATTTTTTAAATAAAATATAAGACATGTTTACTAATAGACCCAAACATCTTTTAGTTTTTCTGTAATAAGAAGCCAAAAGTAAATAAACTTATATATGTTTAGTGATAATGTTTCAGTATTTTATCTTATTTGAAAATGACCTAGTTATTCAGTGAATTTTTATCATTTAATTTCACCTAGCAAAACTTCCAAGTTTCAAGTTACAAGAGATTTTGGAAGTTATCTTAAATATACTAAACATTCTGTAACACACAATTATTTTAAAAAGTTCACTGAACATTTTTTTTCACATCGGTTTAGTTTACTGTTCCCAATAATTATTTAGATTGCATACAAAACTTCATGAGACATTAGGCAAAATTAGCCATCATTTTAAGTTATTATTTTTGCTAACCAGTTTTGTAATAGAGAAAACATCAGCTTATTTGACCAATAAATGTAGAATAAAGGCTGCTTGTCTGCATCATATCCAATGCTGTTAACTGTGAATGCATGTTCATTTTAATCAAACCAACAAATTTTTTTTTTTATAATTTTATTTATTTATTTTTCCCCCAAAGCCCCAGGAGATAGTTGTATGTCGTAGTTGCACATTCTTCTAGTTGCTGTATGTGGGANAGCATGGCGGGAGAAGCAGGGCCTCGGTGCACACCTGGGATCCGAACCTGGGCCGCCAGCATCGGAGCGCACGCACTTAACCGCTAAGCCACGGGGCCGGCCCAAACCAACAAATTTAAGTAAGCTTTTATTTACCAAAGATTATTTCATATCACATTAACTTGAAAGACACTTGTGTTAGTTTCTATTACATTTAGAAATAATTTATGTAAGCGCTTGTTTTAAGCCAATTCAATAGACCTCTTAATTTTGGCCATACCATCTGGAGGTAAGATATTACACACTTATAACATACATAGACATATATACACAGAGACTTCACGGCTCTTGTCTTAAAATTACTGCCATGAATCAGGTACAGTAATAAAAAGCTCACTAGTTATTAATCCAAATTTTGTTTCAAGCCTTTTTGACTAATATTTGTGGAGAAATCACTCAAGACATTAAATTTTTGGTGAGGGAGCTCCTATGGCCATTTTTATTGCCTTTTTTCCTGTTTATCCTTCAGTCTTAGGAATCAATAATAGGCTAGATAACAATTCCCAGAGAGGCGAGGAGATAATCCTTTTTGAGATAAAGGAACTGGGTGGAATCTGAACCACCTCTAGAGCTGCTTTTCCAGTCTTAACAAGAGTTTGTAAGTTGAAGATAGTTGTTCTACCTGTCCAACTAAATCACTCTAATTTGCTTTTTGCCTTGTAGGAGCTTAGTTTTATTTTAACTTAGGGAAGAGGGCCTGGAGAGAAAATTCCTATCAGGCTTTGAATATCAGCTTCCAGTTTGGCTGAATTTCTGATCATAACTTGTTAAATCCTTTCAAATACTTTGTCAGGTTTCATCCAGGACGAACAGTGACTATCTGGTGGTATTGAACAGTTCTAGTAATCTTTAACATAACAGTTTCCCAGAAAGCCTCTCAGAGTCTCATTAACTCTGGGAATAGATTATGGGGGTGTCTGTAAAGTCATGGCCTAATATATTTTCCTTTAGGTAACTTCTATAACTTAATTTTTATTACCTTTTGGCAACAAAACTTTCAAAAGTGTTATTTTGGAATTTTGAATTCCTTGCTTTTAAGTGCCCTTTAAATGATCCTATCTAATCAGAACTTTCCTTCTAATGGCCTATTTAATTTCCCTGAGGCTAGAAGAATTTTCATAGGACCTTTAGCAGCAAATGGAGTACAACCTACATTTCTGTCTGACTATCTGTAACTGCAAAATGAGGTGCAACAGCATTTTGTCTGACGGTATTTTGGGACCTCAACTTGATGATTATTAAGCCAAGCCCTCAGAACATGAAACGAGCTGGGTAAGGTTTTTGTTTATGTTTTGCTGTAGTTTGTAAATATTTACATCTTCCAGAACCCTTAGTTTGAGCAACTGTGCCAGAAGGGGGCAAGCTCAACTCTTTAAAAATTTATCTGTTATCTGGCTCTTAAAAAGGAGCTCCACAGTGGCCACTGCTATTTTAAATTATCCCACATTATCTTGCCAGCCATTTACAACTATCCTTATTTCATTAAGCACTTTCAACTTTCAACATGAAGCTAGCTAGAGTTCCAAGGGGAGGCTGCCCATTCTGGAACTAGTCGGCTTTTAGAAGCTCAATTTCCCCTTTTTTCTTTTAGTTTCATTTTACTGTAAAGTCTGAACAATTTGAGGGTGGGAAAAATAAGTATAGTTTTAAACACAGTGAATCTGCTAGACTTATGATATCCAAGTGGGATGTGTCTGATTCCCAGGAGAGAGATAGGAGCTAGAGATACAGACTCAGCAGTCTATTGGTAACTTTAGTTGGTAATGAAACCAAGAGGCTACTGTGAAAAATGACATGAGTGGAACCATATTAAAATAGAGCTAGAGCAGCCATTTCAGAGGAATTGCCTTGTGCATCTTGGATTTTGTTGTCTTCCAAACTGGATCAAACTGCTAATATTCCAAGAAGTCAATAAGTACAAGAATATTCTATTTGTAAGAAGTGATGAAATTGGACTTTGCTGGTAACCAAATCACTAACCAATGAATGAAGTACAAATACAGTCTTTTGCATGATGATCAAATCTCAAGCCAATGTATCTACAAACCTATTCTTACCTCATCTAACACCAATGAACTCTTCTTTAATACAACTTACCTAATCTATTACCACACTTTTTCCTATAAAAACCCTGAGTGCCTCTCGTATAATTGCAACATTATTTGGGTTTCTACTTGAATCTTTGCTCCCCAAATTGTAATTATTTGATCCCCAAATTAAACACCTCTCCATCTCTCATTTTAGCTCTTTATTTTTAGGTTAACAGTACATACAAAAGAAAATTGTTGGCCCAATCTTAGGGGTTTAGCCTAAAGCTAACCTAAGGACACATGTCTGGCTTTTATTATCCAAAAGCAGATGGTAGTGAAAATAATCTGTGAATTTAGAGTCAAATGAGGCTCCTTAGAAAAATAATCCTAGTCATAGGTGAAAGGCTTCCAGGACCACTTTTTTACTTATATCACATTTTCACCCAGATAAATATCACTCCACCAAAATCATTGCAGTTCTTATTCAACCTTTTATGCCCAATATACTGGTTCCAATAGAGTCAACACACTTTTGGATTTTTCTAAAAGCAGAAGAGAGACAGACCAAAACCTATATCCTGAAATAAACTGACAGCATACTATCCAAACATTTTATACCCCCAAAGCCCTTTAATAAAAATAGCACTGCAAAGACAGTAAAATATAATTGGCTTGCAAAACATCTTGGGTAGCTGCAAAATGTAACACCTCCCATACAGAATTCACATACCTTACCTCTCCAATGAGACAACTATTGTGGTATACAGATTTAAAAGTGTGAAAGGAGGGGAGGAAGAGAGGTCAATTATCTACAAGTATATAGGTTAAAAAATGAGTTGTGGTGGGAGCGAGTCAAGATGGTGGCATAAGCAGACCCTGAACTCACCTCCTCCCATGGACACAGCCAATTTACAACTAGTCGTGGAAAAATTACCCCTGAGACAGGACTGAAAACTGGATAAGAGGAACTACTGCAAAAAAGGACAATCCTAATTGAGGTGGAAGAGGCAGAAACTCCCTTATGGAGAGGAAAAATGTTACCTTTACAAGTCGAGTGCCTCATGGCCACCCTGGAGCAGCCCACAGGTACACAGCCTCCCTGGAGGTGTGGGGCCCTGAGCCTGTGAGAGCCCCTGCTGTGGGAATTTTGTGGACCCAACACAATTGAGATGGGTGGCATAATATCTGAATTTGCCTGCTACTAAAACATTGGGAATACCCCCAGAAATGCTGATTCACAAGGAAATTAAAACAGGCTCTTGAAGGGCCCACAAGCAAACTCATCCATTTCAGAAAGCAACCTAAAATCATCAGAAAGAAAGGTGCACAGTGCTTTGGTGAAAAGAGACTCACCTGATAGGCCCTGAGTGCATCTTGATGAGAGGTGAGACCTCTCTAGGGACTGGGACATTGGTGGTGGCCATGGTTGTGGGCTGGTGTGGGCGTGCTGACACGGACACAATTGGAGTTCTCCCTGGGGACTGCTAGCCCAGGCTCTGCACCACCCACTACAGCACTGATTTAATCCAGCTTAGCCAGGGCAGGCAGCGCACCCTAGAGACTGGCCTCACCCAACAAGCCCTCGGGTAACTTGTGGGCTGGCAAAGAGTGGTGACTAGATTATTTGAAGCAACTGAGCACACTTCAGTGGGGCAGGGAATGCACAAAGAGTGGGTGGAGAGTGTGGGGCGGTGGTGGAGTGTGTGGGGCTCCCACCATGGAGAGACTGAGTCCACTCCAGGAGGTCAGGCATGCACACAAAGCAGGACTGTATTGACTGTGTGTGTGGACCTGTGGGCAGAAGGGCTTGTCAGCTGCAGAAAACTTGTGCTTCTCAAAGGCCCAGATAGGGGGTTTGCCCCACCTTCCAAAGCCTGAAACAATTGGGTGCTCCCATGCCTGAGGCCAGCCCCTCTTGGCTGCAATCCTCAGAGAGCTGACAAGAGACCTAAAGCCTGGGGGCTTATAGCAATTGTAAGCCCCTGAGCCTAACAACCCGCCACACTGGAGGCCTACTCACTTAAAAGAAATACTGAAACACAAATGTGGTATTAGAACTTGCAGCCAACTGTGCTGGGGCTCCCCAAACCTGATAAAGAGATTGAAGGGACCACAACAACTACAAGCAGCTGAGCATTACAACAGCTGCCCAGGAGCATAACTCGGACTCCCTGGGCACCAACAGGGAGAGAAAACAGTCCACAACAGAAGGACACACATAACCCACATAGGGGTCACCATTGGAACATTGAGAACTGAGGGAAGCACACTTCAGGTCTCCTAAGGCATCATTTATATAAGGTCACCTATCCAAGAGCAGGAGACGTAGCTGACCTACTTAACATGTAGACACAAGCACAGGGAAAGAGCCAAAATGAGGAGGCAAAGGAATACATTCCAAGTAAGGGAACAGGACAAAACCTCAGAAAAGGAACTAAATGAAACATAAATGAGCAACCTACTTGACAGAGAGTTCAAACAAAGAGTGTTAAGGATGCTCGCTGATCTGGGGAGAAGAATAGATGAACTCAATGAGAATATCAACACAGAAATGGAAGATATAAAAAAGAACCAATTAGAAATGAAGAATACAATACTGGAAATGAAAAATTCACTAGAGGGACTCAAAAGCAGAGTAGAGGATACAGAAGAACTGATCTATGAGCTGGATGAAAGACTAGAAGAAATTACCCAAGCTGAACAGGTAAAAGAGAAAAGAATTAAAAAGATTGAGGACAATCTAAGGAACCTCTGGAACAACATCAAGCACACTAACATCCGTGTTATAGGTGTCCCGGAAGGAGAAGAGTGAGACAAAGGTGCAGAGAATGTATTTCAAGAAATAATAGATGAAAACTTCCCTAACCTAAGGAAGGAAACAGACATCCAAGTACGGGAATCACAGAGAGCCCCAAACAAGATAAACCCAAAGAGGCCCACAACAAGACGTATCATAATCAAAATGTCCAGAATTAAAGATAAAGAGAGAATCCCAAAAATCGCAAGAGAAAGACATGTTACATACAAAGGAAACCCCATAAGGTTATCAGCTGACTTCTCAGCAGAAACCTTACAGGCTAGAAGAGAGAGGCATGATACATTTAAAGTGATAAAGGAAAAAATTTACAGCCAAGAATACTCTACCCAGCAAGGTTAACATTCAAAATGGAAGGAGAGATCAAAAATTACCCAAACAAGCAAAAGTTAAAAGAGTTTGTAACTAAGAAACCAGTGCTACAAGAAATGTTATAGGGACTGGTTTAAGAGGAAAAAAGAAGACTGCAAACAGGAAAAATTATCTATTTCCATAATAAGAGGGTAATGGACACAAATGCACAGCAAAGAGGTTAGAAATGATATCAAAAATATAAAATGAAGGAGGAGGGAAGTTAAAGAGTAGAGCTTTCAGACAGAGGTCAAACTAAATAGACCATCAATTCTTTTTGTGTGTGTGTGAGGAAGATCAGCTCTGAGCTAACATCCATGTCAATCCTCCCCTTTTTTGTTGAGGAAGATGGGATCTGAGATAACATCTATTGCCAATCCTCCTCCTTTTATTCCCCAAAGACACAGTAGATAGTTCTATGTCATAGTTGCACATCCTTCTAGTTGCTGTATGTGGGAGGCGGCTTCAGCATGGCCAGAGAAGCAGTGCATCGGTGCACACCCGGGATCCAAACCAGGGCCTCCTGTAGCGGAGCGCGCGCACTTAACTCCTAAGCCATGGGGCCGGCCCCATCAGTTTTATATAGAAGGAGTAAGGAAGAGAGAAGGACTAAAACAATGAGAAAAAAAGTTTAAAAATGGCATTAAGTACATACTTATCAATAGCTACTTTAAACGTCAATGGACTACATGCTCTAATTAAAGGCATAGGGTGGCTGATTGGATAAAACAACAAGAATCATATATATGCTGCATACAAGAGGCACACTTCAGGCATAAAGACACTCACAAACTGAAAGTGAAGGGATGGAAAAAGATACTCCACACAAATGGCAATGAAAAGTAAGCTGGGGTAGCAGTACTCATATCAGACAAAATAGACTTTAAAACAAAAACTGAAAAAGAGACAAAGAAAGGCATCACATAACGATCAATGGAACAATCAAACAAGAGGATATAACACTTGTAAATATATATGCACCCAATGTAGGAGCACCTAAATATATAAAGCAATTATTAAGACACATAAAAAGAGAAATAGACAGTAACATATTAATAGTAGAGGACTTTAACACTCCGCTTACAACAACGGATAGATCATCCAAACCAAAGATCAATAAGGAAACATTGGCCTTAAATGACACACTAGAACAGATGGACCTAGTAGATATATACAGAGCATTCCATCCCAAAACCGAAGAATACACGTTCTTTTCAAATGCACATGGAACATTCTCCAGGATTGATCACATATTAGGCCACAAAACAAGTCTCCATAAATTTAAGAAGATGGAAATAATACCAAGCATCTTTTCTGACCACAACAGTATGAAACTAGAAATCCACTATAGGAAGAAATTCAGAAAAACCACAAATACGTGGAGATTAAACAAAATGCTACAGAACAACGACTGAGTCAACGAAGAAATCAAACAATACCTGGAGACAAGTGAAAATGAAAATACGACATGCCAGAATTTATAGGATACTGCAAAAGCAGTTCTAAGAGGGAAGTTTATAGCAATACAGGCCTATCTCAACAAACAAGAAAAATCTCAAATAAACAATCTAACAATGC
>JABWHU010000006.1:65116991-65133004 GCA_014189135.1 Dicerorhinus sumatrensis harrissoni | reverse complement strand
TTGGCTTCTCCCTCACCATTCTGTCTTGATTTTCTACCTTCTGGTCTTAAAGGTTCTGTATTACTTCTTATTCCTCTGCCAACTTTTTTTTTTTTGGCAAGGAGGATCAGCCCTGAGCTCACATCCAATGCCAATCCTCCTCTATTTTGCTGAGGAAGATTGGCCCTGGGCTACCATCCGTGCCCATCTTCTTCTACTTTATATGGGATGCTGCCACAGCATGGTCTAACAAGTGGTGTGTCAGTGCATGCCCGAGATCCAAACCTGCTAGGATCCAGGCTGCTGAAGCGGAGTGAGTACTTAACCTCTGCCCCACTGGGCCTGCCCCCATTTGCTTCTTAATGGGCTTAAAAAGCTGCACTTATTTAAGGCCAATAAAACTTTTTTTTTTAAAGTAAGAAACCTAAGATCTCTCAAACCTTTTAGCCTTCTAGTCTCCAAAAAATTTTTAATGTCAATGCAAACTTTTAAATTGAATACTATAGATTCATAAAAATCACTTGAGTAAGCATATACAATAGTAGCGAAAATTAAAAACATAACAGAAACCAATATTTATATATATTGAAATAAGAGAATTAATAGTACTACTTTTACTGAGCAGTTTAAACAAAAAGGAAAAATACAAACCCTATAATTTATCCAAGAATAAAAGATGACTTATACTGTAGATAACAAATCTAAAATGATTTGGTCAATGTACTTAGTGCCAATATTAGAAAGACCCGATATTCTCTAAATCCTTCCCTCGTACATTGTACAACACAACATTTCTTGTCATATATTTCCATAAAATAGGTCAACCACCCACCACACACAATTACTACCTTAGTGTTCAAAAACAGAAGATCCCAAGTTCACGTCAGAGAATGGCAGTCCAACCAATCCGAATCTCCTCTAGCATCAATTAACTATCTAAACTATCAAAGTCTAAATATCACTGCTCTCAGCACCAACAATTACCCATACCCAAAGCATCTTTTCCCTATGATAAAAATGGACCCTGCAGCACAGGAATTTTCTTCAGCTCTAACAATAAAGAAAAGCTCTAAATATGCAGGGTAAGACTTTCAGGAGACAAAGGCAACTGCCAGAACCATCACTTCTTTAGAATCACAGGGTTGGTTGAGACTTGGAAAAAGCAGCTTCCCAGCAAGATTGCATTCGTTTTTGCAGCCAAGAAAACCAGAGTACTAATTGTTCCCTGTCTTATAGTAAATCAGTAGGACACTTAAAAAGTGAGGCCCTTTGAAAGACTTCTTAGCCTACACTATTGCCATAGTGCTACTACTGACTTACTGATAAATATCATTCTTTCCCCTTTTTGTATGTGTAAAGCAACAATTTAAATGACACAGAATTATTTTCACATCCATTATTTCATTGAGTACTACAGCAAAGAAACCTTCTGCTTGAAGTATAAAAAGAGACCCAACTGAGTAGTATTTAAGCATTTTTAAGCATAATTTTAAAACATAATAAAGGCTTAATTTTCTCAAGAAATTATCCCATTCTCCCTGAAAATCAAAGGACTATTTTTAGCTCATTGCAGCCCTGGCATAACAGATAATAAAGCTTCCAGTGGGTCCAAGGTATGCTGGAGACTGACTGGATCACAGAAAGTTGGCAGTAATTTTCCTATCCAATCAACACCTCCAATTACATCCTTGGGAAAGAGAAAAACACAATTTTTTCCTCTCTCTCATCCACATTGGATAAGGTGGCAAAGGATAACAACTCTCCAGCATGGTTAGCATTCTCTTATAGGATCAAATAACTGTTGTGGTTGATGATAAAAAATGGAGTAATATATGTCAAAGCTTCTAAAGTGAAGCTGGGAGTCCGTCAGGGAAATGGGGGCTATGACATCTCTACCAAGATAAAATGTAAGCTTTCGAGCTGTGCTTCACGTCCGTCATCCTGACCCTCTCTCAGAAATGCACTCATTCCCGTAAATGAGAACTTGCTGCCTTAGAGACGGCCTTAGCAACCAGTCATTTACGGCCAAGAAGTAACAGTTGTTGCTGGCACCAATCACAAATCTTGCAAAACAACCTATGTAATTTATCTCTTTTTGCATTTATTAGCCCGTCTCCTTTGTCTTCCTCAGAGCACATATGAGTTTCTACTTGAATCTATGTCTCCCGAATTGCAATTCTTGAGACCTCAAATAAACTTTTTGCTTCTCTTGCAGTGTATGCCCCTTATTCATTGATGCTGTTGTTATTTGTTCTTATAGTTTTGATATTATAATAATTTCCTTTACTACCATTTCAAATTGATTAGATGTCATATTTGCCATACATTTATATTTTTAATATAAAAAACCTTAGAAAGTTTTCAGTCACTAAAATTATATACAGTAACTATCAAACCACAAGGCAGTACTTATTGTTTCTTCCTAATGGTCCCTTAATGTTGAATTTTATTAATATCAGGTTAATTACAATTCAAAAGCAAGAACAAATATAGTAACAAAATTTTCTCTATTTCCTTTACCTCTTCTTTCATTACCAATAAGATTTGTATTGGGGAGCTTAGAGTTACTGTATTATCATTGCTATTTTAAAATCAACCAACAAAAATAGGAACTCATGTTCTCTCAACACAAGTTCTTCCAAAGTATCATTCTGTATTCACCACTGTTTCAATCACACCTCAATATAAATAACTTTCAACTACTCAAAAATGTTAGTAATTTTCCAGCTTAAATTCAACTAGTTACTGTCAACCTACAAAAATAGAAACGAAGTTAAGAGACAAAGAATTTATTTGGGATCAAAGAATTGCAATTTGGGGAGCACAGATTCAGGCAGAGACCCCAATAGTGCTCCAATTACAAGAGAGAGGCATGAGGATTTTATGGGACAAAGGGAGGAAGGTGTGGTAAGCTGTATTAAGGAAGAGACCATTGGTGCAAGGTGAGGTAAGTCTAGGTTTGTACCTCATAGATTGGCTTGAGATTGAGTCATCAGGCAAAAGACTAGCCTTGTACTTCGTTGATTGGTTAATGATTCAGTAGTCAGCAAACTCCAGTTTAATCAGTCCTTACAAACAAGATATGCTTGTCCTTACTGACTTTTTAGAATGTTGCCAGTTTGGTCCAGTTTGGAAGATAAAGAAAACAACACATGAAAGGCAATTCCTCTGAAATGGCTGCTCCAGCTCTATTTTCATATGACTCATGTTATCATTCACATTTTCCCCTTTTGACCGAGATCTTTCTCCAAAAGCATCATTGATCAAACACTGGAAAACTTGCTGATTGACTATTGGAAAGCACGGCTTACCAGACATCAAAGAATTGTTGGTCCCTCATCATCAGGAAGGCTTATTCCCAGGGAGTCATGTCCCACACATGAGGGAAAGTAGCTTCCTTGGGAGCCTTCAGGCCACATTTGAGCAGCAAGAGTGCCAAAGCAGAGGAAGGCTCTACCATCAAGTTCTGTTAAGGGTAAACATATTCTGCAGTTTCTTGAAGTTTCTTATTCAAAGTTTCGTACACCTTAGTAATCATTTCAAAGAGCTGAGTGACCACTATCTGAGTGGTGTTTTTATAACATCAAGTTATGCAGAGGGGGCAAAATTTTACAACAATTCCTATAATAACAAAATGCTAAGTCCAAATTGAAGAATAGACCTTAACTAGGAGGTAATGCCTGAAGGCAACCAGCTAAGAAAACCACAGGATGTCACTGGGCACTGCATTTAACCATTTGGTTTGTGCCCAAATTCTATCTAGTTCTGTCTCTACCTTGCCAGAGGTGTTTACCCAAGTAAAACAAAAGGTATTTACGATAGTTATAAATTTTACCTCTTTAATCTCTGGAAATTCAATTGGTTAGGCAAGAAATTCTAGACATTTAGTACAAGGAATTAGGGGAGAAATGGTGGAGAGATTAGTATCTAAATGTACTAAAGGATTCTCTAGATTCATGTACAGAATGAGGCTTCTGATGACAGACCCAATCGTCAGAAATATTTCACTCTTTTTTAACAGATTGGGAAATGTGGATAAGAGAATTGTCTTTCCAAGAAACAGAGGGAGAAAATAAAGTAAGAAGCAATAGCACGTAAAAAGTATAAAAGCCTGGTCTGGCTATATGGAGAAAGCTGTCTGTCTCAAATATTTGCTGCTACTCTTCCTAGTCAATTTAATTTGTAGGTCCACAGCATTTGTAGAGGACCAGATATCAGGTGGAAACTTCTTTAGCTGTGAGATGTATCTCCAAGGTTCAATGCTTTCTAGTTCTGCAGCAGTATCAGTGGTTAAGAGCATGTGGTAAGGTCCTTTCTAATGGGGCTTGAGGGCTGTCTTCCTGTGATGATGCTTCCAGAATACCTAGTCACCAGGCTTTAGACTGTGAACAACAGGATCATTTACACTGGAATCTGGGAAAGCTTCTTTAACATGCTGATCATATGCTTGAGTATATGACATTAGAGACTTACAGTAGCTGGTTATATTAACATAAGACAACAAAGTATCTGCATACGGTTGTATAACAGCAGACTCTAATCTGCCAGTGACGAACCCATGTGGAGTCAGCTCACATACTGCAAACAGTCAGAAAGACCAAAAGTAATACCCTAGGCCAGGGGAGTCCAGTCCACAGATATATAATAAAACCTTAAAGACAATTAACTGTACTAGAATTTGACATCTACAAAGATGCAAACAATTTTTCTTTCTAAAATTTCCCTCAATTTTTTTACCAAAGATAATCACAATAAAGTTGATTTGTTTATATTAAAAACTTGGTGTGATTATTTATATGTCAAAATAAGAATACTTAAGTTTCTGAATTCTCCAGGGATCAGGTAGGGAGAAAATTAAATATTTCATCTTTGTTCACAAAAGTATATCTTACCAAAGTGTTAAGAGAAAAGATTTCTTTAAACCTGAAATAACAAAACATTAGAGCATCTCTCAGTTCACGTAGTCGCATGTAATTTAATATTTCTTTTGCTCAAATCTAGTCTTTCCATTAGTTTTCTTGACTTTGTGTGATGACCGACGATGATAGGAACAGTGACAACTCCAAGAAGTTTGAAAAGTTTTCATTCAGCTTTGCATAATTTGTCCAAAGAAGTGGGTGCCTCAATCACTGGAGACTGTGGAAGGTATACCCCAAGTGAGAAATATGGTTTATAACATTTTCTTTGCCACTGTTATGGCATTAGCTTTGTGACAAGGGAAGTCTTCAACCCATCCATAAAACATACATATAACAATAGGAACACAATGATAGCCCATATTAAGTAGCAGTTAAGTGAAATCCAGTCACAGGTGCTCAAACGACTCAGAGGGAAGAGTTCTGAGGCCTCTGGGGACAGAAATAGTTTTTCTTAAAGCACTATGGTGGGTGACAAATGTAGAAACAAAAAATGGGGTTTGCCAGGGAGCTGGGAAGAACCAAGCAGCCACCTTGGGTTTCCCATATCCCTGACTGTTTAACTTACAGCCATTTTTTACCCATCTTAATTTCTCTGATTCAGGAGCAGACTGTTGCCACATCACAAGGATATCAGGATAGCAAATTCTGGTGATGAGGGGTCCATATTTTTTTGTTTTGGGGACAGACAATGGGCTTCATTTATATGTGTTATATCCTTCATAGTTTCTATTGTTGCTGGCTTTGCATGAAAGTTAGCGAGAGTGCTTTCCTGATATTTAGTGTGAGACTGAATTTTGATGACAGACAACATTCTATACCAGGACATATTAGATTTCCAAGAATTTCACATAATGTCGGGAACTCTTATAACATATTCATAAAGATGTAACATAGAGAAGGCTTAATGTTATTTCTTCTATAACAATGATTCCCACGTAATTTAATATATCAGAAAAGCCTCATTCCTTTGTTATCCCTTTGTTTACAAGGAGAAAGAACAAATCTTTTGAGATGATTCAGGGATCCTCTGAAAACTCCCAAAATTAGATAGAGGGGGGAAAAAACAATTTAGAATCTGATTTGGGGAAGTTTGTCAAAAATATCAATGAAGTTTTTAAAACAATTGCCTAAATAGAGTAAGAGATAGTTATCAAACTTAATGTTTAATTACATATTTAACCAAAGTGACACAAAGATTTCAAAGCCAATTATAGAAGGTTACATAGCTGTAAAACCTTAGCTTTTTTATTAAAAAAGATTCACCTTTTCTAAGTAATTGAAGACTTGGTAAAGACAAAACCTAGAACATTTTTTTCCTAGGCAGATTACACTAATGGTACATAAACTTTGTTCATAATTTCTTATTAAGAGAAGAACAATAATCTGAGAAGACTTTGTCCTTTAATAGATAGAACAAACAAATTCTAATTTTGCACCACTATACTTTTAATATTAAAACTCACTTGCTTAAACAAATTCATTTGAATCTTAGTCAGCTTGACATGCATAAACCTCTTTTCTCAGGTTTCCTTTTCCAATCTTCCAAATCTTCTATAACTTTCTTTTTATATTCAGAAATTGTCTTTTCTTCTTTCTCATAACTAGTTTTACTTTAGGACAAATTCACTTTCTTAACAAAAAAAAACCCCTCCATTTCTTATACCTTCTTTTACTGAAAACTTACATTTTCTCATAGCATATTTTAAACTTACCCATATTTACTAATGGACTCAAATATCTCTTAGTTTTTCTGTAATAAGAAGCCAAAAGTAGATAAACCTGTGTTTAGTAATTAATGTCTAATGTTTTATCTTATCTGGAAATCATTTAGGTACTTTATAAATTTCAATAATTTAGAAAAACTCTAAAGTTTCAAGTAACCAAAACATTTTGGAAGCTACTTGTAAGGACATATACTATTAAAAAAATATTGCACTTAAAAATTCTTATTTTATTAATGTCTATTTCATGTATTTCTTCTTTACATTCATACTTAAATTATGAATAAAAATTTCATGAGACATTAGACAAAGTCAGCCATCAAATATTTTGCTGCCAGGGGCCGCCCTGGTGGCACAAGCGGTTAAGTGCACGCGCTCCGCTGTGGCGGCCCGGGGTTCGCCGGTTCGGATCCCGGGCGTGCACCGACGCCCCGCTTGCTAAGGCATGCTGTGGCGGCGTCCCATATAAAGTGGAGGAAGATGGGCACGGATGTTAGCCCAGAGCCAGTCTTCCTCAGCAAAAAAAAGAGGAGGATTGGCAGATGTTAGCACAGGGCTGATCTCACAAAAAAAAATATATATATTTTGCTGCCAAATTTGGTAACAGAGATAACATGAATTTGTTAGACTTCTAGCAAACTTAGGTAGAACAAAAGTTTTATATTTAATGCTAATAACTCTAAAGACAAAAACTTAAATTAGCTTTAACACCAAATATTTTCCTAGATCATGTGATCTTGAAATTCATTTGAGTTAATTTCTATTATATTTTTGAGAGCATACTCACAATATATACAGCACTCGTTTGTTTTTAAGCCAATTAAATAGAGCTCTCTTATAAATTAAATTTGATAACACCATTCAGAGGTGAAAAAAAATCACACATTTACAACATACATATATATATAGACACATATACATGGAGACCCCATAGCTATCATTTTAAAATTACTGCCATGAATCAGGTACAGTAATACAAAGTTCACTAGTTATGAAAGAACGGACAGATTCAAATTTTGTTTCGGGCAGATGGAATAAATTAAGATTATCTATTTAGATGGCTAAAGCTTTTTTCTACTAATATTTGTGGATAAGACACAAGATGCTAGATTTCAGGCAAGGAAGCTTCTAGAGCCGTTTGCCTATTTTTTCTATTTTTCCTCAGTCTTAGGAATTGGTGATGGTCTAGCTAATAGCTCCTGGAGAGGTTACAAGCTTTTTGAAATAAATAGGGGAGGTTTTGGGGATTGGTGAAAAGAAATGAGTGGAATCTGAACTGCCTCTAGAGCTGCATTTTCAGTTTTGCAAAAATTTGTAATACAAAGACAGTAACTCTTAATTCCTCAGATATTGGGTTGTAACTTAAGTGACATCATAGATTTATCTACCTAACTACATCATCCCTAATTTGCTTCTTTACCTCTGGGTACACTGTTTCATTTTAGCTTAGGGAAGAAAGCCTTAAAAAACAATTCCTACCAAACTCTCAATATCAGCATCCAATTTGGCCAAGTTTCTGATCATAAATTACTAAATTTTTTTAAATAATTAAGCACGTCTGCAGTGACTGCATGTTTCCTACAGTCAGCCCCTTTGTTCTCATGAGTCGTGACTCAATGGGTGTCCAACTGGGCTCTGCCCACTATGGAAGGAATACATAGTTTTCTAAGCTGGTCAGATAGCTCTACATTTTCTGTGGTTTCTGTCTTCCTTTTTTACAATGTGCAGTTGTTTATTTATTCTTTCCTTGCACAAGTTTAAGAACCATAATGAGTGGTCACATAACAGAGTATGAACAACACATTAAGTCTCTGCCTCATAAGATTTATCATGTGGTAGGAATGGCAGGTGAAGTGCTACTTGTTTTGCAAAATGCTATTATAATTTCCATTTTATTAAATTATTCAATGAAGAAGTTTAGAGTTCATGAATTTATTTAAAAATAAGGACTCTAATAATTTGGAGAAATAGAAATCTTATAAGAGTATGTAACTTTAAACCAATTAATTAAAATGTCCCTGGAATTAACAGGACATGAAAGTATGAGTTTAATGAAATGGAAAATCCTGAGTGATGTTCAGTCAAGAAAGTTAAAAGGAAAACAGCAACTCTGGAGCATGTGCCTGGGATGGAGCTGGCGGGAAAATAATCTATCAGACACTGCAGGGTATCAAAGACCAGTTTTTACCATTTTATCTTAAATCTTAAGAAAAAAGTTAGTCATTTGAAATATATGATGGGGGAGGAAGAGTGGCATATTTCAAATATTTTTAGGTAAAAATAGACAGAATGGCCTGGATGGGGCAAAGTGAGCATAAGAAGCATATTAAGATGTTTTAATTTGAATTCAATTCTCAGTTGATAATATGAGAGTCATAAAGAAACCAAATTGTTTTTGAAACCCTTAAAAGGTAGGATATTCTATATTAAGCAGTGACCCAATTGCCCTGTTCGGAAGAAAGAGACATCAGGCTGACCCTATACTCTGAACTTTGGGAAATGAATCTATGGTGGAGCCATTCACTGTCCATGGAGTCTCTGAGCACAAGGCATCTGGGGGTAAAGGGCAAAATTCCATTTTCTTTGGGGGGTGCCAAATTTGACAGAATAATAAGATAAACTGGGCAATGCTTTGATAATAGTGAAAATTTTAAAAAACTTTTTTGGGATTATTGTTAGACAAAGCAAGTGAAATTTATTAAGCATTCAAAAATTTGAATAATAGAGTGAACAAGCTTGACCTATGACAAAGATCCCTCCTTGACCAAACTTGAGGTCCCCTGAGCCCTCTTCTCAACTAGGCCTCAAGCTTGGTCTGCTGAGCTCAGTTTTAGCAAAGAATTCTTATAAGATGGTTCATTGAGAATCTCCCCACCCTTGATACCTGATCAAGTTCCTTATCCACTGCTGTTGATGTTTAAGTCCTGACCTGCCTTTAGCAAGAATCTTATTAGGCCAGTTTAGTAAGAATCCCCCTACCCTTGATGTATAATCAAATTCCTCGTAGTGATTTTCCATCCACTGACGTTCCCCCACTCTGTCTGCTCCTCGGCTATAAATCCTCAGCTGTTTTGTTATATTCAGAGTTGAGTTTAGTCTTTCTCCCCATTACAATAGTCTCTTCATATTGCAAGCTGAATAAAATCTTCCTATCTTTTTTTCCACTTTTATTGAGCTATAAGTGACATACATCACTCTGTAAGTTTAATGGTTTGACTTACATATATTGTGAAATGATTACTGAAGTAAGTTTAGTTAGCATCCGTTGTCTGATATAGACACAATAAAAAGAGAAACAAAAATGTTTTTCCTTGTGACGAGAACTCAGGATTTACTCTCTTAACTTTCATATATGCCGCCAGCAGTGTTAACTGCAGTCCTCTGTTGTACATCACATCCCTAGTACTTATTTATCTTATAACTGGGAGTTTGTACCTTTTGACCTCCTTCCTCCAATTCCCATCCCCCCACCTCTGGTAACCACAAATATGATCTCTTTTTCTGTGAATATCTTTTGTTTTGTTTAGATTCCACATATAAGTGAGATCATATAATATTTGTCTATCTCCACCTGACTTATTTCACTTAGCACAATGTCCATTCATGTTGTTGCAAATAGCAGTATTTTCTCATTTATTTTGACTGAATAATAACTTCTTTATCCATTTATCCATAGATGAACAGTTAGGTTGTTTCCATGTCTTGGATATTGTATATAATGCTGCTATGACCATGGGGGTGCAGAAATCTTTTAGAGTTAGTGTTTGTGTTTCCTTTGGATATAGACCCAGAAGTGGAATTGCTGGATCACACAGTATTTCTATTTTCAATTTTTTAGGATCCTCCATACTGTTTTCCATAACTGCACCAATTTACAGTCCCAACAACAGTGCACAAGGGTTCCCTTTAATTCACAGCCTTAACAGCTCTTATCTCTTGTCTTTTTGATGATGGCCATTGTAATAGGTATGAGGTGTATCTCATTGTAGTTTTGATTTGCATTTCCCTAATGACTAGTGATGTTGAGTATCTTTTCATGTACCTTTTGTCCATCCATATATTTTCTTTGGAAAAATGTCTATTCAGGTCTTTTGTCCATTTGTAACTGTATTATTTGATTTTTTTAATTAATTTTATCATTTGCAATTTTTGTGAGTGCTATTGAGTTGTATGAGATCGTCATCTATTTTGTATATTAACCCTCTATCAGGTATATGGTTTGAAAATATTTTTTCCCATTCCACAGGTTGTCTTTTCACTTTGTTGATTATTTCTTTTGCTGTGCAGAGGCTTTTTAGTTTGAGGTAGTCCCACTTGTTTATTTTATAATTTTGTTGCTTATGCTTTAGGTGTCATAACCAAAAAATTATTGCCAAGACCATGGTTATGGAACATTTTTCCTAAGTTTTCTTCTAGGAGTTTCAGGGTTTTGGCTCTTACATTTAAGTCTTTAATCCATTTCAAGTTAATTTTTGTGAGTGGCATAAAATAAAGAGTCTAGTTTTATTCTTTTACATGTTAACATCCCATTTTCCATCTCCATTTATTGAAGAGACTTCCTTTTTTCCATTGAGTATTCTTGGCTCCCTTGTCAGATATTAGTTAGCATATGCTTGGGTTTATTTTTGGGCTCTTGATTCTGATCCGTTGATCTATTTTTTTTTATGCCAGTACCATACTGTTTTGATTACTATAGCTTTATAGCATAGCTTGCAATCAGGAAGGGTAATGCTTCTTACTTGGTTTTCTTTCTTAGGATTGCTGTGGCTGTTTGAGGTCTTTTGTGGTTCCATATAAATTTTAGGATTGTTTTTTCTGCTTCTGTAAAAAATGCCATTGAAATCTTGATAGGGATTGAATTGACTCTGTAGATGGCTTTTGGTAGTATTGACATATTAACAATATTATTTCTTCTAATCCATGAACATAGTATGTCTTTCCATTTATTTGTGTCTTCTTTGATATCTTTCATCAGTGTCTTATAGCTGACAGAGTAGAGATCTTTCACCTTCAGAATCAATGGATCTTATTTTATTGTTTTTGATGCTATGGTAAATGGGATCATTTTGTTTATTTCTTTTCCAGATAATTAACTGTTAATGTATAGAAATACTACTGATTTTTGCATGTTAATTTTGTATCCTGCAACTTTAATGAATTAGTATCTAACAGTTTTTTGGTGGAGACTTTAGGATTTTCTATATATGAAATTTTATCATCTGCAAATAAACACAATTTTACTTCTTCCTTTCCAATTCTGATGCCTTTTTTTTTTTTTTTTGNCTTCTCTAATTGCTCTGGCTAAGATTTCCAATACTATGTTGAATAGGAGTGGTGAGAGTGGACACCTTTGTCTTTTTCCTGGTCTTAGAAGAAAATCTTTCAACCTTTCACCACTGATTGTGTGCTAGCTGTAGGTTTATAGGCATTTAATATGTTGAGTCTTTAGCATTCTCTATATATAAATCATGTCATCTGCAAATAGAGACAATTTTACTTCTTCCTTTCCAATTCTGATGCCTTTTTTTTTTTTTTTTGGCCTGGTTGCTCTGGCAAGGACTTCCAGTACTATGTTGACTAAGAACAATGAGAGTGGACACCTTTGTCTTGTTCCTGAACTTAGAAGAAAATCTTTCAACCTTTCACCACTGATTGTGTGCTAGCTGTAGGTTTATAGGCATTTAATATGTTGAGGTACGTTCCTTCTATACATAATTTGTTAACAGTTTTTATCATGAATGGATGTTGAATTTTGTGAAATGCTTTTTTTGTGTGTGTGTGAGGAATATCAGCCCTATGCTAACATCTGCTAATCCTCCTCTTTTTTGCTGAGGAAGACTGGCCCTGGGCTAACATCCGTGCCCATCTTCCTCCACTTTCTATGGGACTCCGCCACAGCATGGATTGCCAAGCGGTGTGTCGGTGCACGTCCGGGATCCAAAGCGGTGAACCCCGGGCCGCCACAGCGGAGCACGTGCACTTAACCACTTGTGCCCCCGAGCTGGCCCCTCAAATGCTTTTTCTGTGTCTATTGAGATGATCATATGTTTTTTTCCTTTCATTCCATTAATGTGAGTTATCACATTGATTGATTCACATATGATGAACTATCCTTGCATCCCAGGTATAAATCCCACTTGATCATGGTGAATGATTCTTTTAATGTGCTGCTGAATTTGGTTTGCTAGTATTGTATTGAGAATGTTTGCATCTATATTCATCAGGGGTATTGATCTGTAGTTTTCTTTTCTGGTAGGGTTGTTTTCTGGTTTTGGTTTCAGGATAATGCTGACCTCATAAATGGAGTTTGGGAGTGGTCCCTCCTCTTCAATTTTTTGGAAGGGTTTGAGAAGTATTGGTATTAATTCGTCTTTAAATCTTTGGTAAAATTCACCAATGAAGCCATCTGGTCCTGGCTTTTTTGGGTCCTTTTCTATTTTGGGAGATTTTTGATTACTGATTCAATCTCTTTACTAGTAATTGGTCTATTCGGACTTTCTATTTCTTCCTGATTCAGTCTTGGTAGTTTGTACGTTTCTAAGAATTTTTCCATTTCTTCTAGGTTGTCCAATTTGTTGGCGTATAGTTATTCATATTTTGGTTAATCTTTTCTGTTGTTTTTCTGCTCTCTATTTCATTTATTTATGACCTAATGCATATTATTTCTTTCCTTCTGATAAACTTGGGCTTAGTTTTTTCTTCTTTTTCTAGTTCCTTAAGACATAGTTAAGTTTATTGGGTATCTTTGTTGCTTGTTAATGTAAGCGTTTAAAGAATGTGTAATTTGCTGTCATCTGATAGAATGTTCTGTGTATGTCTTTTAGGTCCATTTGGTCTATAGTGTTGTTCAGATATGCTATTTCTTTATTGATCTATCTGTCGTTGGGAATGGGGTATTAAAGTCTCCAACTGTTACTGTATTGCTCTTTATTTCTCCTTTTAGCTCTGTTAGTTTTTGTTTTATGTATTCAGGTGTTTCGATGTTGGCTGCATAATAACTTACAATTGTTATATCATCTTGAAGTAGTGACCTCTTTATATAATGACCTTCTTTGTCTCTTTTTACTGTTTTTAGTTTAAAGTCTATTTTGTCTGATATAAGTCCTGCGTATTTTTGGTAACTAAGTTGCTTGAAATATTTTTTATTCCATCCCTTCACTCTCGATCCATGTGTTTCTTTAAGGCTAAAGTGGGTCTCTTGGAGCCAGCATATCATTGTATCTTGTTTTCCTCTTTTATTCAGTCAGCCATTCTATGTCTTTTGATTGGAGAATTTAATCCATTTACATTTAAAGTAATTATAGATAAGTAAGGAATTACTACTGCCATTTTATTAATTGTTTTCTGGTTGTTTTGTATATCCATTATTCCTTTTGTTTATCCTGCTGTCCATTTTTGTGTTTTGATGTCTTGTGGTATCAGTGTGTTTTGACTTCTTTATCATATTCTTTTGTGTAATTACTATAGGTTTTTCCCTTGTGGTTACCGTGATGCTTACATATCTTAAAAATTTAACAACCTATTTTAAACTGATAACAAATTATCTTCAATAGAGTTTCTACCAATTGCACTTTTACTTCTCCTCCCCCTCACATTTTAGGTTATTGATATTACAATTCACAATTTGTTTTAATATTGTGTAACTAATAGATTATTGTAGTTATGTGTTATTTTTACTGTTTGTTTTAACTTTTAAACTAGACTTCTAAGTGAATTACATACTACCCTTACCATATTACAGAATCTTACATTGGCTATATATTTACCATTACCCGTGATTTTTACGCTGCTTTCTTATGTTTTTATGATGTTAATTACTATCCCTCTACTTCCGCTCAAAGAACATCCTTTAGCATTTCTTGTAAGTCAGGTCTAGTGATGATGAATTCTCTTAGTGTTTGTTTATTCAGAAAAGTCTTTATCACTGCTTCATTTCTGACTGACAGCCTTGCCAGACGTAGTATTCTTGGTTGACAGTTTTTTCCTTTCAACATTTTGAATACGCCATCCCATTCTCTTCTAGCTTAAAAAGTTTCTGTTGAGAAGTCCACTTATAGTCTTATGGGGGTTCTCTTATATGCTAACTTCTTTGCTTTTAAAATTCTTTCTTTGTCTTTGATGTTTGACAATTTATAATGTGTCATATAGGGGATTTTTGATGTAGCATAGGGGATTTTTACAGGAGGGAATGGGTTTTATTTTACTATAAGTAAAAAATACAAAACCCTACTTTGTACTTTATACTCAAATACTACCAAATGAATGTTCTATGTGCATTTTATGCTATATTCATTCACAATTCATGTATTCATTTATTCAAGAAATGATTATTAATCACTATATAGTATGTTAGGCACTGTTTTAGGAGAAACTATTCTGTATATTTTTAGGTAGTCTTCATTCCTTATTGGAATTTCTTTCTCCATTAGTTTCCTAGCATTTGCCTATTTAACATTCTAAACTTTTATCAGTCAAGTATTCTAAAAACACATATATGATAACTCTCCCTAACCAAGGATTAGTTCACCCTTTGATAATTTTGTCTTATGTGAGCCTCTTCTATAATTGAATAGTATAATTCTTTAGTTATAATTCTCTTCTGTAAGCTCTTAAAGTTGGAGGATCATTGTTATTAAAATGACTTTGTAAGTTACAACTACCAGTCAGAGAAAACCTTGTGAAACACACAGGATTAAAAAAAAAACACTTTTAATATCTGTGTGGACCTATGAAATATATAACATAAATATACAAAATAAAGCAGCACTTTAGTAAGGTTCAGTGATCTTTACATGTAATGGAGAAACATTGACGTATCTTAGAAAGCCAAAGACGTACAAAATCAAACTTGCTAGGACTACAGTCATGCATCACTTAACGATGGGGACCCGTTCTGAAAAATGCATCATTGGGTGATTTCATCATTGTGCTAATATCATAGAATACTTACACAAACCTACATGGTATAGCTTACTACACACCTAGGCTATAATGGTACTTAAATGTACCCCCATTGTATATGCAGTCTGTCATTGACTCCAACATTGTTATGAGGCACATGACCATATAGAGTTCTGTAAAAATATTTGTAAAGAAAATGGGATATCTTAAATTTACAAGTGCAATTTAAAGGTTTAAGGACATAAAAGGTGTAAATAGGGCCAGACTTAGCATTAATAACAAGCCCCTTAGAAGTAACAGTTAATAATTACTCAAAATAAAGTAAGAATATTGTAATATGTACTTAAAAACTTTGGGAAGAACTAGGGTTTTGAATTTGTGACTTTAATAAACTGAACATTTATTTTTAAAATATTTCAGTAGACTTTTTGGAATATACACAATTGCCTCTGACAAAGCAAAACAAAACCCCTTATAGTTAACACTTTTTTTT
>JABWHU010000006.1:65069857-65081804 GCA_014189135.1 Dicerorhinus sumatrensis harrissoni | reverse complement strand
CAAAAAAAAAAAAAAAAGGCATCAGAATTGGAAAGGAAGAAGTAAAATTGTGTTTATTTGCAGATGATAAAATTTCATATATAGAAAATCCTAAAGTCTCCACCAAAAAACTGTTAGATACTAATTCATTAAAGTTGCAGGATACAAAATTAACATGCAAAAATCAGTAGTATTTCTATACATTAACAGTTAATTATCTGGAAAAGAAATAAACAAAATGATCCCATTTACCATAGCATCAAAAACAATAAAATAAGATCCATTGATTCTGAAGGTGAAAGATCTCTACTCTGTCAGCTATAAGACACTGATGAAAGATATCAAAGAAGACACAAATAAATGGAAAGACATACTATGTTCATGGATTAGAAGAAATAATATTGTTAATATGTCAATACTACCAAAAGCCATCTACAGAGTCAATACAATCCCTATCAAGATTTCAATGGCATTTTTTACAGAAGCAGAAAAAACAATCCTAAAATTTATATGGAACCACAAAAGACCTCAAACAGCCACAGCAATCCTAAGAAAGAAAACCAAGTAAGAAGCATTACCCTTCCTGATTGCAAGCTATGCTATAAAGCTATAGTAATCAAAACAGTATGGTACTGGCATAAAAAAAAATAGATCAACGGATCAGAATCAAGAGCCCAAAAATAAACCCAAGCATATGCTAACTAATATCTGACAAGGGAGCCAAGAATACTCAATGGAAAAAAGGAAGTCTCTTCAATAAATGGAGATGGAAAATGGGATGTTAACATGTAAAAGAATAAAACTAGACTCTTTATTTTATGCCACTCACAAAAATTAACTTGAAATGGATTAAAGACTTAAATGTAAGAGCCAAAACCCTGAAACTCCTAGAAGAAAACTTAGGAAAAATGTTCCATAACCATGGTCTTGGCAATAATTTTTTGGTTATGACACCTAAAGCATAAGCAACAAAATTATAAAATAAACAAGTGGGACTACCTCAAACTAAAAAGCCTCTGCACAGCAAAAGAAATAATCAACAAAGTGAAAAGACAACCTGTGGAATGGGAAAAAATATTTTCAAACCATATACCTGATAGAGGGTTAATATACAAAATAGATGACGATCTCATACAACTCAATAGCACTCACAAAAATTGCAAATGATAAAATTAATTAAAAAAATCAAATAATACAGTTACAAATGGACAAAAGACCTGAATAGACATTTTTCCAAAGAAAATATATGGATGGACAAAAGGTACATGAAAAGATACTCAACATCACTAGTCATTAGGGAAATGCAAATCAAAACTACAATGAGATACACCTCATACCTATTACAATGGCCATCATCAAAAAGACAAGAGATAAGAGCTGTTAAGGCTGTGAATTAAAGGGAACCCTTGTGCACTGTTGTTGGGACTGTAAATTGGTGCAGTTATGGAAAACAGTATGGAGGATCCTAAAAAATTGAAAATAGAAATACTGTGTGATCCAGCAATTCCACTTCTGGGTCTATATCCAAAGGAAACACAAACACTAACTCTAAAAGATTTCTGCACCCCCATGGTCATAGCAGCATTATATACAATATCCAAGACATGGAAACAACCTAACTGTTCATCTATGGATAAATGGATAAAGAAGTTATTATTCAGTCAAAATAAATGAGAAAATACTGCTATTTGCAACAACATGAATGGACATTGTGCTAAGTGAAATAAGTCAGGTGGAGATAGACAAATATTATATGATCTCACTTATATGTGGAATCTAAACAAAACAAAAGATATTCACAGAAAAAGAGATCATATTTGTGGTTACCAGAGGTGGGGGGATGGGAATTGGAGGAAGGAGGTCAAAAGGTACAAACTCCCAGTTATAAGATAAATAAGTACTAGGGATGTGATGTACAACAGAGGACTGCAGTTAACACTGCTGGCGGCATATATGAAAGTTAAGAGAGTAAATCCTGAGTTCTCGTCACAAGGAAAAACATTTTTGTTTCTCTTTTTATTGTGTCTATATCAGACAACGGATGCTAACTAAACTTACTTCAGTAATCATTTCACAATATATGTAAGTCAAACCATTAAACTTACAGAGTGATGTATGTCACTTATAGCTCAATAAAAGTGGAAAAAAAGATAGGAAGATTTTATTCAGCTTGCAATATGAAGAGACTATTGTAATGGGGAGAAAGACTAAACTCAACTCTGAATATAACAAAACAGCTGAGGATTTATAGCCGAGGAGCAGACAGAGTGGGGGAACGTCAGTGGATGGAAAATCACTACGAGGAATTTGATTATACATCAAGGGTAGGGGGATTCTTACTAAACTGGCCTAATAAGATTCTTGCTAAAGGCAGGTCAGGACTTAAACATCAACAGCAGTGGATAAGGAACTTGATCAGGTATCAAGGGTGGGGAGATTCTCAATGAACCATCTTATAAGAATTCTTTGCTAAAACTGAGCTCAGCAGACCAAGCTTGAGGCCTAGTTGAGAAGAGGGCTCAGGGGACCTCAAGTTTCGTCAAGGAGGGATCTTTGTCATAGGTCAAGCTTGTTCACTCTATTATTCAAATTTTTGAATGCTTAATAAATTTCACTTGCTTTGTCTAACAATAATCCCAAAAAAGTTTTTTAAAATTTTCACTATTATCAAAGCATTGCCCAGTTTATCTTATTATTCTGTCAAATTTGGCACCCCCCAAAGAAAATGGAATTTTGCCCTTTACCCCCAGATGCCTTGTGCTCAGAGACTCCATGGACAGTGAATGGCTCCACCATAGATTCATTTCCCAAAGTTCAGAATATAGGGTCAGCCTGATGTCTCTTTCTTCCGAACAGGGCAATTGGGTCACTGCTTAATATAGAATATCCTACCTTTTAAGGGTTTCAAAAACAATTTGGTTTCTTTATGACTCTCATATTATCAACTGAGAATTGAATTCAAATTAAAACATCTTAATATGCTTCTTATGCTCACTTTGCCCCATCCAGGCCATTCTGTCTATTTTTACCTAAAAATATTTGAAATATGCCACTCTTCCTCCCCCATCATATATTTCAAATGACTAACTTTTTTCTTAAGATTTAAGATAAAATGGTAAAAACTGGTCTTTGATACCCTGCAGTGTCTGATAGATTATTTTCCCGCCAGCTCCATCCCAGGCACATGCTCCAGAGTTGCTGTTTTCCTTTTAACTTTCTTGACTGAACATCACTCAGGATTTTCCATTTCATTAAACTCATACTTTCATGTCCAGTTAATTCCAGGGACATTTTAATTAATTGGTTTAAAGTTACATACTCATATAAGATTTCTATTTCTCCAAATTATTAGAGTCCTTATTTTTAAATAAATTCATGAACTCTAAAGTTCTTCATTGAATAATTTAATAAAATGGAAATTATAATAGCATTTTGCAAAACATGTAGCACTTCACCTGCCATTCCTACCACATGATAAATCTTATGAGGCAGAGACTTAATGTGTTGTTCATACTCTGTTATGTGACCACTCATTATGGTTCTTAAACTTGTGCAAGGAAAGAATAAATAAACAACTGCACATTGTAAAAAAGGAAGACAGAAACCACAGAAAATGTAGAGCTATCTGACCAGCTTAGAAAACTATGTATTCCTTCCATAGTGGGCAGAGCCCAGTTGGACACCCATTGAGTCACGACTCATGAGAACAAGGGGCTGACTGTAGGAAACATGCAGTCAGTGCAGATGTGCTCACCAGTCACCAACCGGGAGTAGGAAAAAGAGCCAAATATAATGAAAATATGGAGAAGAGGGTGTAAATGACACAAAGGTGCTCACTAGGACAAGAACCATTGGGTGACTCTGTATTCAGGGGAGGATCTGGCAGAGAGATTGGTCCTATGAATGTGCTGGACCCACTTCTTGTGTGTGCACAGGATGAAAACCATGGTTCTGCTGGCCCACATCATGGGCTCCAAACACAGAACATCATAGGATAACGATGTCATATGTAGTGATTGTGTATTTCTTTATTAATGATCACAGAACAGTCTCCCAAGTCATTTTTCTTCGTGATGCTTTTGCTGTTCCACTAGCCAATCACATAACCAAAAAATGGTGTGTACCAGAATGTCCAGGATCCAATACATGATGTTGAAGTCCCCAATGTATTAAGGAGCTTGCAGCGTAAGCTCTGCCCACCTGGAGCTCCTGGGGCTCATGATGATAGCCTGGATGATATTCAGGAGGAGATAGTGCCAATGCTCATGCCCCTACCAACTCTATGAACCTAGAGAACAAGTTTGCATCCACTACCTCTAAGGAAATGTTTCAACCCCAAAACCCGCATTGCCTGGGGGGCTCCTTTAGAGAGAATGACCAAGGATTTGTCTACAGTCAGGTGCCTGAGGATCAAATCTGTGGATCTTAATGTCCATCTGGAACATTAAGGAACATATAGAGGAAGGTATAGTGGCAAAGAAGAAAGAAACTCCCCAAGAATCCAACTATAGTCTGAGATAAGAAGATCCTTCTTATTACCAAATCAATGGAGGACACGAGTTATTTTCCAGTGACTGATATTCCTAGTCAGAGTGAGAGGAATATCTTGCATGGAAACACAAGGTCTGTTTCATTGTGGAATCTGAAATCCACTCTCGTCTACTTACCGTTGTTTCCAACCCATAAATTTTTTGTATTCATTTTCCCTTTCTCTATGAGTTTTGTTACAAAAAGAAAAACTTATATTCCCCCACCATAAGATTACTATTGTAAATATTTTACATGTAAAATACAATTCAATGAAGTAAGAGTTTTATTATTCCCATTTACAGGTGAAGAGACCTAAGGCACAGGTAGTCTCTAAATGACATTTTTAAAGTCACCTCCTTGTAAGAGGCAGAGTCAGGAGTAGACAATGTGCTTTACCACTATGTGCCTCAGCCTCAGACATAGTTATGTGTTTCTATTATCCCACATTTATTTTTATTTTTTTATATCTTGACTTTTTTTAAGTAGTGTTGTATTTTTTTAGAAAATTGTGTTTGTGGCAATTTTTCATTTGTCTAATTGCTTATTTTAAAGGCAAATACCATCCATAATAATTCTGAGATCCAAACAAAATACAAATGTCCTGATTTTAGTATAATCCTAAAATAGTAACCCTCCAAGACTAAATGAATTTACTGAACACTTGTGGTTCTATGTTGGAATAATTTGTGATTCCATGTTGGAATTAAAAGAGAAGACTGTTTTCTATCTTAACCAAGAAGTAGCATACAATGCAATGACTGTATACTAAGCAAGGGGAAATGAAATATGAATGGGAGATAAGATACTGCAGACGAGAAACTAAATTTTCATTAATTATACAGCAAATTATTACTTGTTTATAAATGCAGAAATAGTACATAAAATTATTTCAATGTCAAAATTGTTACAGATATTAAAACAGAAGTCCCTTATGTAAAAGTGAATCTGGAGGTATAGAAACTTCTTCACTGAATAAATTTACATATTACTGAGCATTGTGCCTGGAAATGGCATTTGAGAACATTCTTTGAAACTAGATAAAAATATCAAAAAATAATATTTCTGAAAACTACTGAAGTCCATGACTTGTTTTCCAATATGAAAACCTGAGGTGTTCAAATTACCTTTCCTTGAATGCCCCCTCCCTGACTTCAAGAGTGAAAAGGGTCTCCTCATAAGCAGCAGACACCGGATGTTTTCTGTCACCACGCAGTCACTGTCTCCACTAAGTATATAATATGCCCACAGTGGGTGAAAAAACCATATTTACTGTTAGTGAACAGAATGAGATCATTCAATTAGCAACATCTTATGCATTATCATAGGCATGGAGGTATTTTACAAATACTTCTACTAATCCTGGAAATGTTGTCTCTGATTGTTGTGAGGAAGATGGAACAGCTGGCAGATTAATTCCAAATTATGATACTAGAGAAGTTTAATAAAACAGATTTCACTGCTGTATAGATCAAAACCCAACAACCGCGATCAAAGGAATATATTAAGTTAAGAGCAGTTAGGGATTCGCTTATGGTCCTGAACCTCTGTTCCTTCACCACAAGTTCAGCCCATGACTCAGTAATTATTTCCTCCTTCCTGCATGACTTTGGCCCTGAATCAGTTTCTAACCCAGATAATCCTTTTTCCAGACAAGAGCACTTACTCTGTATCCTGATACACTTCCTTCCCCGCAGACTCTGTGTCCCAGACAGAAATACAAAATACTCACCCGACTTCTTCCTGCTGTCGGCATGGTGGGCTCAAAGTGATGGTCACAACAGCCTGTGAGTGTGTGAGAGGGAGGCATCCAGGTTTGGGATATGAGTTTGTGATCTTGTGACCTTGCCTCCCTGCAGAGCTGCCATTATCATTTCACCTGTAGCGGCAATGACAGTATGCACTAAGGGACCTGAGGATGTTTTTGAAAAGCTTTGTATCACTTAACAATTACCAAAAACAATCACAGCTTTCCAGTGTGTGTCTCCAGAGACACAGACTAGATTGTTGTGAGACACTCTTCTTTTCCATGATCCTGGAGGCAGACAGGGTGTCGCATGGAAGGAGCAGGAAATGCTGAGGTCTGACACAGGAGGGACTAGCAGCAAAACATACGTGCTTACTGGATTCTCTGCTTTCCTGAGATGTTCTTCTGCTGAAAATCTAATTTTCTGTTAATCACCAAATTCCTGAGAAGAGCTTTCATTTAATTCTGAACAGAGAAATGAGGCCACAGAAAGAACTTCAGAAGGATTTGTCAAAGATTAGAGTGCAAGGAAGAACTTGAGGTCAAATCCTGATATGAAAAATAAATAAATAAATTTATACAATTCAATGGAAATTAATGTGCAAATGTAGATAATATATATTCTGGGAATACATATTTAATTAACATTTATCCCCAGAGAGACAGAGATTCTAAGCTGAATAATAACCATAGAAGGAACAGAGACATTTATCAAAGAGTTTCCTCACACACACAAAAATCACCACGTTCATATAGTTTAAGAGGGAAATTATACTAATCAACTAATTGATAAACCAATGCCACATAAACTATTCAAGAGTTTTAAAGTATACAATCATCCCAGTAGATTTTAGGAAGGGTATATAAGAGTGATACTAGAACCTTTCCTAGACTGAGCCATCTGGAATATTACAGACAATATGACATAAATGGATATAAACACAAAATATAAACAAAATGTTAGATAACATGGCATAAATACATTAAACATTAATTCATGATCAAGTGCCTTTTATGCCAGAAATCCAGGAGTGATTCAGCATTAGGAAATGTACTAACACAATTAATCACTTTAATAGAATTAATGCCAATGTCAGGTCATCATTTTCATTCATGGGCAGAATTCTACAGAAAATTATGTTTTAAAAATTCAATCAATAAGGAATTAGTATAAAATATTTCTGAAAAACATGACAATGAATTTTACAAATGAAAAGTCATGACACTACATGCTTAGGTAGAAAGATTCAACAATATCAACAGGTCAATAACCCTTTCGTCAATCTATAAATTGAGTTTGAACCCAATATAAATACCACCCAATTGTATTCCAGACATAGAAACTTTATTGCAAAGAAGAATAAAGAAATAAAAACATCCATGAAAAGTCTGAAAAGAAAAGAGTGACTTCCCCTGCTATACACTATAAAGACTTGGAAATTAAAATAATGTGTTGTCTATTTATGAACAGACTGAAAGACCAATGGAATACAAAATTCAAAATTAGAATAAAATTTATGTAGAAATTTAATCTACAATAAAGGCAGCAGTGGTTAAAGAGGACACGCGGTCTTGGGGTGTCTCACTGGAGCCCCCAGCACGCAATGTGCAGCTGAGCCTTTGTCTCCCCATGTGTGTGCTCTCTGCAGTGCTGGTGTTTCCACGCATCCATGGAGGACTTTTAACATTTGAGCAAGCACAGCTTTGGCTATTGTCTGATGGATGAGATTTCTGCTGGCTAAATGCACATTGTAACATGTTCTCAGGGCCCACAGTATGTTCCGTGGTGAGCTGAGATGTCACTGTAGACAGTAAAGCTTTCTCACTTGTACTGACCCCCTTTCTCTGTTTGGGAATCTTGAGGACATGTTTCAGAATTTCCATCAGTTGATGACTTGCCTTGTACAGGACTATCCATGTGACTCCTTCCCCCACCTCCGGGGATCCACAGGTGATAAGAAGTCTGTGAAAAGTTCAGGGAGGAATCAACTACATGGAGACCCAAGGACAGGCCACCCCAAGGTGGGATACTCTTAACTTATACCTAAAACTGGCACAGGCAGAAGATACCACGCTCTTTTAGAAGGAAAAGAAATGCATACGAATAAACATCATTGGTCATGAGAAATAGAGGTCATCTTCTTCAGAGGATATACTAGAATGAAAACTAATAGATATTCTCTTCTTGGACTGAAACTTCCTTATTGTGAGAAATTTTCCTCTAAGGTAGGGATGAGGAGGGATTTGCTGGCCAACTTCAAGTGGCCCACACACAAAGGCAGAACCAGGGTCAGGGCTGAGGAAGGCCAAAGCACCAGCATCCTTGGCACCGGCAGGCAGGTCGTGGCTGGGGAGAATGGAAGGAGGATATCACCAACATAATTGAGGATCCTTGAATTTCACAATTTCCATGAGGAGTGTGTCTCTTTCTCTGACCCTCCTGTTGGTGATCAAACATCTGCCTCTTGGAGATGGCTTCGTGGCTGCAGGATGTGGCACTCACTATTGTCCTTTGTTTGAGGTAGGAGGGAGTGCTGTAGGCCCAGAAATGTCCATCTTTGGGCTCTGCTGTGCATGGAGCTCTTTCTTGAGTTGAGTTCCCTCCCATGTGTGCAGTCCATGCCTCAGCCCTAGTTTCTTCTCTAAGATTAAGCCAGTGACTGTCATGTTCTCCTGAGCTTCAGGGTCTCTATTGTGAGTAAAGACAGCCCCATTTTTAGGGGGGTTTGGACTGAGGCAGAGGATGACACTGACTTGGATTTTTACAAGAGATTTTCCAGTTCTTTTTTTCCCTCTGGAATGAAGCCACGGAATGAAGCCAGCCTCATCTTAATTTACATTTTGAAGGAGACTGTCCTTTTGGTGGCAGAAACTGGGTCCTCTTGCTCAAAAAGGATTCTTCCAATTCTCTATCCAGAGCAGGTTGGCACTCTCCTCTAGGGTGGGAGGTCCCCAGCCCATGTCTTCTGCTCAGTGCTCTCCTGCTTTTGGTCTCCTAGTGTTTTCTTTTTCTCTATTCAGTTCTTTCCCTGGGTATTTGGGGCCCTGAAGCTTTAGTTCCAAGGGCTTCAGCGGTCCCTAGCTGCTCCTCCTGGCCTCCATGTGGATCCCAAATCCTTTTCTTTGTGTTTTTATTGTTTCATTTGCCAATCACATACATAGAAAAAATGATGTTTATCAGCATGTACAGGATCCAGCACAGAACATTAAGTGTCCAGTGTAGTTGGGAGCTTTTATTTAATCTCTGTCCACCTGGAGTTCCTGGGGATGATTGTGATGGATTGTAAGATACTTAAGAGGCAGGTGGTACAAGTAGACACACCGCTGCCCTCTCTGTGAACATGGAAAATAAGTCTGCATCCAAACATCATTGAGAAAATGTTTCAACCCCAATGCTGCCATTGTCTGCGGACTCCTTTAGAGAGAAGGGACAAGGAGTTGGCTAACATCAGTAGTTTATGCATCAAATTTGTGGACCTTAACATGCATCCAGGGCTGGCCCCGTGGCTTAGCGGTTAAGTGCGTGTGCTTCGCTACTGGTGGCCCAGGTTTGGATCCCAGGAGCGCACCGACTCACCGCTTCCCTGGCCATGCTGAGGCCGTGTCCCACATACAGCAACTAGAAGGATGTGCAACTATGACATACAACTATCTACTAGGGCTTTGGGGGGGGAAGGAGGAGGATTGGCAATAGATGTTAGCTCAGAGCCGGTCTTCCTCAGCAAAAAAGAAAAAAAGAGGAGGATTAGCATGGATGTTAGCTCAGGGCTGATCTTCCTCACACACACACACAAAAAAACACGCATCCAGTGTATTAAAAGGAAGCTGTTATAGTAAAGAAGAAGTAAATTGCCCAGGAATCCAAACATGGTCTGAGATAATATCATTCCCATCACCAAATCACTGGGGATTAGTCATCATTTTCCAGAGACTGATATTTGGGTTCAGAGTTAGAAGAATCCTTCATAACGAGGTGAGACTTGGGTGACATTTATCCTATCAACTGATATCCAACCGTCTTCAGTTACCATTATGTCCTACATTAAAATATTTATTTCAAGGTTTTGAGTCTTCGAATAAGTGTGAATGCATAACACTTAAAGAGCATTTACAACATTTAAATCAATGCTATGAAGGAGGTGCATGTGTTAACTTCTTTATTCTTCACAAATCTATGAGTCAAGTGTTGATATTTGTTGCCATTGTAAAAATGAAGAAAATTTAGGCACCGAGAGCTGGAGTTGTCTAAATTCACACTCTGGTTAGGAGCAGAGTGGGGATTTGAACCGTGCTGGGCTGGTTATAAAAGCAGTGTGTTTAACTGCAGAATATGCTATATTAACACATTGAGTTGCCTATGTGTTTCAACTAATCCATATCTATATTTAGATTTATTTGTATACCTTGTCATTTTATTTTAGATTGGGGGTATTTTTATGATAATTTTGGTTGTGGTAATTTTCTATATATCTGGAAAGATTTATTCTTATGACCTACTCTTTTCAATATCAGATATAAGTAACTTTTTAAGAGATCCTAATAAAATGTAGATGCATAGATTGCATTATAATACTAGAGGAAACTACATCATGGACAAGTTGAATTTAATGAACGCAGGAATGTTCAAAACTAAGATGGCAGTAGAAAAACTCATTGTGTTTATACCTGTTGATGCAGGACACTTAAACTTATGGGAACAGACTGATTATATATACAAAGACTTTGTTCTTTATGCTGATATATATACAAAGACTTTGTTCTTTATCCTGATAGTCTAACATTCCAAGTATCTCATTCAGTGTACTAGGTGCCCCAAGTGAGAGACTAATATGATCTTTAATGTTTCCTAACTTACAGACTTAGTTCCTTAGAGCTCTAACTGAATCTAAATAAACTAAAAATTTCTTGAGGTTTTAATATAGATGTTCAGATTTTACTACCAAATAAGAAAAAAAAGAGAATCACTATTAAGGAATTCCTCATTCAATGTCATCCTACCATTAAGAGGCAGTGCTATGGGAAAATATGGCAGTTGTGAAATATTCTAATACCATATCCATATCCAATGACATGTCTGCCTCAGGGGTTTCCACCCACTGCATCACAGTTTGGTTATCTGTTCACTCTATCGAAGGATATCTTGGTTCTTTCCAGGTTATGGTCACTGTGAATAAAGCTGCTGTATATATTTTCTTGCTGGTTTTTATGTGGATATTAGTTTTCATTCCAGTTGGGTAAATACATAGGTATTGACAGTTTTATGGATTTTAGCTTTTCCAGTAGGTGTGTTTGGTGTTTCATTGTCGTTTGTAGTTTGCTTTTCTGAAGGGCCAGTGATGTTGCACATCTTTTCATATGCTTATTTCCCATCTGTATATCTCTGGTAAGGTGTCTGTTCAAATCTTCACCTAATTTTTTTTAATTTAGAGAGTTTGTTTTCTTACTACTGAGTTTTATGAGTTCTTTGAATGTATTGGATACAAGTCCTTCTTCAGGTATGTGTTTTTCTTATTTATTTATTTATTTATTTATTTATTTATTTATTTATTTACAGTGATATGGTTTTTCATTCTATTATTGTTTTTTTTTAATTTTTTGTTTACTGCAGTAACATTGGTTTATAACATTGTAAAAATTTCAGGTGTACATCATTGTACTTCTATTTCTGCATAGATTACATCATGTTCACCACAA
>JABWHU010000006.1:65034301-65068342 GCA_014189135.1 Dicerorhinus sumatrensis harrissoni | reverse complement strand
AATTTATATGGAACAACAAAAGACCCCGAATAGCTAAAGGAATCCTGACAAAAAAGAACAAAGCTGGAGGTATCACACTCCCTGATTTCAAAATATACTACAAAGCTATAGTAACCAAAACATCAAGGTATGTGTTTTTCAATTTTTTTTTTGAACAATGTCTTTCACAGAGTAGGAAAATGTAATTTAATAAGGTCCACATTATCAATTTTTTTCTTTCATGGATTGTGCTTTTGGTGTTGTACATAAAAACTAATCACCAAACCAAAATTCACAGAGATTTTTCTGCTATGTTTTCTTCTAGAACCATAATTCTGAAACATATATTTATAGTTTTGCATTTTACATTGTCTATAAACGATTTTCAGTAACTTTATGTGTAAGGTGTAAAGTTTGTGTCTTTGTTCATTTTTTTCCATTTGGTTGTCCTTTTGTACTACTGCTGTTTGTTGAAAAGACAATGTTTTCTGCATCCAATTACTTTTGCTCCTTCAACCAACATCAGTCGTTTTTGCGTGGGTCTCTCTGCAGACTCTCTATTGTGTTCTATTTGTCTATGTTATTATTTCTCCAATACCATACTCTCTTGATTACTGTCCCTTTACAATAAATCTTGGAATTGGGACTATGAGTTCTTCAAATTAGTTCTTCAGTATTGTCTAGACTTCTCAAGGTTTGAAAACAGTTTGTCAATGTCTGCAAAGATATTTGCTGGAATATTTATTGAGATTATGCTGAATCTATCCATCAAGTTGGGAAGAATCCTTATCTTAATTTTTTGTCTGAAAGTGTTTCATAGTTTTGTGCACGCAGATTTGCACATACTATGTTGGAGTTATACCTGAAGATGTCTTTCGTTGTTGTTGTTCGTTCCTTCCTCCCTCCCTCCCTCCCAGCCACCCTCTCTTCCTCCCTTCCTTTTTTCTTTTTACTTTTGACATACTGTAAGTGGTAATGTTTTTCTTTCAAATTCCAATTGTTCATTATTAGTATATATGGGAAAGCAATTGACTTCGGTATATTAATCTTGTTCCTCACTTCTTGTTATCTCCATCAAGATGTGATACCGAGTTCCATTCCGTTTGCACTTGGCAAATTATGGCGTTGAAATCGGTACACTGAATTTCGGGGATTCAGCGGAAGGCCTTGAGGGGGTGCTGGGCAACCACGATGCAGTGAGCTTGGAGCGTCCTGCACTGCCCTGGACGGCTGGCAGTGGGCTGCAGCGCGTCGTCTCTCACCCGTGGAGTGTGGGTGCCCCTCGCCAACGGGACCTGGGGGCGGGGAGTGGAGCCCTTGTGGCCTCCTGAGAGCCGGCTGCGTCTGCTGGACACGCCCCTGCCCTGGCCCCTTTGCTGGGGCGCGGGGCCCGCTTTTCACGGTGCTTTTCTAAAATAGCCAGACCCGGCTCATTCTCTGGACCGTTCCACGTGTTTTAGTCTTTACTTTCTTGATTTGGGCAAGATTTATTTTACAAGAAAATCCTTTTGTTGAGGGTTTTTATGGGTCAAAATAATGTGTTTTTTTTTCCTTTTCCTTCACATTCAGTATTATTTCTGAGGAGAAATTGCCATACAGATTCAGAGAGGGGAACCCAGCGACAGTAGTGACAGAGACGCAGACAATACTGGGGTCTTCTGCTGGAATGGTTGGGCCATGCCAGCCCCAGCCGGCCCAGCAAAGCAGTGGTGCAGCTTTACACACACTTGCATCAAATTTTGGATGGTTAGTGTTCCTGCAACATTACGTAGTTGGAAAAATACTGCAAAATTGAATAATAGGTATATTATAACTCATGGTACTATTTTGTTTAAATACTTTATACCGAAGCCAAAATATTTTCACTTGCTTTGCGTTTTGTGTTTGTTTTCAAATTCAGAGAGTGTATTTATGTTTTCTTAAAGTTTTACATCATCTAACACACTCAAAGTTATTCTCTGTCATTGGAGATAAGTGGATAGGCCCTCTGAACATCATGATGCCTTACATATTATCAGGATTTTTCTTTGGAGAACTTTATTACTATTTCTACTTGATTAAAAATGCCATCCCACTCTGACAATTTGTACAAAATGTGTAATCTATTTGCATCATGATGCTTTTGATTTCAGTGTAGTGTGGTTCCTTGTTTGATATTACATATATTACTGTTTGATAAATATTATTAATTTGAGTGAAGTGCCTTGATTGCATTTTATCCCCTTCCCGGGGTGGTACTGTTACCAAACCAAGTGGGCTTGCCTCCTGGTGAGTTAGATAAGACTCTACACCAGTGGAAATTGTCTCACAATGTAAAGTGTATTTGCAGCAAATAGGAGGCCATGAGGAATCATTTCCAAAGTCACAGCATCCCCGAACAAAGGGAAGCAGGAACTTTTATTTGGTTGGGGAAAGAATATTCAAAAAGGAGAGGCAAGTATTCATTTGCACAGGCTCAGTTGGAAAACATGCTTCCACATAGTGAGGCCTAAGCTCCTCCTGGAGAGATCTTTGCATTAAAAATAAGGCACAGGTCATGGACATAGGTCTTGTGGTGAGGCTTGGTCAGTTTCAGGATGGCTGGTGGTTACATCTCCTTAACATACAAAAGGAAAAGAAACAACTTAGAAAAACAGTTAATTGCTTCCAAGCCCACCTTTGAGTTTCTCTAGGCGCCTGGTCAGTGACAGTACATAGGGCAAATCTCTGCATCTTCCCCAAGTGCTTCTTCACCAGGTAATCTATTCCAAGACCATGTCAATCCTTTGTGACCCCCACAGGCACTAAAATTCACCAGTAGAATTCTACAGGGGACAGAGCCAGAAGGATTATCTTGAAACTCTGTCTAAGCATTCTTCTGCATAATACTCAAAATACACATACACAGACAGAACCAAATCAGCACAGCCAAATCAGAAAATTACAGCTGAGAACTGAGATTGCATCTGAGGTGGAGTGAGAAGCAGTGGTGGTACAGGGGTCCTGAGGCTCCAATGGAGGGGGCAGCTAGACAACTGAAGGTCCTTCTCCTTGGCCTGCAACCTGGGGCAAAGGGCAGCCAGCATCTGGTAGGTGAAGGGCTTCAACAGGAAAAATGGAATTCTAAAATTATGCTTTTCCCATGGCATCCTGAAATCATTCATGACACCAAAGATAAAGTTGCTATTAATATAATATTTACACAGTGCCTCCTTAATAACATTGAGACTCTTACAAGGGCTATTAGTTTCACAACTCTGGCTAACCTGGATTTGGGTAGGGCTGAGCCTCTATAATGAAATTTTATGTTGTATCTGCTTTACTGTCATGGTATTGACAGGTCCTTTTAAAAAGTAGTTTATTTTCAAATAATTTCAAACTTATAGAATAGTTGTGATTGCAGTACAAAATGCTTATCTCTTCATTCAGCTTCCCCATAATTATTGCTTTGCTGCATTTGCCCCTTCGCACAAAAAACTCAATTAATCCTGACTCCTTTCCCCAAATTACACTCCCCATCAGAGGTGCCACTTCTTTCATCAAGCCAGGAGAGCATCCATCATTGAATATTTAAAATTTGCCAGTACTTTCCTAAATTTCCTCTGGCTATATTCTCTAGTGTTTACTTCACTTCATTCTGCACTTAATGGCCTCTTTTACAAACAAATATCACATCATGTGCCTTTCCTGCTTTGACTTTGTGGTTGATTTTCCACTGGCCTTAGAACAAGGACCGTAGAACTGACTGCGGCCTTCAAACCCTGCCTGCTCTAGCCTGCTGCCCTCCACAGTCCACTCCATCCCAGTGGCCTGTGTCCAGGCTGCTCTCGCTCACAGCGACATGATTCTCTGTGGGCTTGGGTATTTTACACATGTTCCCTTGATCCACTAAGCCAATTTCCACTCCTACCAAATTTCCAAGACTTTGCCCAGCTATATTCTTAATGTCTTAGCCAAAATATCTGTTCTTTCCAAGATTGTTTTCTTACTATCTTCACAAATAAAGTCCTTCAAGAACGTGTACCCAAACCATCCTTATCTGTATTAATTATGTCTTCTAAGTTAAACTTTAAACTTCATGGGTCATATGGTCTGACTATGTTATTTCCCAATATAAGGCCACTCTCTAGCTCAGACTTGGCTCACAGCAGACCTGCAGTGAATATTCCTTTTTAGCAAAAAGTTATCATCACTTCTACCACAAATATTGCAGAATAACTAGACTGAAAAGACAAAGTGACATAAAATACAAGACTTCCAGAAGAATAACACAAATATTATGTAACATTACCTTAAACACCTGCTGTTTAAGTAATAAAGACTACAATTTTTTTTCAGTATAGTGTTTTTTTAAGGTTATCTTTTATAAAAAAGGCAAGGTAGAAAAGATACTTTTATGAAACAAAACCTTGCACCCAAAATGAAAACATATTTTAAAAATTTTCCTCAGAAATAGTTTGTTCTTATATATCACCAAGATATCTTGAGGCATTTAACTCTTTTATTTAAAAAAATAATAAGCTAAATACATCCTGTGTGTAGTCAAATCACCTATAAAGCCTGGCTCATTTATTCTGAGATTCCCAAATATTGTAAATCTTTGTAGTGACATCAGGTAGAACTGACATGGAGGAAGCGAGGCTGGGTGGCCCTTCTCTTCCTTGGTAGTAAACTCTGGACAGTTCAGAACCCTCAAATGGTGAATTCCTTGAATATTTTATATCATCATAAACATCGCTCATTATGTAGAGCCACACTGAAGCTCACAGCCTGAGAGAATGTTGGTAGGTTAAACCCACTTTAAAATAAAGATTGACCCTCTTGCTGTAAATTCTCTGCACTACTTTCCAGAAAAGGCCAAAATCCACAGAGCAGTGACACCTCAGGGAAAAGGTGTCAGTGCCCTGTGGAGGCTTTAAACATTGACAGAATCAAAGGAATCACTTTGTTTCCCTTAATTATATTTAAATGATTTATATAATTAGTAGGAAACACTTTTATTTTTATTTTTTTAGTGAGATGATATTCACGTGAGAAAATTAATCATTTCCAAGCACACAATTTATTGGGAATTAGTACATTCACAAGGTTGTACAACCACCACTTCTATCTAATTCTAAAAGTTATCCAACATCCGAAAAGGAAATCCCATTGCCCATTATGAGTTACTTCCCATTTCACCCTCCTTCCAACCCCTGGCAACCGCCAATCTAACATCAGCCTCTATGGATGTGCTAGTTGTGGTTATTTCGTGTAAATGGAATCATATAATATGTGACTTTCTGTGTCTGGTTTCTTTCACTTAGCATAATATTTTTAAGGTTTACCCACAGTCTATTAGCACTTCATTCCTTTTTATGGCTAATATTCCATTGTATCTCTATACCACACTTTGTTTATCTATTTGTCTGTGTTAGGTTGTTTCCACCTTTTGGCTATTGTGAAAAATGGAAGTAATGAACATGTGTGTACATGTCCCTGTTGGAGTACCTGTTTTCAATTATTTTGAATATATATCAAGGAATGAAATTGCTGGGTCTTATGGTAATTCTATGCTTAACTTTTAAACTGTTTTTCACAGTATCTGAACCATTTTACATTCCTACCAGCGATGTACAGTGGTTTTAATTTCTCCACATCTTCACCAACACTTGTTATTCCTTTTTTTTAATTATAGCCATCAAAGTCAGTGTGAAATGGTATCTCATTGTGGTTTTGATTGCATTTTCCTGATGGCTAATGATATTGAGCATTTTTCATTTGCTTCCTAGTCATTTGCATTTTTCCTTTATAGAAATGTCTATTCAAGTCCTTTGCCAATTTTTTAATCTGTTCTTAGTTTTTTTGGTTGTTATGGTTATGAGAGTTATTTACATATTATTTATTTTAACTTCTTACCAGATATTTGATTTTCAAACATTTTCTCCCATTCCATAGGTTACCTTTGCACTTTGTTGATTGTGTCCTTTGATACAAACAACTTTTAAAATTTTGATATGGTCCAATTTATCTATTGTTTACTATTGTTGCCTGTCTTTGTGCATTTTTTAATTGGATTGTTTGTCTTTATGTTGCTGAATTGTAAGTTGTCTATATACTGTAGGTCCTAGACCTTTATCAAATATATGATTTGCAAATATTTGTCCCAGTCTATGGCTTGTCTTTCTACTTTCTTGATAATGTTCTTTTGTGTACAAAAGTGTTTAATTTTGATGAAGCTCATTTTATCTTTTTTTGGTGGCTTGTGCTTTTGGTGTCATATCTAACAATCCATTGCCAAATCCAAGGTCATGAAGATTTACCCTTACTTTTTCTTCTAAGAGTTTTATGGTTTAGCTCTGATGTCTAAGCCATTGGCCATTTAGGGATACTTTTTATATGTAGTATCAGTCCAAATTAATTCACTTTCCATGTGGATATCCAACTGTCCCAGCACAATTTGTTGAAGAGATTGTTCTTTCCTCATTGCATAATCTTGGCACCCTTGTCCAAAATCAATGGCTGTAGATACATGGGTTTATTTCTGGACTCTGAACTATATTCCATTGATCTATATGTCTGTCCTTATGCTAGTGCCACATTGTTTTGATTATCTTATAAAATAAGGAAATGTGATTTTTTAACATTTTTTTCAGGACTGTTTTGGTTATTCTGGGTCCCTTGCAATTTGATATCAATTTGAGGATAGGCTTTTCCATTTACACAAATGACTTTTGGAATTTTGATAAGGATTGCATTGAATATGTAGATCACTTTGAGTAGTATTTAAATCTTAATAATCTTAACTCATCTAATCTATTAACATGGGATTTCTTTCCATCTATTTAGGTATTCTTTAATTTCTTTCAACAATGTTTTATAGTTTTCATGCACAAGTCTTTCACCTCCTTGGTTAAATACATCCCTATGTATTTTATTCTTTTGGATACTATTGTAATTGGAATTGATACCTTAATTTCTTATTTGGATTATTCATTGAAAATATATATAAATAAAATTAACTTGTGTATTGATCTTGTTCCATAAAACTTGCTGAATTTGTTCATAAGGTCTACTAGTGCATGTGTGTGTGTGTGTGTGTGTGTGTGTGTGTGTGTGTCTGTGTCTGTGTGTGTTTATTCTTTGGGATTTTTCTACATATAAGATTATGTCAACTGTGAATAGAGATAGTTTTACTTCTTTTTCAATGTGAATATCTTTTATTTCTTTTTCTTGTTTAACTTCTTTAGCTGGGACTTCCAGTGTAATATTGAATAGCAACAGTGAAAGCAGGCATCCTTGGCTTCTTCCTAATCTCAGGGGAAAATCTTTCAGTCTTTCACCACTGGGTATAATGTTAGTTGTGGGTTTTTCATAAAAGTTATCATTTTGAAGATGTCCCTATTTCTGTTTTTTTGAGTATTTTTTTATCATGAAAGTGTGATGAATTTTGCTTTCTCTGCATCAGTTCAAATGCTTGTTATTTTATATCTTTGTTCTATTAATGTGGTGTATTCCATTGATTGTCATATGATGAACCACTCTTTGATTCCTGTGATAAATCCCACTTGGTCATAGCATATAATCCTCTTAATATGCTGTTGAATTCAGTTTTCTAGTGCTTAGTTGAGGGTTTTATGCATCTATATTTATAAAGGATGTTGGTGTGTGGGGTTTTTTCCTTGTGTTATCTTTATCTGGCTTAGGTCTCAGAGTAATACTGGCCTCATAGAAAGAGTAAAGAAGTGTTCCCTCCTCTTCTATTTTTTGGAAAATTTGAGAGGAACTGATGTTAATTTCTCTTTAAGTCTTTGGTAGAATTCATCTCTGAAACTGTCTTTTCTGAACTTTTCTTTGTTGGAAGGTTTTCTATTACTGCTGCAATTTCTTTACTTGTTCTAAATCTGTTAAGATTATTTTATTTCTTCCTGAATCGATTTTGATGATCTGCTTGTTTATAGCAATTTGACCATTTTATCTAGGTTATCTAATTTGTTGGTGTATAGTTGTTCATAGTATTTTTCTCTTATAATCCTTTTTATTTCAGTAAGTCAGTATTAATGTCTCTACTTTAATTTCTGATTTTATTTATTCATATACTCTATTTTTCTTTCTCAGCCTAGCTAAATTGTTGTCAATTTTGTTGATCTCTAATTTTTTACTTTTCTCTATTTTGTCTATATCCACTTTAATCTTTATGATTTCCTTCCTTCTTCTAGCTCTGAGTTTAGGTTGCTCTTCTTTCTTGTCTAGTTCTTTAAGGTGTAGAATAAGTTTGAGATGATTCTTCTTGTTTAATGTAGGCACTCACAGCTATAAATTTTCTTCTGAGCACTGCTTTCACTACATCCCACAACTTTTGGTATGTTGGGTTTTTATTTCATTTTGTCTCTAAGTATTTTCTAACATGCCCTGATGATATCTTCTTTGATCCATTCATTGTTTATGTTTAAGAAATATGTCCACATATTTTTTAAGTTTCCAGTTCTCTTTCTGTTACTGATTTTTAGCTTCATCCCATTGTAGTTGGAAAAGATACTTGGTATAATTTAATTTTTAAAAATATCTTGAGACTTGTTTTGTGCTCTAACAGATGGGCTGTCTTGGAGAATGTCTATGGGCATTTGTAAAGAATATGTATTCTCCTGTTGTTGGGTACAGTGTTCTATAGATATCTGTTATGTCTAGTTACTTTATTGTGTTATTCAAGTCCCCTATTTCCTTATTGCTATTCAGTTGAGATGTTCTATCCATTATTGAAAGCCAGGTATTGAAGTCTCAAACTATTACTGTAGATATATTTTTCTTCCTTCAGTTCTATCAATATTTATTTCATATATTTTGAGTCTCCATTGTTTGGTATGTATCTGTTTATATTGTTATATCTTCTTGATGAGTTGACCCTTTTATCAATATACAATTTTCTTTGTCTATTGTAATACCTTTTGACTTAAAGTTTATCTTATCCAACAATAGTATAGTTGCTCTAGCTCTGTTTTTTGTTACTATATGCATGGAACATCTTTTTCTGCTTTTTTTTTTTCACTTTCAATCTATTTGTGTTTTGGGATCTAAAGTGAGTGTTATAGACAACATATAGTTGTATCATTTTTAAAAAATCCATTCTGGGGGCCGCCCTGGTGGCACAAGTGGTTAAGTGCACGCGCTCTGCTGCGGCGGCCCAGGGTTCGCTGGTTCGGATCCCGGGCGTGCACCAACGCACCGCTTGCCAAGCCATGCTGTGGTGGAGTCCCATATAAAGTAGAGGAAGATGGGCATGGATGTTAGCCCAGGGCCAGTCTTCCTCAGCAAAAAAAGAGGAGGATTGGCAGATGTTAGCGCAGGGCTGATCTCCTCACACACACACACAAAAAAATCCATTCTGTCAATCTCTGCCTTTTGGTTGAAGAGTTTAATCTGCTCACATGTAAAATAATTACTGATAAGGAAAGACTTATTTCTGCTACTTTTATTTTCTATATGTTTTATATCATTTTTATTTCTCATTTTCTCCAGTACTGCCTTATTTTGTATCTAATTGATTTTTTGTAGTATACTGTTTTGATTCCTTTCTCATTTCCTTTTGTGTGTATTTTTTTTAGATATTTTCTTTGTGGTTACCATAGGGCTTACAATCAATATCCTAAATTAATAATGCAGTTTGAGTTGATACTACCTTACCTTCAGTAGCATGCAAAACTCTGCTCCTCTACAGCTTCTTCCTTTATGTTGCTATTGTCACAAATTAATTTTTATACATCTGTTCCATTAACATAGCCATGTAATTACTGTTTTATGTACTTATCTTTTTAAATTTTTTCACTGTGTTAAAGTATATATAACATTATATTTGCCATTTAAACCATTTTAAGCTTACAATTCAGTGACAGTAATTACATTCACAATCTTGTGCAACCACCACCACTATCTATTTCCAAAACTTTTCCATCATCCCAAATAGAAACTCTGTAATCATTAAGTGATAACTCTCCATTCCTCTCTATCCTCAACCCTTAGTAACTTCTACTTAATGTTTCTATGAGTTTGCCTCATAGATATACGTGGCATCATACACTATTTACCCTTTTGTGTTTGGATTATTTCACTTAGCATAATGTTTTTGAGGTTAATCCCTGATATATTAGTGCTTTACTCATTCTTTTTTATGGCTGAGTAATATTCCATTGCATCTATATACCACACTTTGTTTATCCATTTATTGGTTGATGGACATTTGTAATGTTTCCACCATTTGTAATGAACATTGGCATAGAAGTAATTTGAGTCCCTGTTTTCAATTATTTTGGGAATATACCTAGGAGGAGAATTACTGAGTCATATAGTAATTTTATGTTTAAATTTTTGAGGAACAGCCAAATTGTTTTCTAGTTATTTTCTCCTTTTTTAAAAGCCATACTAGTAGATCTGAAGTGGTATCTCATTGTGGTTTTGATTTGTATTTCCCTAATGACTTTATTTTATTGTAGTAACACTGGTTTATAACATTGTAAAGAATTCAAGTGTACATTATTATACTTCTATTTCTGCATAGATTATATCATGTTCACCCTCCAAATACTAACTACAATCCATCACCCCAGACCTGTGCCTAATCATCCGTTTCACCCTCCTTCCTCCCCCCTTCCTTCCTGGTAACCACCAATCCAATCTCTGTCTCTATGTGTTTGTTTGTTGTTGTTTTTATCTTCTACTTATGAGTGAGATCATACGGCATTTGACCTTCTCCCTCTAACTTATTTCACTTTGCATAATACCCTCAAGGTCCCTCCATGTTGTCACAAATGGCTGGATTTTATCATTTCTTATAGCTGAGTAGTATTCCATTGTGTATATATACCACATATTCTTTATCCATTCGTCCCTTAATGGGTACTTAGGTTGCTTCCAAGTCTTGGCTATTGTGAATAATGCTGCAATGAACACAGTGGTGCATGTATCTTTATGCATTCCTGTTTTCATGATCTTTGGATTAATATCTAATAGTGGAATAGCTGCATTGTACAGTAGTTCTATTCTTAATTTTTTGAGGACTCTCCATACTGTTTTCCATAGTGGCTGCACCAGTGTGCACTCCCACCAGCAGTGTATGAGAGTTCCCTTCACTCCACATCCTCTCCAACACTTGTTGTTTCCTGTCTTGTTAATTATAGCCATCCTGATGGTCATGAGGTAATATCTCATTGTAGTTTTGATTTGCATTTCCCTTATGTTGAACATCTTTTCATGTGTCTGTTGGCCATCTGTGTATCTTCTTTGGAGAAATATCTGTTCAGCTCTTTTGCTCATTTTTTAATTGGGTTGTTAGTTTTTTTTGTTGCTGTTGAGATATATGGATTCTTTATATATTTTGGAGATTAACCCCTTATCAAATATATGGTTTGCAAATATATTATCCCAGTTCTTAAGTTGCCTTTCATTTTGTTGACAGTTTCCTTTGCCGTGCAGAAGATTTTAGTTTGATGTAATCCCATTTGTTTATTTTTTCTATTGTTGCCCTAGCCCAGTCAGACATGTTACTTGAAAATATGTTGCTAAGACCAATGTCAAAGAGTATACTTCCTATGTTTTCTTCTAGGAGTTTCATGTTTTCAGGTCTTACCTTCAAATCTTTAATTCATTTTGTGTATGGTGTAAGGTAATGGTCTACTTTCATTCTTTGGCATGTGGCTGTCCATTTTCCCAACACCATTTGTCGAAGAGACTTTCCTTTCTCCATTGTATGTTCTTGGCTCCTTTGTCAAAGATTAGATGTCCATAGATGTGTGGGTTATTTCTGGGTTCTAAATTCTATTCCATTGATCTGTGTGTCTGTTTTTGTGCCACTACCACGCTGTTTTGGTTACTATATCTTTGTAGTATATTTTGAAACCAGGAGTGTGATATCTCTAGCCTTGTTCTTTTTTCTCAGAATTCCTTTGGCTATTCAGGGTCTTTTGTTGTTCCATATAAATTTTAGGATTCTTTGTTCTATTTCTGTGAAAGATGTTGTTGGAACCCTGATAGGGATTGCATTGAATCTATAGATTGCTTTAGGAAGTATGGACATCTTAACTATGTTAATTCTTCCAATCCAGGAGCATGGAATATCCTTCCATTTCTTTGCATCTTCTTCAATTTCTTTCAGCAACATTCTATAGTTTTCAGTGTACAGATCTTTCACCTCTTTGGTTAAGTTTATTCCTAGGTATTTTATTCTTTTTGTTGCAGTTATAAATGGTATTGTATTCTTAATTTCTCTTTCTGCTGCTTCATTGATAGCAATACAGGCTTATCTCAACAAACAAGAAAAATCTCAAATAAACAATCTAACAGTGCACCTAAACGAACTGGAAAAAGAAGAACAAACAAAGCCCAAAATCAGTAGAAGGAGTGAAATAATAAAAATCAGAGCAGAAATAAATGGAATAGAAACTAAAAAAATAACAGTGGAAAAAATTAATAAAACTAATAGCTGGTTCTTTCAAAAGATGAACAAAATTCAAAATCTTTAGCTAGACTCACCAGGAAAAAAGAGAGAAGGCTCAAATAAGTAAACTCAGAAATGAAAGAGGAGAAATTACAAGAGATACTTCAGAAATACAAAAGATTATAAAAGAGAATACTATGAAAAGCTTTATGCCAACAAAGTAGATAATCTAGAAGACATGGATAAATTCTTAGAATCATACAACCTTTCAAAAATGAATCAAGAAGAAATAGAGAATTTGAGTAGACCAATCACCAGTAAGATCGAAACAGTAATCAAAAACCTCTCCAAAAATAAAAGTCCAGGATCAGATGGCTTCCCTGGTGAATTCTACCAAACATTCAAAGAAGACTTAATACATATACTTCTCAAACTCTTCCAAAAAGTTGAAGAGGAGGGGAAGCTTCCTAACTCATTCTACAAAGCCAGCATTACCCTGATATCAAAACCAGACAAGGACAACACAAAAAAAGAAAATTACAGGCCAATATTACTGATGAACATTGATGGAAAAATCCTCAATAAAATACTAGTAAATCACATACAACAATACATTTAAAAAAATCATACAGCATGATCAAGTGAGATTTATTCCAGGGATGCAGGAATGGTTCAACATCCACAAAACAATCAACATGATACACCACATTAAAAAAATGAAGAACAAAAATCACATGATCATCTCAACAGATGCAGAGAAAGCATTTGACAAGATACAGCATCCATTTATGATAAAAACTCTGAATAAAACTGGTATAGAAGGAAAGTACCTCAACGTATATGAAATATCCACAGCTAATATCATCCTCAATGGTGAAAAACTGAAAGCCATCCTTCTAAGAAGAGGAACCAGACAAGGGTGCCCACTTTCACCACTCCTATTTGACCAGAAGTCCTAGCCAGAGCAATCAGGCAAGAAAAAGAAATAAAAGGGGTCCAAATTGGAAAGGAAGAAGTAAAACTGTCCCTATTTGCAGATGACATGATTTTATATATAGAAAACCCTAAAGAATCCACCAAAAAACTTTTAGAAATAGTAAATGAATAGGGTAAATTTTCAGGATACAAAATCAACATACAAAACTCAGTTGTGTTTCCCTAATTACTTTTGTATGTCAATCTTGTACCCTGCAACTTTGTTGAATTCATTTATAAACTCTAGCAGTTCATATGTATGTGTGTGTTCTTTGATATATTCTATATCCACAGAATGTGATCTGTCATATTTCACAGAGCATGTCATCTGTGAATAGAGATAGATTTACTTCTTCATTTTCAATTTGAAGGCCTTTTATGCCTTTTTCTTCTCTAATTGCTCTGACTAGATCTTCCAGTACAATCTTGAATAGCAATGGTAAAATTGGTCATCCTTGTCTTGTTCCTAATCTTAGGATCTTAGGGGTAAACCTTTCATTCTTTCACCATTGGATGTGATGTTAGCTGTGGGGTTTTTATGGGAATTTCATAAATGGTATTTATCATTTTTGACAAAATTCTCTTCTATTCTAGTTTTCTGAGTGCTTTTATTATGAAAGGCTGTTGAATTTTGCCAAGTGCCTTTTTTCCATAGAGATGACTAAATTTTGTTCTAGTAATGTGATATGCATTTGTCTTTTAAATAATATGATAAATATAAATTGAAACCATAAGCCAAAATAAAATAATACTGGCTTTTATATTTACCTAGGTAGTTATACTTATGGGAAATCTTTCTTCTTATGGCTTTGAGTTACTGTCTAGTGTCCTTTTATTTCCTTCTGAAGGACTCTTTTTAGCATTTCTTGTAGGGCTGATCTACTAGTGATGAACTTTTTCAACTTTTGTTTATTTGGAATGTCTTAATTTCTCCTCTATTTTTGAAGGATAGTTTTGCTAGATATAGAATTCTTGGTAGAAATTTTTTATTTCTTTTAGCACCTTAAAAATGTCATCTCAATCCCTTCTGGCATCCATGGTTTCTGAGAGAAATCTGACATAATCTTATTGAAGATCCCTTGTATGTGATGAGTCACTTTTCTGTTTCTATTTTGAGATTCTATCTTTGTGTTTGTCGTCCACTCCACTTATAAGAAGAAAACTAGTGAGCTTGCGGCAGATGTTATGGGGGATGCATGACTTCCTTAAGTTAATGGCTCTGTTGAGTTAAGAACCTCTGAACCCAGTGGGTGTGGGAAGCAGCAGTTATGTGAGAAGATTACCTTCTAGAATCAGAGAAGGTCATGTTAGCCATCTTGGTCATGTTAATATTTGTAGTGTTCATTCAGAAATGTATTTACTATGGACCAGACATGGTTATAGGTGCTAGAGAGGTGATTATGAGACTGACTTGATCCCTGTCTCCTGAGGGTGAAGACAATTAGTTAAACAATAATTATAATAGGAGTTTAAGTGCTATAGTAGATGAAGCACAGGGTTCTATGGAAGCAAATATGTGAAACATGAAATAATTGTGTTTTCCAAGTACTATCCCTTGGAAACATAGAGGAAAGAAAAAGCATTGGGGAGGGGGGAACCATGGAAGGCTTCCTAAAGAAAGTAACATTCAAACACATATGGTTTAACTTGTCTGAAAAATGGGGATAATAATAGTACCCAATGTCAGTAGTTATTATAACGGTTTACTGAGTTAATTATTGTTAAGTGTTTACAAATATACTTGGCACATAGAAGGCACTCAATATATGTCAGTTGTTATTGTATTGGAAAGAATTGGTCATATATTTGTCAGATGGAGAAGAGGGGAACCTCCCAAGGGGTGGATCAGCATAGATGAAGGCAGAGAGGCATGGATGCAAGGGTGTGTTCAGGAATTGGTAGTAGACCATATGGAATAATAACTAGCTCTTATTAAACCCTTGAAATAAGCCAGACACTGCTGAACACTGAGATGCATTTTCCATTTAATGTTATTTTTGCTGATGTGGAAACAAAGACCTGCAGCAGAGCACCTCAGAACAGAGCTGAACATTCTTCCGCTACCTGCAACCCCCAGAAAATTGTGGGAGGTCATGGGACACACAAAAAAATCTTATGGAGGAAACCTCAAATTGATACCAGAGCATGAAAAATAAATTAATGCAACTTTTATCCATCACACAAATATAGTCTGAGTAACTATTGGGTACAAAATACTTTGTTTTCCACTGGTAGGATTCTTGGTCCAAGCCGTGGAAACTTCCATATGCAGAGCTGCTCAGTAGGTTTGAGGAAGGACAAGAGGAAGCATGTGAGGATATGTTGTGGTAAGAGACATATTGTCCTCTAATCCATCCTTGGTTCTGCAGCGACAGGAGCCCCTACCCAATGACAGGACTGTGATACGTTATGGGATGCAAAGGTGAACAGGCCAGATGGCTCTTCCTAGAGCATCATAGAGCAGACATCTGTTGGAGGAGAGAGACATTAGCTAAATAACTACACTCCTGAATGGAACATATAACTGTGGCCACATTTTATACCTAAGCAGTACTGATGGAGGAGCAGATGTTAACTAGTCTTAGTAGGAAAGGGGCCAGCAAGTGCAAAAGTCCTGGGGCAGGAAGGAGCACAGCACATGGGGCATTTGACAAGAGCATGGTCTGCAACACAGAGCAAGGGAGAGAGGCTGAGAGGAGGTCTGAGGGGCCACACATTGCTGGCTGCATGGACTTTTTTTTTTATCCACTGGGCACTGGGAAGCCATTGAAGGTTTTCTAAAGGATGAGACATTTTAGATGTGCATTGTGAAGAGAGTACCCACTATGCTGGAGCAAGGGGGCAAAGGAGGATGTAGAGTGACCACAGCAGAGGATGAATGGTGATCAGTTAGACCACGGTGGAGGTGGTAGAGATGGAGAGGAGTGAATGGATTGGAGATATAATAAAAGGATATGAATGATGGGCTTTGGTGATTGCTTAGATGGATGGGGAGAAGGGAAAGTCAAGGAGGATGCCCAGGCTCCTGATTTGTGTAAGCAGATGGATAGTGGAGATTTCTACTGACAGGGGAAGCAGTGAAAGAAGTGGTGGACACAAATAATATCAGTTAAAACTTTTCTTGAGTACTCAGAGACAATGCCCCTTAAATGTTGATAGTCAATGGGGATGGCCTGTATTTCCCATTCTGTTCCAGGGGTGTGAGTGGTGTCACCCACAGCATCAGGTGGATGTGACAGGTCAGTCAGGCCTCTGACTAGGGACCTCACTCCTCATCTGCAGGTGATTTAACAATCCCAGTGACCATTTGCAGTCAATCACATTACTGCTCTGAGAGAACTGATGCTGATAGGCTTCTGGGGTGAAATCATTCCAGATAAACATGAGTGACCTCAGTGGTGTGCAGGAGTCAGCTCATATCAGATCACAAGGGTCAACTGTGAACAGTTCAAGAATTTTGCAAACTGATTGCTAATCACAGACATTATTATATAAAATGTCAAGAAAATTATACTAAAAGCAAAAGTGGCAAATACTCAAACCTCATCACTTCTATTTATTTACTACATTTCACTACTATCTATGCTGCTGAGGTTATTTTGTCTCTCATAACTATACTGTAGAAACACCATGATGTACTACTTCACATCTCATCAAACTCTGAGTTCAAAGACATCATCTTGGTAGTGTGAAATTGACCATGATGACAGTGTTGACACCAGGAAATTGTCAATGCTACAAATCAGGAGCTTGATGTATTGTTTTGTTGATTTTCTAGACTTAAGACAGTAAAGAAAAAATATTAATAATTCAGATTAAGCTTAAAATGATGTCATGTCTTTAACCATTACATTGTGAATAGCACAAAATAAATCTTCTGGAATTCAAAAAACTATTGTCTGATTAATCAAATGACTTGCAGGCCCTTGGTCTTTGAGACCAATAGTGGAGGAGAAGCTGAGACAGTTTCCAGGCTCTCTATGAACAAGAATGTCATGCTGGGCCAGCACACATGAGGTGCTGCCATCAAAGTAAGGTAGCAGAAGGAACTGTGCACTCAGATGAGCAAAAAATTAGCATTTTTCCTTCATTAAATCACCTTAATTTTGGCTCTTGACCCCATCCCACTGGGCTGTTAAGAAATCCAATTTCAGTCATTCTTGTGGCTCAAGTCATTCTTATAGCAAAGTCATCATAACTTATGTTGTACCAAATCCCTGGGGAGGCCCTTCTGGCCACTGGTCATCAATTTGCACTGGTCTTTGCATAAACATCAGATGTCTCAGTTCATGGGGCCCATTCAGGTCTGGGGGCTTTGAAGAGTCTGTGCCCATTTGGCATCTGAGGTCTCTGTCAGGCTGGGAGCACTGGTGCCCAGGGTCATGCCTCTGTCCTTCACACATCATTGGGCACCTTGTCCCCTCCTGGGGCACTGCCACAAGCACAGATGGGCCACCCCTCCCACATGGTCCCATGTCACTTTCTTTGACCTCAGTCCCAAGGCATCTCCTCCTCCCTCTTGCTCTCTCAAACCTCCTGTTCTCCCTTCGTTCCTGGTGTCAATGCAAATAATCCATAATCAATCTATAAATCAAAATTGGGGTGAGTTTATTATGAGCCAAATTTGAGGACCATATAGCCTTGGGCCTTCCTTCCCCAAGGAAGGAAGGACACCAAAGAAGTGGGGTGTACAGGGTGGTTATATACTGTCAAAGAGCAGGTATCACATATGATTGGAATGTCCTTTTTACAATAGTCACAAGATTGGCCTGTCAGCACGGTAGTTGATGGACACAGCAGGTAGCAGGTCTGCTGTCCCAAGTTGGGTGGTCACAAGATGAGTGTAGGAATCAAATCCTAGCATAAGGTGAAATGCTTATCCTTAAGGAAATGCCACTGTGGGGGAAGTTGCATCCTTATCTTAAGGGCATTTGTTCTTGTCTTTGGGACATGGTAAATGCTTAAAGCAGATATACAATGCAAATTCAAAGGCCATAGGCCCTTTTGGAAAAACAAGGTCAGGCCAAATTAGTTTTATACAAATGGCTTCCTCATATGCTCCAATATGTCCTATTTCTTGCCATTTATTTATCACTGGGCATCTGGTATTATTTCTGTGATGGGTGTGGGCTTTTTAATGGATAGACATTGCTGTGGCTGTGGGCTGCTTTTGATATTTGCCTGAGAAAAATCCCCAAGAAGTGGAATCATAAGCATAAAAGGACCTGACTTCCTGCCTGAAATGGGGGTGGGCAGGGGAAAAGAGATATATTAACAGAAAGATCACAAATTAATATATTACCCTGCCACATACAAGCCAGAGGTGTGGAAAGGAAAACACCTCACCATTACAGTCAGACAGAATCAGTTCAAATCCTGGCTCTGCCACTCACTAGCTGTGTCACCTTGTGTAAATTACTTTACCTCTCTGGGCCTCCATTTCCATATTTAACATGAGGATTATGCTATTTACACTCCCATTGTGGCTGTGAGGATTCAATGAACAGCTTAGGTAAAGTGGCGCTTATTGTTTCATCCAACTCTACTAGCTCCTCTGAGGGAATGCACTGTCCTTGTGTGAATTAAACCCTCATGTGAGCAGGTCAGCAAACCCTCGGTGCTTACTTACATGGTTGAATTATGGTGGGGCCGAAGTTACTTTTAGGAAATACAGAAAAGATGGACTTCCCAGTGAGAATCAGTGGAGAGAAGACCCCCGCAGACATGTCTGCCTCACACCACTGTGCCCATGAGCCTTGAAGGAGATGACATGAGCTGCAAGTGTCTTTGTGCTGAGCAGATCCTGGAGGCAGCTGTTGAGGCAATTTTGCAATTACATCCCAATGAATAGAAATTGCACTTTGGTGACACATCTGGGGAATGAGTCTGACACTGCCTCTGGGTGCCCCTTTATTATCCCCGCCTCTTTGGAGGGGCTGTTGTGCTCACACTAAGTATTGGTGGGGACCCCTGGAATCCTCTTCCCATTAGATTAGCTGAGAGCCAGAGCTGGTGCCAGAGCAGACCAGAAAAACACCATGGATAAGGCTGTCTTTTCCAGCTTCCACGGTATCGTTAGTAAGTGTGTCTTGAGGGGAGAGGGGGCAACGAATAAGTGTGTTGTGTGCAATCCTAAAAAGCAAGTAAATAGATGAAAATGTAATTAGGAAAGTTGACTTAGCATAATACTTCTTGGTGCTATGGCAAAATGATTGGGTTGTAAACCCAGTGACTCCAAGCTGACTCCTCCAGGAGGAACTGGGAACCCGTGGAGACTGGGAGCTGAGGAGAGCAGCCTCATTAATGTGATGCAAGGTTTTCCAATTTCAGGAGGCTGAGAGGGGCCATAGGAGGTGAAAAGGGACTGTGTTAGGAATAACTTGAAAGTCCCAGACACCGTCACCTCCCCTCTTGGAGTGTCCTCACACTCCAGCTACTCTTTCTGCCTGGATGGTAAAGGCCCTACAGGATTCAGGCTGCCAGAGCTTCCTAAGGCGGATGCTGCCACCAGGTGCTGCCATTGGCACATCAGTTCTGACTGCAGGAACTGCAGACACAAGACAGGTGTAGTGGGCTGGGGTGTGTGTAGGAGATGAAGGTCAAGAGGGGTCTGGGGAGACTGCACAGTCAGACCAGTGAGCCAGCCAGGCAAGGAGCATTTATTGGGCACCACCATGCCCCAAATATGCCGAGTGTTACTGAGAGTATGCGGTGGGGTAAAGAAAAGGAATAAGAAGAAAAATTCCGTGCCCTTGGAGAGAGGGAGAGCCATTCTGGGAGATAAGATAGATCAGAGCTAGGACTCGAGATCTGAGATCTGGGACAAGGCCCTGGATGCAGCACACGCAGGACCTCAGCCTTGGCTGGTGAGCACTCAGCTCCCTCAGGGCAGTGCAGCTCAGCGTGGGACTTGTTAAGGGCCTCTAAGACGAGACAGAGTTGACTGCATGCCATAATTGTAGTCTGGAAGGGACCTTACAAAATACCAGCTCCACATCTGTTGCTGAATTCCCTTTAGGGGGATTTTGCTATTTTGTAGTCAGAGGCCATGGATTTTATTTTATCTCCCAGCTCTGTGAAAACCTGTGTGCACTTGTGTGTGCACCCACGCACGTGCACCTGTAGTGACACATCTATGTACATTCATGTGGGAGAGACTGGATGGTGGTCCAGTGGCCCACTCATGGGGAGGGTGCAAGGTCTTCTCCATCTTTTCCTAAGCCCACATCAGTCCTGAGTCTGGAAAGCTCAGCAACATGGTCTTGAACTTTCTCAGTTCTGCCTCCATCACCTCTCCTGAGTAAGAGTTAACACTCACCTCTAAGCCTTAGTTTCTCCATCTGTAAAATAGGGATAATAATGCCTTTCTCATAGGGTTGTTGGGACGATTAAAGCAAATAAACATGTGACCTCTGTTATGTGCTCAATAAGTGGTGACTATAATGATGAACCATCAGTCAAGATCTTCTAAGGTGAAGCAAAGACAAGATAACCACTTCCTCCTGCTCCCTGGTCAGGGATTAAACTTGCTGATGGTGGCTTTGGGGTTTTAATGGACAGCCAGTTCTCAGGGAATCAGTGAAACCCCCTCATCACAAAACAGGTTAAGATTGGCACGAAGTGGACATAAAACAAATTAGAATCGAGCCTAACCAGCCATGAAAGGCTTCTGTGGGCCTGCTGGTCTCCCACTTCACACACCTCCAGCAGGAGGGGCCATTCTTCCAGGCACATCTTCCCAGCCTCCTGAGCTCACACTCTCCAGTGGTGGGAGTAAAAGGCAAAGTCAGCCTCTCTGAGCTGCTCATGTTCTGCTTCTCCAGGAGCATATGGAAAGAGTTAGTTCTGAATCCTATTTCTAAGAGCCTTAGTGCCTCCCATTCATAGTCAAGTATCTGTAGATTGTGTGATGCATTTACAAAAGATGCTTGCCCTGGACTTTCAGAGGGTTGACGCACGCTTCTTTTAATTGTCAAAGGAGTAACTCAGTGGAGGGAAGGCAAATCTGGTGGGAGGATGATGTCTCACTTATTTGGGCCAAATATAAATGGCTAGAATCCTTGCCTTCTTGGAGTTCTCCAGGCTTCTGTCCATCTCCTCCCTATTGTGTGGGTGACTGAAGACTGGAGGGGGTGTGAAGGACATGCAGCCCTCCTCCCCTGAGTGACTGGGCAGTAAGTCAGAGGTCTCAGTGCCTGCACCAGCCCTGGGCCTGGCCAGGGCAGTGGTCAGTGGCCAAGGCCTCTGTGTGCTGAGCCAGGTCCAGGGGGCTCAGTCTCCTCAGAAGGATGGTGAGGCAAGCATTCATCTCATAGGAGTAACTCTCAGTCTCTAGGCCTCACCTGTCTCCGTTGGCCACTAATTCAAGCCCCAGCTACTGCTGAGACAACCAACTCTGTAGCTCATCTTCTGCTTCCTGCCTCAAGGATACCAGGCTGGTGCTGGGGTGTAAAATGGCATGGAACAGGGTGCAGCAGCTATGTATTGGCACTGAAAAATGTGGTGGTAGGGAGGCTTTCAATGCGCAGTGTTCTTTCCCCTGCATGGCACAATTTCTCTGAGTCAGAGCCTCCCAGGTGACAGTGGCCCCAGCAGCAAAACCCTGGGACTCTTCCACACCCTGTCCCACCTCTGCTCTGCCCCAGCCTGAAGGACCAGGGACTGTTGCTTCAGTCCACTGTCTCAGTGCCCATTCTGGGGTTCTGGGGACCATGGGGAACATTGTCCTTTCCTGTAATAGCTGCAGAGGACTTTCCCACTTATTTGAGAGACTAGCTGGGAGCAGGTGTCAGTGAACACTAGACAAGGGCTCAGATCAGCTGGTGCAGCAAGACTGCCTTCCTGCAGTTGAGGAATTTGGTGGGGAAGGGTGAGCTCAGGTGCAGAGAGCTGTGCACAATGGGACAGCCACCTGCTTTGACCCCAAACCACCTCTAGGGGACAGGCCACACTCTGTCATGAAGTTTGCAAGAGCCAGAAATGAGAAGCAAATTGTGATGACAGGAGGGGAGGCCCAACATGTGCCTGATGGATGCAGAATAGATAGGCCAGGTCAGGGAGCTGCCTCTGACCACAGGTGGAGAGGGAGGGAAGTGGAGTCAGCTTCATCAGAACCAGAAGATTTCACTGAGCCTGTCTTTGGCAGTTAAGCTAAAAGCCCTCATAGAACCAGTCAGTAATGACTTCCTAGTCTCTTATCCTAGAGGGCCAATAAATTTGAGGCCTCAAAAATCTGAATGTGAGGATCCCGTTGAAATGATAAACGGCCTCTTCTGCTCTCAGCAACCTATAGGCAGGTGGAGGAGAGGTCAGGCTGTCTCAGCAGAGGCACAGCTTAGGGCCAGGCTAACAAGCTGGGACTGGAGTTCAGGCGGGAACTCTGAGCTCAGATCTTGAGTCCTGGCTTCTAATACTGGCTTGGCTGCCAACATTTAGGCTACCTACTCACCTCCCATGGGCCTCAGTTTCTTCATTTGTGAAATGTCTTTCTTAACATAGTGGCTAGGGTAAATGTACACTTTTAAAACCATAAGGGGCAGAGCAGATATCAGACATTCCTATAGTTGGTTGGTCTTAGTTTAACAGCCTGGGGCATCTGAAGGAGAGAGCCCCTCTTTCTGAGTGAGGCACAGGGGTGGAGGACCAGGAAAGGGCCCCTCTTGAGGGTTGGCACTGGGTGATGGATGGTTCGGCTCCCTGGTTCTGTTGCCTGCCTTACCTCAGCAGCCATGTGTTGGGCCCAGGTGCCCCTGCTCCTCTCAGCAGGAACATCTAGGGAGGTTTCATGTCCTGTGCCTGTACCTATCACCTGGGGAGACTGACTTGACAGGCTGGTGTCAGGCAAGTGAAGGAACCTGCCTCAGTGGTCACATCTTTAATGGAAAATAAAGAGTCTTATTTCCCTACCTACTCCTCTTTTTCATGTTTGACCATAAGCAGTGCTTCCCAAATCACTAGTGTACTCACAGAGTTTTTTAAAAATGGATTTATCATGGTATAATTGGCATGCAATAATCTGCACCTATTTATAGTGTACACTTTGATACATTTTTATGTATGTATGCACCTGTGAAAAATCAACACCATCAAGATAGCAAATATACCCAAATATACCCAAAGTGTCCTTGTTACCCCTTCTTCTTGCTTCTCCCCCCATCCCCAGGCAACCACTGATTTCCTTAATGTCAGTATAAACTAGGTTTCATTATATAGAATTATATACGTGGAATATAAATGTACCCTTTCTGATCTGGGTTCTTTTACTCAGGGCAATTGTCTTGAGATTCACCCATGTTGTTGCATGCATCAGTAGTTTATTCCTTTTTATTGCTAAGTGGTATTCCATTGTGTGCTATACCATGATTTCTGTACCTTTTCTCCTGTTGTTGGACATTGGGATGCTTCCAAGTTTGGCCGTTACAAATAAAGCTGCTGTGAACATTCATGTACATGTGTTCACAGGGACATGTGCTTCTATCAGGGGTAAATGCTTAGCAGGAGGATGGCTGGGTCATATGACAGACATATGTTTAACTGCCTAAGAAACTGCCAAACTGTTTTCCAAAGTGGTTGTACCACTTTACATTCCCACCAGCACTATCTGAGGGTTCCAATTCCTCCATATAGTTGTCAACACTTGATATGGAAAATCCTTTTATTTTTAGACATTTTAATACATATGTAGTAGGATCTCATTGTAGTTTAATTTGCATTTCCCTAATTACCAATGGTGTTGAGCATCTTTTCATGTGCTTATTGGCACCCATACATCTTTGGTGAAGTGTTTTTCAATCTTTTGCCCACTTTTTAATTGGGTTGTTTGTTTTCTTATTCTTGCTTTTTTTTTCATACCATAAAATTCACCATTTTAAAGTGGTTTTAGGTATGTTTGCAAGGTTATGCAACCATCACCACTGTCTAATTCCAGAACATTTTCAACACCCTCAAAAAAAAACCCTTTGTCCATTGCCACACAGTTCCCATCCTCCCTCCTCTCAGGTCCCAGCATTCACTAATCTACCTTCTCTATGGATTTGCTTATTATGAAACTTTTGTATAAATGGAATTATAGAATATGTGGCCTCTGTGTCTGGCTTCTTTCACTTAGTATAACGTTTTCGAGTTTCATTCATGCTGTAGCATGGATCAGTACTTCATTCCTTTCTATGGCTAAGTAATATTCCATTCTATGGATATACCAGATTTTTTTACCCATTCATCAATTGGTGGATATTTCAGTTTCCACTTTTTGGCTATTATGAATAATACCTGTGTACATAATTCATGTACAAGTTTTTGTGTGAATGTGCTTTCAATTTGCTAGGAGTGGAATTTTAGGGCCATATAGTAACTGTAGGTTTCATATTTTGAGGAACTACCAAATTGTTTTCCAAAGCAACTGCATCATGTTACATTCCCACCAGCAATGGATGAGGGTTCCAATTTCTCCACATCCTCACCAACACTTGTTATTGTCTGTAGTTTTCTTCCCTTGTGATGTCTTTGTCTAGTTTGTGATATCTCTGTTTGGTTTCAGAGTAATCTTTGCTTCATAGAATGAGTTGTAAGTATTTCCTCTTCTATTTTTGGGGAAAGTTTGTGAAGGATTGGCATTAATTCTGATGTGTTGTTTTTCTGACACCAAATGCATTATTCTAATACCAATTCTCCAATTCTTGGGCATCAACTGAGTGTTCTACAATCCAATTCGATTCTGGCACTAGCTACCAGAGTTAGCACAGACTCCAGAAGTTTGCCCCCACCAATGGGATCTCTAGCCTCCTCACACTCTGCCCCCAACAACCACCAATCCAGAGTTTCCAACAACCACCCACCCCCTCAGGTTCAGTAATTTGTTAGAACAACTCATAGAATTGAGGTAAGCACTATACTTATTACTGCAGTTCATTACAAAGGATACAAGTGAGCAGCTAGATGAGGAGGTAAATGAAGCTAGGCCTAAAAGGATCCAGAAAGGGTCCTGAGCACAGGGGCCCCTGTCCTCACAAAGTCAGGATGTCCCAACCCTCCCAGCACATGGATGTGTTCACCAACTTGGAAGATACACTTTGTTTAGGTTTTGATTAAGGTTTCGTTACATAGGCGTGATTGATTAAATCACTTGCCATTGGTGATTGAACTCAATCTCTGGCCTTTCTCTTCTTCCCAGAAGTGCAGGGTGTGGGGGAGGGAATGGGATGGGGCTGAAAGTTCTAACTCTCTAATCATGTGGTTGTTTTTCCTAGTGACCAGTCCCCATCCTGAAACTATCTAGCATACACTCCCTTTGAGTCATTAAGGATACTCTTCTCGCTCAAGAAATTCTAAGCGCTTAAGAGCTCCATGCCAGGAACTAGGAACAAAGACCAAATATATATATAAACTATATATATATATATAAATTTATGTATATAAATTATATATCTGTAACTTGGTTAGAAAAAGTGAAATATTTTATTTTTTCCACTTTTATTGAGGTATAATTAACAAATAAAAATCATATATATTTAGGGTGTACAAAGTGATTTTTGATGTACATATACATGTGAAATGACTATCAGAAGCTAATTAGCATAGCTATCACCTCACATAGTTACCATTTTTTTGTGTAATATCCACTCTCAGCAAATTTCAAGTCTAGAATTTAGTACTATGGACTATAGTGATCACACTGTACATCAGATCTCCAGAACTTAGTCATCCTGCATAACCAAAACTTTTTGCCCTTTGACAAACACCTTCCCCATTACCCCCATCCCCCAACTTCTGACAACCACCATTCTACTCTCTGCTTCTATGATTTCAACTTCAGATTCTACATATAAGTGAGATTGTGCAGTATTTTTTTTCTGTGTCTAGCTTACTTCACTTAGCGTAATGTTCCCCAGGTTCATCTGTGTTGTTGCAAAGGACAGGATTTCCTTCTTTTTCAAAGCTGAATATTATTCCATTATGTATATATACCACATTTTCTTTATTCACTCATCTTTGGACAGGCATTTAGATTGTTTCTATGTCTTGGCTATTGTGAACAATGCCACAATGAACATGGGGGTGCAGATATCTCTTCAAGTTCCTGATTTCATTTCCTTTGGATATATACTCAGAAGTGAGATTGTTGGATCGTATGGGAGTTCTATTTTTAGTATTTTGAGGAACCTCCATACTGTTTTCCATAGTGGCTGTACCAATTTACATTCACACTAACAGTACACAAGAATTTCCTTTTTTCCACATCCTTGCCAACACTTATCTCTTGTTTTTTTTTTTTATGAAACCCATACTAACAGATGAGAGATGATATCTCATTGTGGTTTTGATTTGCATTTCCCTGATGATTAGTGACATTGAGCACCTTTTCATTTACTTATTGGGCATCTCTATGTCTTCTTTTAGAAATGTCTATTCAGGTCCTTTGCCCATTTTTAAATTGTGTTATTTGTTTGCTATTGAGTTGTTTGAATTCCTTATATATTTTGGATATTAACTTCTTATTGGATATGTGGTTTGCCAATATTTTCTCCCATTCCATAAGTTGTCTCTTCACTGTGTTGATGGTTTCATTTGCTGTGTAGAAGCTTTTTAGTTTAACGCAATCCCATTCTTCTGTTTTTGCTTTTGTTGCCTATGTTTTGGGGCTCATATTCAAGAAGTCGTTGCTCAGACTAATGTCAAGAAGCTTTTTCCCTGTTTTCTTCCAATAGTTTTACAGTTTTGGTCCTACATTTAAGTTTTTAATCCATTTTGAGTTGATTTTTGTATGGGGTGTGAGATAAGGGTCCAATTTCATTCTTCTATATATGAACATCCAGTTTTTCCAATACCATTTATTGAATAGACTATCTTTTTCTCATTATGTATTCTCAGCAACTTTGTCAAAGATCAGTTCCCCATAAATGAATGGACTTATTTCTGGGCTCTCTATTCTGTTATATTGCGCTATATGTCTGTTTTCATGTTAGTACCATACTGTTTTAATTACTTCAGCTTTGTAGTATATTTTGAGATCAAGCAGTGTGATGCTTTCACATTTGTTCTTCTTCTGCAGGATTACTTTGACTATTCAGGGTCCTTAGTGGTTCCATATGTATTTTAGATTTTTTTTTCTGTGAAAAATGTCATTGGAATTTTGATGGAGATTGCATCGAATCTTTAGATCACTTTGGGTAGTATGGATATTTTCACAATATTAATTCTTCCAATCCGTGAACATGGGATATCTTTCCATTTATTTGCATTTTCCTCAAATTCTTTCATCAATGTTTTATAATTTTCAGTGTACAAATCTTTCACCTCCTTGGTTAAATTTATTCTTAAGTATTTTATTGTTTTTGATGCTATTATAAATTGAATTTTCTTCATTTTTTTCAAATAGTTCATTATTAGTGTATAGAAGTGCAACTGATTTTTATGTTGATTTTGTATTCTGCAACTTTACCAAATAGTTATCAGTTCCAACAGTTTTTTGATGGATTCTTTAGGGTTTTCTAGATATAAAATCATGTCTTTGGCAAACAGAGACAGTTTTACTTCTTTCCTGATTTGAATGCCTGTTTCTTTTTCTTGCCTAATTGCACTGTCTAGGACTTCCAGAATTATGTTGAATAGAAGTGGAGAGTGTGGGAAAATATATTTTTTATTACACCCTAATTCTTCTTTGACTGATAGAATGCTGTATTTCGGGCCGGCCCCATGGCTTAGCAGTTAAGTGCACGCACACTGTTACTGGCAGTCTGGGTTCGGATCCCGGGCACGCACTGACACACCACTTCTCCGGCCATGCTGAGGCCGTGTCCCACATACAGCAACTATAAGGATGTGCAACTATGACGTACAACTATCTACTGGGGCTTTGGGGGGGGGGACTAGGAGGATTGGCAATAGATGTTAGCTCAGAGCTGGTCTTCCTAAGCAAAAAGAAGGGAATTAGCATGGATGTTAGCTCAGGGCTGATCTTCCTCACAAAAAAAAAAAAAAACTATCAGGAATTGATGCTAATGACTTGGAGGTGGGGAAAAATTAGGATAAAATACATACATAAATATCCACAGGTCCTTTTCAATGAAATCTAGTAAACTTTAATTTAAAAAAAAAGAATGTTGTATTTCTTTTCCAGATGTTGTATTTCTTCTTGAGTCAGTTTTGGTAATTTGTGTCTTTCTAGGAATTTATCTATTTCATCTAAATTAACTAATTTATTGTCACAAATTGTTTATAGAATTTTCTTATAATCTTTTTATTTCTGTAAGTTTGGAAATAATGTCCTCTCTTTCATTCATGACTTTAGTAACTTGAGTCTTCTCTCTCCTTTTTCATGGTAAATCTACTAAAGTATTGTCAATTTTATTGATCTTTTCAAAGAACCATCTTTTGGTTTTGTTGATTTTCTGTTTTGTGTTTCTATTCTCTATTTCATTAATTTCCTCTCTAATCTTTATTCTTTACTTCTTTCTGCTTGCTTTGGGTTTAGTTTGCTCTTCTATTCCCAGTTTCTTAAGATAGAAGTTTAGGTTATCAATTTGAGATTTTTCTTCTTTTTTAATCAAGGTGTTTATAGCTATAAATTTCCCTTTGAGTACTGCTTTAGCAGAATTCCATAAGTTTTGACATGTTATATTTTCATTTTTATTCTTCTCAAAGTATTTTCTAATTTCCCCTGTTGTTCCTTCTTTCCTATGTTAGTTGAAGTTTGTTGTTTAATTTCCACATATTTGTGAACTTCTCACATTTCCTTCAGTTATTGATTTCTAATTTAATTTCATCATGGCTGAGAATATATTTTGTATGATTTCAATTCTTTTAAAATTTTAGGTTTGTTTTATGGCCTAATGTATGGTCTATCCTGGAGGACGTTCCAGGTGCACTTGAGAAGAATATATATTCTGCCATTGTTGGGTCAAGTGTGCTATAGATTTCTCTTGGGTCTAATTAGTTTATAGTGTAGTCTGATTTTTCTCTTTTTTTGTTGATCTTCTAGTTGTTCTATCTATTATTTAAAGTGGGATATTGAAGTCTCCAACTATTATTGTTGAATTATCTATTTCTCCAAATCTGTCTGTTTTTGTTTCATGTATTTGGGGCTCTGTTGTTAGATGCATAGATATTTATAGTTGTTACATCTTCCTGATGGCTGGATCATTTTAAAATTATGAAATCTCCCTCTTTATCTCTAGTTACCCCTTTTTGTGTGTTAAAGTCTATTTTTTATGATATTAGTATAGCCGCTCCAGCTCTTTTATGGTTGCTGTTTGCAAGTTATACCTTTTTCCTTTTACTTTTAACCTGTTTTGTATCCTTAAAACTAAAATATGTCTTCTGTAGACTAGATATAGTTGGATCTTTTAAAAATCCGAACTAACAGTCTTGGCCTTTTGATTGGACTTTTCAGTCCATTCACATTTAATGTTACTATTGATATCATTGGACTTACATCTGTCACTTTGCTTTTTTTTTCTATACGTCTCATGTCTTTTTTTCTTTCTTTCCTCTTGTATTGCCTTTTTTTAACAAGTGGATTTTTTAGTGTAATATTGAGATTCCTTTAATGATTTTAAAATTATACTTGCTTGAATTATTTTCCTAGTCATTGCTCTAAGGCTTACAGTATGTATCTTAATGTATCAAAATTTACTTAATATTTATGCTGACATAGTAGCCATGAAACAGAAATGTTACTCTATAGCTCCATTCCTTCTCCAACTTTTTCTGTTAATATTGTTATACATATTACATCTGCATATTTACAACTTAATATATTTATTTATTTATTTATAATTTTATATAATCTTATATCTTTTAGGAAAGCTGATAGAAGAAAGAAGAGCAAGTGTATATTTGTAGAATTTGTTATATTACCCTCTTATTTATACTTTCCAGTTCTCTTCACGTCTTTTTGTAGATTTGAGTTACTCTCTAGTTTCATTTCCTTAATCCAATGCAATTTCATTCCCATCTGCCTTGTTTGTGCTGTTATTATAAAATATATGATATTTCTGTATGTTACAGGACAAACAGTACAATTATATACATATTCTTTTGTGCAGCTTTCTTTTAAAATCAATTAAGAGAATAAGTGTTCTTTGTTTTTTCATGTAAATTCTAATTACTGTTTGGTGTCATTTGCTTTCAGCTTGACATATTTCCTATAGAATTTCTTATAATGCAGGTCTGCCAGAAATGAATTTTCTCAGTTTTTGTTTATTGAGTATGTCTTTATTTTACCTTAATTTTGAAAGACAGTTTTGCTGGATATAAGATTCTTGGCTGAGAGTGTTTTACTTTTAGCATTTTGAATATATTGTCCCACTGCCTCCTGATCACCATGGTTTCTGATGAGAAGTCAGCTTTTGATTTTATTGGGGTTCCCTTGCATGTAATGGGTCAATTTTCTCTTATTGTTTTTAAGAATGTCTCTTTATCTTTGTCATTCAACATTTTACTATGTGTCTGTGTGGATTTTTTTGCATTATCTTACTTGGAGATTGTTGAATTTCTTGGATATGTAGATTAATGTTTTTCATTAAATTTGGAAACACATCAGCCACTATTTTTTTGAATATTTTTTCTGACCCTTTCTCTCCTCTCAGTATAGTACTCCCATTATGCATATGTTGGTGTGCTTAATGATATTCCACATTTCTCTGAGGCTCTGTCCATTTCCTTTATTCTTTTTTCTCTCTATTCTTCATATTGTATATAATCTCTATTGATATATCTTAAAGTTCACTGATTCTTTCCTCTGCCAGCTCAAAGATACGGTTGAAACCCTGGTAGTGAATTTTTTTATTTTTGTTATGTACTTGCCAACTTCAGAATTTTGGTTTGGTTATTTTAAATAATTTCTGTTTCAATCAAATTCTCTGTAATGAGACATTGTTACTATATCTTTCTTTAATTCTTAAGCATTATTTATTTCAGTTTTTTAACGTATTTAGAGTAGGTGCTCTGAAATCTTCGTTTGCTGAGTCCAGCATCTCTACCCCTTCAAAGGCAGTTTTTATTGCCTGCTTTATTTTCCTATGACTAGATCACACTTTAGTGTTTTTTCGCATATCTCATACTTTGTTTTTGTAAACCAGACATTTTAGATAGTGTATTGTAGCAACTCTGTATACTGATTCACCACTACTTCCCTCTCAAGAATGGTTGTTTTCGTTTGCCTGGTCATTTGTTTAGTGACTTGGCTAAACTAATTCTCCAGTCTATTTCTCTTGCTGTATGCAGGCTCTGATGCCCTTGTTCAGATATTTTCCCATTGTTTTTATATTTTAGCCTGGTAACCTAGTGGTCCCCTGGTTTGGCACAAACCACTTATTGGTCAAAAGTTGTGCTTAAGCCCCTTGTCCAGTTATTTTTAACCTTTATCACTGGATGTGTGTGTGGTTCAAGGCTACCATCACAATACAGGGTTTACTTTTATTTTGCCCCACCTTCAGCCAGGGGCTAGTAGTTTGGGGATTTTCTCTCATCATTCCTAAGAAAAAATAGCCTTGGGCATGCACACAGTTTTCCCAATTGCCTGAGATGACTGTGGTATTATTTTTAAGTCTGCCTTCCTAGGAGTCACCCCTGCATCGGAGTAGTTTGTTGTTCAGTCAGAGTTTAGTCAAAGGTTGTATTCAAATCCCTTGTGCCAGTGAGGCTTCTGCCTTGCGCTGCCCTGGGTCTGCGTGCTGTTTGGAGGAATGCTTTCAAGTCTTCCCTCATATCCTGTTCTGAATGCTCCCAAGTAAGTGTGGCCTAGTTAGTATGCACAGAGACTTTATTACACCCCTGCCCTCCAGTTGACTATGATCCCAGGAGAGTCCTCCTGGCTGTCTCTTTCCTTGGTTCTCTCTGACAAACTTCTGGAGGCTCCTCTGTTTTGCTTATATTATGGAGCTACCAGCCTCATTTTAGTTGCTCCCCACCAGAATCTCCCTTGATTTCAACAATGCCCTTAGGCATTGAACTCTCTATGTTCTGTTCCAATAAAGTCAGTCCCCTCAGACAGATCTGCAAAGGCCTTCAACCTCATGGACTGCCCTTCTCCCTAGGCAGAACCCCAGCACAATAGCATTGGAGGTAGGTGTGGGAGTTTGTTTTTATGGGGTGACACCTGCTGTCGAACATTTTTCTTACAAGTAAGCTTGGGTGGAAGCAAAATCATGGCTTCAATATTCTTGGCTTGCAGTGCCTGGAGGAGAGCTTCAGCCTTACAGGTGGTGTCTGAGTAAGGAAAAGGAGACGCAGCCTTTTCTGTCCTCCTACCTCGAATAGAGTGTCTGCAACATAGGATTTGGAGGAGATAAGAAACATAGGCAGCCTGCCCTTCTCAGTGTGAAACCAAAGTCCTAGAATGGGAGTTAGGGGGCAGGGAGAGGGGGCCTCAGTCTTCTTGGTTGCACCTGCCCTATGTAGAGCAACTGGGGTACAGCTTCTGTAGCCTCAGGCTGGAAGCTGGAGGAGGGGGCAATGTAAGAGTGAGTTGTACCTTGAATGCTATCACTTCATTTCTCCTTACCAATACTTAGTAGTTTTCCTTGAATAAATGTTTATCCATTTGCTGTATTCTCTTAGGATAATTTCCAGAGAGTTTAAATGATTATTTTAAAATTTCACTAGTTAAATTTTTGTTTTGCTTGGCAGAGCATCCATCAAGCTCCATACCTCACCATTCAGGAAGTCTGATCCCTTGCTAATTTCTCTGACTGTTTTTAAGATTTTCTATTCATTACTGTCTTTTTAGCACTTTTATTATGATTTGCCTTTGTGTAGTTTCTTCCTATTATTCATGGTTAGAGTTCATTGAGATTCTTGGATCTGTGGTTTTATGTTTTTTCCCTAAATTTATAAAATTTTGGCTGTTTCTTCAAACTTTTTTCTTCTTCTCCCTTTCAGGGACTCCAATTATGTGTATGTTAGGCTGGCTCAAGTTTTCCTATAGCTCAGTGATGCTCTTCTAGTTTTTTAAAACTCTTTTTTTGTCTCTATCTCTTTTTTGGTAGAATCAGACATGAAGTTCACTAGTCTTTTCTTTTGAAATGTCTGATCTACCATTAATCCAATCCAATGTAAATTTCATCTCTAGAAGTTTCCTTTGGGTCTTTTTATATCTTCCCTGTCTCCACTTAACTTTTTTTTGTGTGTGTGAGGAAGACCAGCCCTGAGCTAACATCCAATGCCAATCCTCCTCTTTTTTGTTGAGGAAGACTGGCCCTGGGCTAACATCTGTGCCCATCTTCCTCTACTTTATATGGGATGCCGCCACAGCATGGCTTGCCAAGTGGTATGTCGGTGTGCGCCCAGGATCCAAACCAGCGAACCCCAGGCCACCACAGTGGAGCACGCACACTTAACTGCTTGTGCCACCGGGCTGGCCCATCCACTTAACTTTTTGAACATGTGGAATATAGTTATAATAGTTGTTTTAACATCCTTTTCTACTAATTCTAATATCTGTGTCAATTCCAGGTCACTTTGGATTGGTTGGGGTTTTTTTCCTCTTCATTATGGATAGTGTTTTCTTGCTTCTTTGCATACCAGGTAATCATTGATTGAATGGCAGATGTTGTGAATTTTGCCTTGTTAGTTGATAAGTATTTTTGTATTCCTACAAATGTTTTTGAGTTTTATTCTGGGACTTTCATTTGACCCTTTTAGGTTTTGCTTTTAAATTTTATTAAGTAGGGGGCCGGCCCCGTGGCTTAGCGGTTAAGTGCGCG
>JABWHU010000006.1:64930034-65029276 GCA_014189135.1 Dicerorhinus sumatrensis harrissoni | reverse complement strand
ATAGCCAAGACTTGGAAGCAACCTAAGTGCCCATCAAGGGACGAATGGATAAAGAAGCTGTGGTATATATACACAATGGAATACTACTCAGCCATGAGAAATGATGAAATCCAGCCATTTGTGACAACATGGATGGACATTTAGGGTATTATGCAAAGTGAAATAAGTCAGAGGGAGAAGGTCAAATACTGTATGATTTCCTTCACTAAGTAGTAGATAATAACAACAATAGACAAACACATAGAGACAGAGATTGGATTGGTGGTTACCAGAGGGGAAGGGGGGGAGGGTGAAAGGCACATGTGTGTGGTGATGGGTTGTAATTAGTATTTGGGTGGTGAACATGATGTAGCCTATGCAGAAATAGAAGTATAATGATGTACACCTGAAATTTATACAATGTTGTAAATCAATGTTGCTGCAATAAATAAAAAATTAAAAATAAAATAAAATAAAAGTAATACACATTAAAAAATAAATAAATAAATAAATCACTGCTGTCTTGTGTGTGGGGGGGTGATGTTGGAAAATATAATTATCTGCTCTTCTCTGTAAAATGAAAATAATTACCCTTTGTTTTGTCTACTATGGGAATGTTCTGAACATCAAAGGGATCAATAAATGTAAAAGTTCTTTGCAAAATGAAAATATTGCCCACACAGATGAGCAAAGTTTTGAAGTGTTACTCATTGGTAGTGCCAGAGTCACATGAGGACAGTGGAAAGGATTTCTCTTTCTTTCAGCAGGACTGTGAGCTCAAGCATGATAGCAGGACAGAACCTGCTCTGTCAGGTCGAGTGCTTCCATGGACAAGAGGGGAGAGGGGGAGAACTGACGCAGGTGACCTCACTGTGACACGTGGCTGGGTGGTGTGGAAAAGGAACACTGCAGGAGCCACATTTGGGCATGTGGATGCCCTAGGGTCTCAGGATTTTATACCCTGATCCAGAAAGCCAATAAACATATTCCAGAAACACCCGTTCTCAGTCTGTTCAGGCTGCTATAACAAAATACCATAAGATGGGCAGCTTGTAAACAACAGAAATTTAATTCTCACAGTCCTGGAAGCTAGAAGTCCAAGATCAGGGTGCCAAAATAGTTGGATGAGGGCCCTCTTCCTGGTTCATAGCAAATGTCTTCTCTCTGGGTCCCCACATGGTGAAAGGGGCTAGGGAGCTCTGTGAGGTTTCTTTTATAAGAGCACTAATCCCATTCGTGAGGGCTCCACTCTCATGACCTGATCACCTCTCAAAAGCCCTACCTTCTAATACCATCACATTGGACATTAGGATTTCAACATATGAATTTTAGGGGGACACAAACATTCTGATCACAGCACACCTTTTCCCTGCATTGCAGGAGGGGCTCTTTCCCCATTTCGGATTTTATAACAGCACTTAACACACCATGACGGGAAATTCTTTTGTCTGCAGCAGAACTAGGAAACTGCAGAGATGAGCAATGAGTGGGAAAGTCAGGCCACCGTGAAGGCCCAGAGAATGAAGGGCCAGAAATGAGGCATAAATGGAAGACAAAGGAGGAAAGAGATTTCCTGCAACCATTTTGGTCCTAAAAATAAAGGCATTCAAGTTTCTAACAATAAGTCTTAAAATCAATTTAAATTTATGCTAAGAAAACCGTGTTAGGGTTTGTTGTGCTTCAGAATAATCTCAGATGTGTAACAGGAATTATTTTGGCTGAGGCAATTAGTGTAAGTTGTGGCCATAGCTCAGTGCATCGCACTTAAACATCTTAAAAGACTGTTTCAGAGACATCAGTTTTCTTGAGCATGAATGAGCCAGTTAATTTCTTTGATAAGAAGCAGATTGACTCACAGTTTTGTTTGTTGGTTGGCTTTGTCTGTTATGTAGCCCAACATAGATCCCTCCTCCTACTGTCCAGGGAACTTAGAGGAAGTGGCTAAGAAGTGGAACTTGCAGTGGACAAGTAAATAAGTAGACATCAGGCTCTGAGAGAAAGCAATTGAAGTAGTGAATTTCCCACAGAAACTGGGAAGGAGGCTGGAGTCATTTTTACTTCAGTATTCAGGGATATTGTGACCTCAAGGAGACATCTGGGTTACACTTATTTCTAAGCCCTTCCCTTCATAAATCCTCCACTCCAGCTGAGATGATAAGAGATATTTATATTTATACCACCAAGGCATCCAGATTAAGACCTATAAAGAATACTCTTAAATAAATTGTGCCCATATCACCCCCAGTTCCATGTTGTCTTAGCTGAGGCCTGAGCTGCATCATCTAAACTACTTGAGAGTGTGGGTGACTATAAGCCCCTGGTGAAATAGGCCATCACTGTGCTTCTCAGGGTCCACATACAGTGAGGCACTGACAGTGTCTCTTTGGTGATTGTGAAGTTGGGTTCTTTGAATCTAAATGCACTTTCTGTTCTGCAAAAAGAACTAGTAAATGCTGTTCCTTTGAATCTTGGCACAATTTTCCTCCTAACTACCGTCAGGTTTATCTTCTTCAGGGAATCAGAGCAGTGATGCCAGTGGCTCATTCTGTGTGGCCACTGGATATGGAGTGGATATGGAGGATATGGAGACCAGACAATCAGAGGACCTAACTAGAATTTTTTGTAATAACTTACCCCCTACTTTTATTCCTCACTGCCTCTTCTTGCCCTAGTTCTTATCTTTACTCTACCTCAAGAGTCACCAGTTGATGAGGATAATGCCCAAGCCACTGGCAGAAGGATGAGCAGCCTCGTGCTTCATTTAGATCTCTTTGATGTTTTTTACAATGAACACGCTCTAGTCTGAACCACTAGTCAATGTCTTTAATGGGCCTCCTACAATACAGGTCTTTGCAATTTTTAACTGTACCTCTAAATGCCAAGCTGTAGGTGGATTCTCTACTAGTCTCTGAAAATTAAGCATTCAAGAGACAGATATTGTTTTGCACTTAGCTTCTTTGACCAGAATTTCCACAAATACATCTTGATTCACACTATACTTATTCCTATTCCCACTTTACAATAAAACACCATACCCAGGACTTCTGCTGCTTCCCTAATTCTCTTGCTAAGTACAACTAAAAACCCTGGAAATAACATATAAATCAAGCTTCAGAAGATTCTGAAATGTGAAGAAAAGAAGACAGACTATGTAAGGACCTCAGAACCCAAAGAATAAATGACACAGTGGTGAGCTTTCTCAGCTTTCCTTTTGCCTAACCTATCCCAGACTTAGAGCTAAAGAAGCTGGCAACCTGGAAACAACAACGGGTATGAACAACAAAAAAAAGCCTGCTCTCTCTAGCCTAAGGACAGAAAAGGTGTAGCCTAGCAGGACAGAAAACTTTTAGGCAATAACCGTGTAAAGTGGTTACAGCCAAACACCACAGAAAAATCTATTGCCCCATCCCTACCCATGCAAGTAAAGGCTGAGTGAGGAGCCTAGACTCCCCACTTCACAAAGATTAATGGGACTCCCAACCTTCCACAACTGGGGTGGTGTCAAAGAAGGTTGATTAGAGCTAGGACTAGGACTTTCATCTCTGCCAGTTGATAATGAGGCCTCTCTCTCTCCCACACACACACACACACACACACACACACACACACACACACACACAAACACACGCACCGTGTCAGTGGAAACCATGTGGAGAGGATAGATTTCCACCCCCATCTATCAGTAACAGGACACCTTTTCTTCCCCTTTCTGCTGTGGTGGTGTCAGAGGAGGCCTAGTGAAGAGTCAATGACTTTCATCAGCACCCCACAGTAACAAGGCCAACTGTCTGTCTGTGGTGTCAGTGAAGGCCATTATAATTATCTGATAAACACTTCAAAGAAGCCATCATAAAAATGCTTCAATAAGCAATTGATACACTTGAAACAAATATAAACTCTCAGCAAAGAAATAGAAATCCTAAGCAAAAAAATAGAAGATATGAAGGACAACCAAATGGAAAATTTAGATCTTAAAAATATAATACCCAAATTAAAAAACACAATGGATTGAGTCAACAGCAGAATAGAAGAGACAGAAGAAAGAATCAGTGAAATGAGGATAGAAAATTAGAAATTACCTAATCTGAAAAACAGAGAAAAGAGACTGAAAAAAAATTAACAGAGCTTAGGGACTTGGAGGATTATAACAAATAATCAAACATTTATGTCATTGGAGTCACAGAAGGAGGGGGGGAGAGAGGACATGGTGGAAAAGTACTTGAACAAATAATGGGTGAAATCCTCCTAAATTTGGTAAAAGACATAAATCTACAGATCAAGAGGGTGAATGGAATTCTAAAAAGGATAAATCCAAAGAAATTCACACCAAGATAGATACAACATACTCAAATCTCTGAACACTAAAGACAAAGAAAAAAATCTTGAAGTCAGGAAAAGAGAAATGACTCCTTACTTATGTAAGAAAAAAACAATTTGAATACAGTAGATTTCTCATTAGAAATTGTGGAGGCCAGAAAGAAGTGGCACAACATTTTTTCAAGAGTGAAAAGGAAAGAACTGTCAACCAGATTCCTGTATTCAGTGAAATATCCTTCAGGACTGAATGGGAAATCAAGACATTCTCAAATAAAGGAAAATCAACAAAAATTGTTACCAGTAGACCAACTCTGAAAGAATGTCAAAAGTAATTTCTCTAAACAGAAAGAAAATGTTAAAAGAAGGAAACTTGGAACACCAGGAAGAAAGAACACAATAGACAAAAATATGGGTGAATATAGTAGACATTTCTTCTCCTGAGTTTTAAAAATTATGTTTAATGGTGTGCAACAAGTATCATTATTTGATGTGGTCCTTAATGTATGTAGAGGAGATACTTAAGACATTTATATTATAAAAGGGTAAAAGTAAAAGGACATAAAAGGAAGGAAAAAAGGTTTCTAAACTTCACTTGAACTGGTAAAATGATGACATCAGTGGACTGTAATGTATATATACATCATAACATATATATGTATTGTGTATATATAATGTAACATCTAGAACTACTAAAAAAGCTATACAGTAAGAGATGTCACAGAAAATGACAGAATAGGAAGCTCCAGGGGTCACTCACTCTACTGAAACAACGCTTAAGCTGGCGAAAGCAATCAGAATAAACTATTTCAGAACTCTGGGACCTGATTAGACACTTGCAATAAGCAAGCATTCACTTGATGAAGAGACAGGCTGCTGAACTTTGGTAACAGAGCAGCAAGTGTGAACCAGCTACCACCGCCCATACCTAAGCCCTGCTGCTGCATTCCAACAACTGCTGGCTGGTGTGTCAAGGTGGACTGGAAGGATATTGTCTTCCAAAAATTTAGGGATATGTATTTTGGTTGGTCTGGTGGTTCCCTGAGGGACCAGCACAGACTTTTCCCCTTGTTTTGTCCCCCCTCAGACCAGCTGCTTCCCTGGCAACATCCATCAGATGATATAAATAGAAATACAATTCCCTCCCTTTTTGAAAATCCAGTCATGTAAGAAAATCTCTGTCAGGTCACAGGCTGATTGCAAAGACAGAACAAAAACTTCAGTGACCACATACAATGAGGAATACAGATTTTTCAAAATTATTTTGGAAAAGTCACTATCCAAATGGATGACTACAGCCCTCAAGAGGCAACAACAGGGAACAGCCCTCCTTGAGGATGGCAAAAAGATGATTTTGAGAGTTGCCACATTATAACACTCAAAATTTCCAGTTCTCAACAAAAAATTACAAAGCATTCAAAGAAACAGAAAAATGTGGCTCATTCAGATGGGGAAAAATGACAGAACATATCCCTGGGAGACCCAAACATTGAAATTATTAAAGATGTTAAATAAAGTCTCTTAAGTATACTCAATGAACTACAGGAAACTACATACAAAAATACTAAAGAAAGTCAAGACAACAGCATGAATAAGGAATGTCAATAAAAAGATAGAAATTATAAAAAAAAGAACCAAATAAAAATTCTAGCACTGAAAAGTGTAAGAGCTGAAGGAAAAAAAACTCAAAAGAGGAGTTCAATAACAGATTTGAGCAGGCAGAAGAATCAGCAAACTTGAAAATAAAGGCAATTGGATTTATCCAGTTTGAAGAGCAGAAAGAAAAAAGAATAAAGAAAAATGAACAGAACCTGAAGGATACCATTAAATATGCCAATATACACATCAGGGGAGTTCCAAGATAAGAAGAGAGAGAGAAAAGGGCAGAAAAAATATTTGAAGAAATAGTGGCTGAAAACTTCCCAAATTTGATGAAAGACATGAATTTACACATTCAAAAAGCTCAATGAAATTCAAGTATTGTATATACTACATACATTTTATAAATTTAACATGCATATTATATATGATATATAATACTTATATATCCACAATTTTCAAAAGCTATACAAAGAGATACCCTCAATGACGCTATGAATAAACTCAAAGAGATCCACACTGAGGCACATTATAGTCAAATTATCAAAAGCCAAAGACAAAGAGAAAATTTTGAAAGTAGTGAGAGAAGTGGCACATCCCATACAAGGGAGCCTCAAAGAGATTAACAGCTGATTTCTCTTCAGAAACCATAAACATCAGAAGGCAATAGGATGGTATATTTAAAGTGCTGAAAGGAAAAAAAGGTCAACCAAGAATTCTATATCCAGCAAAACTAACACTCATGAATGGAGGTGAAATTAAGACATTCCAAGATAAACAAAAGTTAAGGGAAAACAGATCAAAATCACAATGAAATATTTCATACCTACCAAGATGGCTAGAATAAAACAAAAAATAAAAAGTACAGTAGTCCCCCATTATTCATGGTTTTGCTTTCCATGGTTTCAGTTATCTGAGGTCACCCATGGTTCAAAAACATTAAATGGAGAATTCTACAAATAAACAATTCATAAGTTTCAAATTGTTCACCATTCTGCATAGCATGATGAAATCTCATGCCATCCCACTTCATCCCACTCAAGACATGAATCATCCCTTTGTCCAAGTGTATCCATGCTGTATACACTACCAGCCCATTAGTCAATTAGTAGCTGTCCAGGATATCAGATCAACTGTCATAGTATTGCTGTGTTTGTATTCAAGTAACCTTTATTTTATTTAATAGTAACCCCCAAGTGCAAAAGTAGTGATGCTGGTGTTTCAGATATGCCAAAGAGAAGCCATAAAGTGCTTCCTTTAAGTGAAAAGGTGAAAGTTCTCAACTAATAAGGAGAATAAAAAAATCATATGCTAAGGTTGCTAAGATCTACAGTAACTTTTATTACAGTATATTGTTATAATTGTTCTATTTTGTTATTAGTTAGTGTTGTTAATCTTTTACTGTGCCTAATTTATAAATTAAACTTTATCATCAGTATGTATGTATAGGAAAAAACATAGTATATATAGGGTTTGGTACTATTTGTGGTTTCAGGCATCCACTGGGGGTCTTGGAACATACCCTCTGTGGATAAGGGGGGACTACTGTCTTGGTCAGGATGTAGAGAAATTGGAACCCTCAGATATTGCTGGTAGAAAAGTTAAATGGTTCAGTTGCAGTGGAAAATTTGGTGGTTCCACAAAAAGTTAAACATAAAATCACCATATGACCCAGAAATTCCACTTCTAGAATTGAAAGAGGGACTGAAAAAGATACTTGTATGTGAATGTTCATAGCTGCATTATTCACAATGGCCAAAGTTAGAAACAACACATAAACAGATGAGTTAATAAACAAAATATGGTATATACATACAAGGGAATATTATTCAGCCATAAAAATGAACAAAGTTTGGTATGTACTGCAACAAGGATTAATCTTGAAAACATTACACTATGTGAAGCCAGACACAAAAAGACAAATATTGTATAATTCTACTTATATGAAATATTTAGAATAAGCAAATTCATAGAGACAGAAAGTAAGTTAGAGATTACCAGAAGCTGGGGGGAAAAGGAGAGTCAAGAATTATTGCTTAATGGGTATAGAGTTTCTGTTTGGGGTGATGAAAAAGTTTTGGAAATAGATAGTGGTGATGGTTACACAACATTGTGAATATAATTAATGCCACTTAAAAATAGTTAAAAAGAAAAATTTTATTACATCTACTTTATAAATTTAACACATATCATATATATGTATATCTAATATAAACACATATATATTTAAAAAGCTATACAAAGATATACCTTCAACAATACTATGGATAAATCAAAGTAGAATGCTAAAACATGTTCAAGTAACACACAGGAAGGTAGAAAAAATAAAACAGAGAAAATAAACTGAAAACAAAAAATAAAATGGTAGATTTTAAGCCTTGACATATCAAGACAAGAACTGGCCTAATGGATTAAAAAACATGGCCTCAACTAAAATAAACTTACTTCAAATATAATGCCACAGGTAGCTTGTAAGTTAAAGGATGGAAAATGATATACAAACATTAATCAAAAGAAACCAGGAGTATCTGTATTAAAATCAGTTAGTGATTTCAGAGCAATAAAAATAACCAAAGACATAGAGGGATATTATACAGTGACAAAGGGTCAGTCCACCAAAATGTATAGCAATCACAGTTGTGTAGGCATTAAACAAGAGAGCTACAAAATATGTGCAGCAAAAATTGATCAAACTAAAAAGAGAAAAAGACAATGCCACAAATGAAGTTGGAGACTTTAACACTCCCTCTCAACAACCAAGAGAACAATTAGACAGAAAATCAATACGAATATAGAAGAACTCAACAACACCAACAGTATCTAATTGACATGTATAGAATATTCCATTCTACAACAGCAGAATACTCATGCTTTTCAAGTATCCATGGAACATATATCAAGATAGACCCTATATATAGGGCCATGAAATAAATCTCTTGAAGTCTAAAAGAATTGAAATCATGCAGAGTATATCCTCCAATTACATTGGAATCAAACTAGAAATTAACAGAAATATAAGAGGAAAATCTCCAAACACTCGATGTGAATATTATCTGATATGGAAAGGGCGCATGCAGATGTGATTAGTTTAAGGACTTTGAGATGGAGATTATTTTGCATTATCCCCATGGGCCAAAAATATAATCACCAAAAATATAATAAGAGAATACATTTCTGTTTTTTTAAGCCACTAAATGTAGCAATTTGTTACAGCAGCAAAAGAAAACTAACATACTGTGAATCTAAACAGTGCACTGTAAATAATCCATGGGTCAAAGAGGAAGTCTCAAGGAAAATTAAAAAACACATTAAACTGAATGAAAATGAAAATACAACGTATCAAAATGTGTATGGGACACAGCTAAAACAGTGCTGAAAGGGAAATTTATAATACTAAATGCATATATTAGGAAAGAGGAAAAGTCTCAAATCAGTAATTTAAGCTTCCACTTCAAGAATCCAGGAAAAGAAGGGCAATATAAACCCAATGAAAGCAGAAGGAAGGAAATAATAAAGAGTAAAAATCAGGGAAATTGAAAACAGAAAAACAATAGAGAAAATCAGTAAGACAAAGGAAATGCTACAATCAACTCTACACACATAAACTTGACAACTTAGATAGAATGGACCAATTCTTTGAAAAACACAAACTACGAAAACTCACTCAGCATGAAATAGATACTTTGAGTATGCTTGTAACTATTAAGGAAACTGAATTTGAAAATAAAAAACTCTCAAAAAAAGTAATCTCTAGGCTCAGATAGTTTTACTGTAGAATTTTACCAAACTTTTAAAGAATTAACACAAATTCTATGCAACATCTTTCAGAAAATAGAAGAGGAAGGAGCACTTCCCAATTTATCTTATGAAGCTAGCGTTACCCTGTATTACCAAAACCATACAAAGCACAAAAAAAGAAACTATAGACCATAATCACTCATGAACATAGATGCAAAAATCCTTAACAAAATATTAACAAATAGAATTCAGTTACATATATATAAACCCAGTGGGGTTTATTTCAGACTTGCAAGACTGGTTCTGTGTTTGAAAATCAGCCTATGTAATCCACCATATTAATAGGCTAAAGAAAAAAAATCAAATGAGCACAGCAATCAATGCAGAAAAGGCATGACAAAATTCAGCACCCATTTGTTGCTTAAAAAACTATCAGAAAAATAGGAATAAAGACGGGATTTCCTAACTTGATGAAAAACATCTACAAAAACAAAGCTAACATTATACTTAATTGTGAAAGACTGAATACTTGTCCCTAAGATTAGATACAAGGCAAAGATGTGCACTTTTGCCACTCTTATTCGACATACCGCTAAAAGTTCTAGCTAGTTCAGTAAAGAATGACAAAGAATATAGATCAGAAAGGAAGAAATATTTCCTATTTGCAGACCACATGATTGTCTATGTTGAAATTTCCAAGAAATCAACCAAAATAAACTCCTGTAACTAACAAGTGAGTTCATCAATGTCATAAAATATAAGAATAACACATAAAATTCAATTGTATTTATATATACTAGTAATGAACATGTGAACACTACAATTAAAAATACATTTACAATCACTCAGAAAAAAATGAAATACTTACATATAAGTCTAACAAAACACGTACAGAATTTATATGCTGAAAACTATATAATGCTGATGAAAGCAATGAGAGAAGATCTAAACAAGTGGAGAGACATACCATCTTCATGAATTGGAAGAGTCGACATAGTAAAGATGTCAATCCTCCCAAAATTGATATGCAGACTCAAGGTAATTCCTATCAAAATCCCAGCAAGGGGGCCAGCCCCATGGCTTAGTGGTTAAGTGCACGTGCTCCACTACTGGCGGCCCGGGTTCAGATCCCAGGCATGCATTGACGCACTGCTTGTCAGGCCATGTTGAGGCAGCGTCCCACATACAGCAACTAGAAGGATGTGCAACTATGACATACAACTATGTACTGGGGCTTTGGGGATAAAAAGGGAAAGAAAAAAAAAAGGAGGAGGATTGGCAATAGATGTTAGCTCAGGGCTGCTCTTCCTAACCAAAAAAAAAAAAAATCCCAGCAAGATTTTTTGTAGTTATAGACAATATTATTCTAAAATTTACACTAAAAGACTGAGGAACAATAATATCTAAACCAATTTTGAAAAAGAAGGAAAAAAAGCGGGAGGAATCAATCTACTGGATTTCAAGAATTACCTAATCAAGAGGGATAAGACAGAAGATGGATAGACGTGTAGATCAAAGGACCAGAACAGAAAATGTAAGAATAGACTCACACGACTATTCCTAACTGATTCAGACAAAGGAGAAAATGCAAATCAATGAAATAAACATACCCTGTCAACAAATGATGCTGGAGCAATTGCACATCCGTAGGGAAAAAAGCTGAACTTCAGCCTAAATCTCACACTTTATGCAAAAATTACCTCAAAATGGATCATGGACCTAAATTTAAAATATAAAACTGTAAAACATTTAGAGAAAAGCATGAGAGAAAATCTTCAAGATCTAGAGTAAGACAAAATGTTCTCAGACTTGACACCTAAAATGCTATTCATGAAAGGGAAAACTGATAAACAAATTCACCAAGATGAAAACTTTTTGCTCTGTGAAAGACTCTGTTAAGCAGATAAAAAGACAAGTTTCAAACTGAGAGAAAATATTTTCAAACCCCATAATTGACAAAGGACTAGTATCTAGAATACACAAAGAACTCTGAAAATTCAACTGTAAAAAACCAAACAATCCAATCAGAATATGGCCAAAAGGCATGAAGAGATATTTCACCAAATAAGATGGAAAATAAGCACACGAAAAGATATGTGACAACAGTAACAATTAAGGAAACACAAATTAAAACCACAATGTGCTATCATCACACTCCTATCAGAATGGCCAAAATAAAATATAGTGACAACACCAAATGCTGGTGAGGATGCAGAGAAACTGGATCATTGATGGTGGGAATGTAAAATGGTAAAGCCACCTTGGCAGTTTCTTTAAAAAATCAACACACGCAGTTATCATACAACCCAGTTATTGCACTCCTTGGCATTTATCCCTGAGAAATGAAGACTTATATTCACACTCAAAAAAAAAAACTATACATGAATATTTATAGCAGCTTTATTTGAAACAGCAAAAAACTGGAAACAACACAAATGTCCTTCGGCAGGTTAACGGTTAAACAAACTGTGTTATATCCATATAATGAAATACTACTCAACAACAAAAAGGAATGAATTATTGATACACAAAACAACCTGGATGAATCTCCAGAGAATTATGCTGAGTGAAAAAAGCCAATCCCAGAAAGTGACACTATACAATTTCATTTACATAATATTCTTTAAATGACAAAATTGTCAAAATGGAGAACAGATTAGTGATTTCCAGGCATTAAGGGGAGTATGGAGGTCAGAGGGAAGTGAGTGTGGCTATAAAGGGCAACATTAGGGACTCTTGAGCTGATAGAAATGTTCTGTGTATTGACTGTACCAATGTCAATATCCTGGTTGTGATATTATACTAGAGTCTTGCAGGTGTGTTACCATTGGCAGAAACTGGGTAAAGGGTACATAGAATCTCTATTATTTCTTCTACCACATATAAATCTACAAGAATCTCAAAAGAAAAAGTTTAAATATGAAAAAGTAACTGCAGAATGCATGCAACATTCCTGGGAGGAAAAAATCTTATTCACAATACTACTAATTTCTATAAATATCTATTTTTAAAAACCATATAGCTTCAAGATGAAATGAACAGAAATCCAGTACTTGTGAATAAAGAGACTCAACATAGTAGAGATGTGAAATCTCTCCAAATAAATCTAAAAATTCAATTGCAAACCCAAGCACAATCACAGTATAATTCTTTGCAAAACTCTAGAAACTCAATCTCAAGCTTGTTCAAAAGAATAAATGTTCAATAATAGCCTGAAATAGTCTGAAAAAGATAATCAGAGAAGGAGAATATTGCAGACAGTCAAATATACTTTAAAGTTATGATAATAAAACAGGATGATGTCATAGTAGGAACAGACAAATCCAAAGACCCAAACAGAGTTCAGAACAACGTGTAGAGGGGGATTTAGTTGATTGTAAAGGTGGCATTTCAGAGGAGAGAGGGAAGCACATACTATCTGACAACTGACTGTCCAGGTGGAAAAATAATAAAGAGTTAATGTCTATCTTAGATAAAAAGTTTCTATAATTAATAAGAAAAAATACATCAACTAAACATATCCGCAAGCAATGTATACAAACAATTTATGGAAGAAAAACAAATGGACAATAAACATGAAAAGATGCCCAACCTTGCCAGTAATTAAGTAAATGTAAGTCAAAACAACATTTACTTATCAGGTTGACAAATACTTAAAATATTTAAATACTTAAATATTAATATCCAGGGTTGGGGAGAGAATGGAGAAAATGGTTACTGTCACATACACTCGGTAGGAATGAGAATTGGTAAAGCTTTTTTGAAGGATCCTTTGGCTATATTTATTCAAAATTGTAAATATGCGTACCCTTTGACCCATCAATTCAGGGTATAAAATGTACTCACACATTTTCACAAAACTACATGCATGAGGATAATTGTTGAATTGAATTTTTGTTTGTAATAGCAAAAAATAAAAATAAAAATAAAGAAATTAAAAATGAAAAGAAAAAGAAAAAAGGAAAACAAAATGTCCATCAATTATTACCATACATCCACACTATGGAATACAGTCACGCGTTGCTTATTGACAGGATAAGTTCTGAGAAGTGCATCATTAGGAAATTTTGTCATTATGCGAATGTCACAGAGTGTGCTTACACAAACCCAGACAGTATAGCCTACCACACACCTAGGCTCTATGGCACTAATTTAATGGGACCACTGTCAAATATGCAGTCCCCGGCTGACTGAAACGTCATTATATGGCGCATGACTGTACTAAGCAGCCCTTAAAACAAATTAAGTAAATGCATATGTTTTGACATGGAAATATTTCTGACATATAATTATATGCAAAAGTTTTCCAGAAAGATACATATAGTATGAACACATTTGTTTTAAAAATCACCAACCACCAGCAATATACGTGTATAAATTCCTATATATATACACGGATGTGAATGCAGAGAATGGACTGAAAACAGAGAATGGACCTGTCAACAGTATTTACATAGGAAGAGGGAAGCTGGTTTAGACATGGTGAAGAGAGGTGTTCATATCAATCAATTTACTTTTCTATTGTGTGAACGTTTTACCGAGAAAAAAGTTGCTCATGTATTATTTGTGCAATTGTAGAAATCAATAGATTTTTAAAAAAAGCTAAAGCAACAAGAAATTGCAGAGCACGAAGGTCTACGGGCTGCCCATGACAGAGCCTCCTGCAGCCAGGGCCCCTGAGCATGTCTATTCTAAACCTCGGCCTGTGACCCACAGGATCACAGATGTCAATGCTAGAAGGGGCCTTAGAGATCTCACCAGCTCCCTTGTTCAGTAAAGGCATCTTTGAAAATAGGCCGCAAGATAGGGTCTGGGGTGAGGAGCAGGAAGGGAAGACAGACTACAGAAGCTAGGGTACTTCAGAGCCAATGGTAATTTAAATTCGTTCTTAATTTCCTTTCTTCTCAAAATGACCCTGCCACATTAAATATTTTAATAAAACCTTTCTAATGTAACATTGAGGAACCCTTCCAAATGCTGTTTATTTCCAAGTAACAGTTGAGACCTCTTATCTTCCATCCCATAACATATCCTCTTTACTCATACTCCTGAATGCTATTTCCCCTTGTCACAGAGAACCTTACAGCCCTCCTAGTGACTACATAGTCACTTCTAATTGCTACAGGCTTCAGACTTTTAGGGACAATAAGAACTCCTTCCAAACTTGTTCTTTCCATAGTTTAAAAAACAAACAAATAATACAAAACTTTCTCTGGACTCTGGTATTTTCTCCCCTGATCCCTTGTGTTCTTTTACTTTACTATGCTGTCTTTATCTTCCTGTTCAGACCAAGACCCTGGAGAAAAAATAGTAATTCCCTACTTTTCCATAAGCGAATCCTTTTTTTTCCAGGCAGACAGCTGAACTTTGGGGATTTATTGTACCCAGGTTATACTCAGCCACAAATGACAATAGAACCCACCCAGGATGGCACAGGTCCAAGGCACTGGACCACAGGTGATGGTTTCAGTCCTTGTAGGGTGGCTCTTTTATCAAATATGCTCTTGATGAGGCAGAACCTATTGATGAAGACAAAGTTTCAGATGCATTGGTTGAGTGGGCAAAGTCCTAGCCAGCAGTGCAGTCTCCAGCACTTTGAGTCCACACTCCTGCTGCTATGACTTCACGGAACCCCGCCATGGCCTGTTGCCTTGAATCCCTGCTTTGCTTTTCTCTTTTTGCCCTTTGACTGGCCCATTTGCTTCTTCCTCCAATTGGCCCTCATGGCAGGAAGGGACCAGGCAGAGTGGAACTAGAGCTGAGGGACACCATTCCCTTTTCAATTCCTGCAAACCCCACTGACCCACTGATTTTCATTGGTCAATTTTCTCCAACTGCAAAGCCAATGACATTTACATAAAAACATCTCACTTAAATATTCTGAGTTTCTTATTATTGGTTATACCTTCCTTCTTTCTCCTCCTTCATCTCTGATGTTTCTTATTATTATCCCTATTCTGTAACAGTTTCTTAAATGCCAACGATCTTTGTTTCTGTCCTTGCTCTCTCCTTGTTTCTTTATCTCTTTTCTCCTCTCCTTTTCCCTGCCCTTCCTTTCCCTTCCCTTCTCTTCTCTTTTCAGTCTTTGTACCTCCTGTACATGGTCTCATCCTCTCCCAAGAGTCCATCCGCCGTGTGCTCCTGAGCTCCTCTCCAGACCTTTCTCCCCAGTTAGTCATTGCCTACTGAACAGACCCACATTCATGTCCCACAGGCACTTTGAGCTTGTCCAAAACAGACTTTGTAATTCTCCCTCCAAACTTCTCATCATTCATGCCCGTCTTGGTGAATGACCTCCCCATTGAAGTATTCATCCCAGCTAGACACTTTTGCATCATCCTTGCTTCTTCCCATGTTCTTAATCAATCTGATCGTGCCACTCGCATGTGCTCACAGGCTAAAATCCACGCTTCTGGCATATCACACAAGAAGCCCCCTGATCTGAGACTGCGGACCTCTCTCCAGCTTCGTCTGTTACTGTCAACACTCCTGACACATGTGCACCCACACATAACAGAATGTGCCTTACCGCTCCGTGTTTGATGCCTTTGCACATGCTTTCCTTTTGATGCAACCCCCTGCTCCTATTTGTCCACTCTTGGAAGCACACACCTTTCAAGATTCAGCTAAAGTTTCTGTGATACCCCCATAAAGCTATTCCTGTTCCCTCAGGCAGAATTAACAGCTTCCTCTTTATATCTCCTCGGTGCTCTGGGCAGACTTTTCTTTTTTTACAGCACCAAAAGACTTATTTACTTGTCTTCCTCATTAAACAATAAGCTCCTTAAGGATAGATTCAGCACAGTATTAGTCATACAGGAGGTACCCAATGAATGTTTATTGACTGAATGAGTGAATTAGTGAATGAATGAATGAATGAATGAGAATAAATAGGTAACTAAACTGATGAATACTCCCATTACAAAGGCAAAAATCAGTTTCTGTCTTTTAATGGCCATCTGAAAATCCATAGTATCACCACATGGATCTGCAAGCAGGCACTTTGGGGCATCTAAGAGAAGTTATGATTTTCATTGTATTGTCCCACCTTCTAGCAGCCAGAGAACTAATATATTTTAAAAATTTGAGGGAACTGGCCCAGTGGTGTAGTGGTTAAGTTCAGCGCGCTGTGCTGTGGCGGCCCGGGGCGTGTGGGTTCAGATCCCAGGCATGGACCTACACCACTCATTAAACCATGCTGTGGTGGTGACCCACACACAAAGTACAGGAAGATTGCCAGAGATGTTAGCTCAAGGCCAGTCTTCCTCAAACAGAAAAAAAAAAAAAAGTCTGAAAGACTACCAAGCTGTGTAGTACTAACTATGAATGGACTGGAAGTCCAGAAACAAGAAAGATGAGGATATATGTCTGTGGCCCCTTAAGACTTTATGTAGGAGCAGCAGGAAGGCTGGAGGTGATCTTGACAAGAAGAATGAGCAATATCTCTTTTTTAAAGGAGTGAACAGCAAAGCAACTGCTAAAGTTTCTTGTTAGTGGGCTAAAAATACCAATGATTTTCACAGATATAAACAGTATTAGTAGGTGATTTTCAAATACAATTTCAATTTCAAATATAATGTCACTTGCAGCTCCACATACAACAGAAGCTAAGTATGAGAGAGGTCATTTATGGGCTATTGGAAGCAGAACAAGGAGGACATAGGACTTCTTAGACTTAACAGTGAGACCAGGAGATCATCTCATCTCAGAGGATCAGGAGATCTAAGAACTCATAGAATGTAGGAGTTGGCAGAGGCCTTGAACATCTAGCCTATCCTCCTACCCAATATCTTTGACAGATTGTAAGGTCATTCAGTCTCTGCCAGGATGTGACCAATAATGGGGAGCTGATTATCTCACAAGAGAAAAAAGGATGGGGGAAGCTTTCTAGGAAAGGGGAAGGAAGGATATGTCTGAAAAAATGCCAGGGTGATAGAAATGGGCCTGGTGAAGGAGAGCTTCTGGGAGAAAATATGCCCACATTCGGACATGTTGAGTTTGAAAGGATATCAGTAAATTTAAGGGGAATTGGCCTGTGGATGGGCACAGTGCTACATCTGAGTATAAGCGAGAGATTAGACCCCAGTAGGGAGAGATACATATAGAAGTAGGAGTTGGTATTTGCAGATGACATGATTTTATATATAGAAAACCCTAAAGAATCCACCAGAAAACTTTTAGAAGTAATAAATGAATATGGTAAAGTTGCAGGATACAAAATCAACATACAAAAATCAGTTACATTTCTGTACACTAACAACGAAGTAGCAGAAAGAGAAATTAAGAATACCATCCCATTTACAATTGCAACAAAAAGAATAAAATACCTAGGAATAAACTTAACCAAAGAGGTGAAAGATCTGTACACTGAAAACTATACAACATTTCTGAAAGAAATTGAAGAAGACACAAAGAAATGGAAAGATATTCCGTGCTCTTGGATTGGAAGAATTAACATAGTTAAGATGTCCATACTTCCTAAAGCCATCTATAGATTCAACGCAATCCCTATCAAAGTTCCAACAACATTTTTCACAGAAATAGAACAAAGAATCCTAAAATTTATATGGAACAACAAAAGACCCCGAATAGCTAAAGGAATCCTGAGAAAAAAGAACAAAGCTGGAGGTATCACACTTCCTGATTTCAAAATATACTACAAAGCTATAGTAACCAAAACAGCATGGTACTGGCACAAAAACAGACACACAGATCAATGGAATAGAATCGAAAGCCCAGAAATAAACCCACACATCTATGGACAGCTAATCTTTGACAAAGGAGCCAAGAACATACAATGGGGAAAAGAAAGTCTCTTCAACAAATGGTGTTGGGAAAACTGGATAGCCACATGCAAAAAAATGAAAGTAGACCCTTACCTTACACCATACACAAAAATTAACTCCAAATGGATTAAAGACTTGAATGTAAGACCTGAAACTGTGAAACTTCTAGAAGAAAACGTAGGCAGTACGCTCTTCGACATCGGTCTTAGCAACATATTTGCAAGCACCATGTCTGACCGGGCAAGAGAAACAATAGAAAAAATAAACAAATGGGACTACATCAAACTAAAAAGCTTCTGCACAGCAAAGGAAACCATCAACAAAACGAAAAGAGAAGCTAACAATTGGGAGAAGATATTTGCAAACCATACATCTGATAAGGGCTTAATCTCCAAAATATATAAAGAACTCATGCATCTCAACAACAAAAAAAGTAACAACCCAATTAAAAAATGGGCAAAAGACCTAAACAGACATTTCTCCAAAGAAGATATACAGATGGCCAACAGACACATGAAAAGATGTTCAAAATCACTAACTATCAGGGAAATGCAAATCAAAACTACAATGAGATATCACCTCACGCCCGTCAGAATGGCTATAATTAACAAGACAGGAAACAACATGTGTTGGAGAGGATGTGGAGAGAAGGGAACTCTCATACACTGCTGGTGGGAGTGCAAACTGGTGCAGCCACTATGGAAAACAGTATGGAGATTCCTCAAAAAATCAAGGATAGAGCTACCATATGATCCAGCTATTCCACTGCTGGGAATCTATCCAAGGAACTTGAAAACACCAATTTGTAAAGGTACATGCACCCCTGTGTTCATTGCAGCGTTATTCACAATAGCCAAGACTTGGAAGCAACCTAAGTGCCCATCAAGGGACGAATGGATGACGAAGATGTGGTATATATACACAATGGAATACTACTCAGCCATAAGAAACGATGAAATCCAGCCATTTGTGACAACATGGATGGACATTGAGGGTACAATGCAAAGTGAAATAAGTCAGAGGGAGAAGGTCAAATACCATATGATTTCCTTCATTAAGTAGTAGATAATAACAACAGTAAACAAACACATAGGGACAGAGATTGGATTGGTGGTTACCAGAGGGGAAGGGGGGAGGGAGGAGGGTGAAAGGGATAATTCGGTACATGTGTGTGGTGATGGGTTGTAATTAGTATTTTTGTGGTGAACATGATGTAATCTATGCAGAAATAGAAGTATAATGATGTACACCTGAAATTTTTACAATGTTATAAACCAATGTTACTGCAATAAACAACAAATTAAAAAAAAAAAAAAGAAGCAGGAGTTGGAGTCATGAGGGCAAATGTTATAGGGAAGTTTATTTTAAAATCAAGTTGTCAATAAGAAAAAAATACAAGAGGGGTGCTTTGTGGGAGAAAGAAGTCACAGGCTCTAGGGGTGAAGAAACGACTTCATCTGCTTGATGAAGGACCCGAAATGGACTTGGTCCTTGGACTAGTGTACTTGAAACAGTCTCCTGTTTTAAAGGTGAAAGGATCTGTGATTACTTTTCACTATCTAGAAAGTCAATGTAAAAAATCTGCTTTGCAATTGCATAAGGTCTCTTAGCATAAATAAAATCACAGAAAATGTAAAATATATAATGTAACCAACTTGCTTAGAATATAATCAAATTCACACACAGTACTGAGATAGCCGACTGAGCTTTGTTTCGATTTCCACATTTCTTCCATTTCCTTTATGAAAGTTACATTAAAAAAAAAAACTCCCCTGAGCATTCGTATGATATTTTTGGTGAGTGAAACAGTAATCTCAGCAAAGTTCACTCTTGGTATCAGAAAGCAGAATTTCAGGTTGTTTTGGCCTAATTGCCATTTAATACCAAAGATACAAAATTTATTATCACTTATTTCTATTGAGAAAATAGTCATTTATGGTTTAAGATATTATGTTATGGTCTGCTGAAATATCCTATGGCTCCAGCATATTATGAAATGAAATCCCAGACAAAGGTGGAATATTTCCTAGGGAAAAGGTCAGTATTCAATAGTCCCTGAGAAGTTATACATCTATATAGACCTAAATTAAAAATGCAAAAGTGTATAATAAATTATATGGACCTTTCTACTAACAACTGGCTACTTTTAAATCATATTGAAAATTACGTACATGTTAGTCTTTATGCTTGTTGAGAAAAACTGAGATTCTACATTGTATTCTAAAGTTAATCTACTAGGGTCACTTTGTTATATTTATAAAATATTTTTCCTAGGAGGAAAGCCCTTAGCGATGTTAAGAACTCTCTAAGGGTCTCTCCCATCTTTTGGTGCTTGAATCAGCAGCTCAGAGATCAGCAGGGCAACGGTCGGCAGGCTAGTTATTATGGGGTTAGGGCCAGACCAGATTCTGCGGCAAACAGATCACAGCTGAAGGTGAACAGCATAGCTTCCTACAACAAACACTCTGACAAATACCATTTCCTGTGATCAACATCCATGGTCTCAAGGTGGAACAATTAACAAAAAGCCTAAACTTTCAATATTATCTAAAATTTTTGCCCTATCTAAACAGACTGATAAACACATCTTTTTAATGACAACACCCAAAATAAGTATAGATTCAACTTGAAACTTATCTTAAAGGAGATGTAAATATTTGCTAGCCTTCTCTCCTCTTTCTAAGCAGAGGCTAATGGTTAATTAAGTACTTAACAATCTCAAAAGAAACTGCTTCCTGTAAGGTCCCTGCTATTGAAGTTTGAGGCATCAAGTCTCACCTTAATTTTCATCAAGGCTGGATTCAAGATATCTGAAGCTTATGATTTTCTTATTCCACTTAACAAAGTAGAGAAGTGTATTTGGACATGAACATTCCATTAGACGGTGTTTCAACTATTCAGCTAATTATCAGGTAATGCTTTCTAACAATAATTATAATAATTATTAAAGAGGGTGAGAGGAAACTTTTGGAGGTGATGGATATCTTACAGCATAGATTGTAGTCATGATCATGGACAGCTTTTTGTGTGTCAATCATACCTCAAGAAAGTGGTTTAAAAAAAGAGCTGTTAAAAAACCAGTAGGCTGCTTGGAAGGCAACGAGGTTTGTGCCACTGAAAGTGACAAATGGCCTTCCTGGAAGGTTGAGGAGAAGATGTCTAATATCCCATCCAATTATAAGACTCAGAAAGTGCCAGCCCAAGGGTACCATAGACATCAACAAGGGACCTTGGCCTTACTGTCAGATGCTGGTGATTCAGGAATCCTTCCCCTGTCTCTTCTCACGGCTTTCACACCTTTTGTAATTGGGTACCAGTGAAATTGTATTTAGGGAAAATTATGACTGTATATCTCTTAGCCACCTAATTCATAGAAATGTGCATAAGACAACCCAGAACGCTGATCAAGGCACTAACCTGAGGCTTTGATCCCTCACCTCCCTTCCCAACTCAGGCCTTACTACTCCTTCCTGTGTCCACACTGTTGCTTCTGAATTTCTATGTGGTACATGCGTAAGAACGGAGAACCTGTTAGTGAAGGAGGAAACGTCCTCCATTCATCAACCACCAGCTTTCCTCCTGAAACTCCACTTTCTGCTTCCAGGAGAGGCTGCCTGAAGTCCATCTCCTTAGTCTGAAGAATCAGTTAAAAAGGAGCAAGAAGCTGAGGGACTCATACTCTGGGGTCGGGGGAGAAGGATGCCCTTTGTTTTGTTTTTGTTCCTCCCCAGGTGGCCCACAGCTGGAAGGCGGGTTGGGCAAACAGGTGCTGGGCAACTTACCGGGTGGCTCCAGGCCTCCTTTTTGGCAATTGCAAAGCAGTGGAGAAAAGGGTGTTTCCAAGAACCGTAAGCTAAGAGGAACTGGTCAAAAGTAACTGGGAAAAATTAGGTAGAGTAAGCTGCTTGCAATACTCTCTGCTGCCTTTCTCCCCCAAGATGGTTCTCCAGAGGCAGCAGCTGCTAAATGGAGACCACACCATCAAGCAAGTGAATTAGGGGGAGTACCACTTAGGGGAAGTACCTCCGAATCAGCCCCACACCTTCTGCCACCTGCTCATCAATGTAAACCTTTCTAGGGTCTTTTCTGCATTTATAGCTGGTCTTTCTGTAGTGTCCCTGGTCTCATTTCAGTCACACTATTATTATCCCCATTTACAGATAAGAAACATTTCGACGTTCATGTCTAACTCTAGCAAGCTAGGAATTTAGGATATGATCTGTGTCCTTTGCAAAACTTACTGTTTCCTTAAGAATTTATGCCAGATTTTTTCCTTTTGCTTCTCCAGACCCATTCTCTACTCTGCCTGGTGCCCTGGAAGACTGACCCGAGTGGACCACACAGTGGCCCCTGCTCTCTGGCTTCTAGTTGGGGTCAGCCAATGGGGATCCTGGAGGAGATCAGAGAGGGGAGGCAGGCAGCTTTCCCTCAGGCCCAGTTGTGTGGGTGCTGGCTGAGTCCCAGCTGTCATTCCTCCTCTCTCAGTGGCCCTTTCTACTCACCTGTCCTTCTGGGTTCTGGGCTCTGGGGAACTCGGGAGTGGGAAAGTTTCCTGTCACAAGAGCAGGAGTAAACTCCACCTTCCTTTGTGGTTTCCCTGTTCCCATCCACACTTTTATAAATAGGCTCCTTTATTAAACCCTGCTCAAATATCCTAATTTCAAAATATCCTAATCATCCGTTTTCTGCTGAAACCCTGAAACAATTATCAATCTTACTCATATAAAACAGACAACTATTTAAGAGAAAAGAGTATATTAATGTGTTGGCAAGAACTATAGATTTCAGAAGTGGAGAAATCGATGAAGAATCTTGCTGCAAGATCTTAATTGACCCCATGGGTCACTATGGCATGGACGTGTCATTCATGACCCAGGGCAGTTTTTATGTCCCTAAAGCTTCCTAACTAGGGCTCAAAGCACAATATTAAAGAGTCTTTCCTTTGGCTTTTTTATTGGCTGCTCTTGACATTTCCTTTTGGAATAAAACCCTGCTACATAGATGAAGGATAGCATTCGAAGTTACTGTTATAGAAGAATGCAGTAACCAAATATTTCTTTCTCTAAGCAGAAAGTACCTGAAAGCTCTGAGGATGCCAAATGTGATGGCAAGTTGGGAAGCAGAAGAAGGGCAAGTGCAGACCTAGAAAGCAAACATAGAGTCTGCCCTGCCCCACCCCAATGTGTTCCCCTTACTGTGCTTTAAAAAGAGTAAAGCTAAGAACAGTGGAAACAACCTGCCCAACTATTGTGGTTCGGCAACACAGCAAAGTGTGCAGGATAATTGTGAAAACTGTGCAGAAGTATGGGAACTATTTATGATATGGTTAAATGAATAAAGCAGAACATTAAATAGTATATATGTCATCATTACATCTCTGAAAAATATGTAGGTAAATAGATTCTGGAAGGATAAAACCAAAAAAGAAAATAGTGTGTTAAGGTGATAGGGATATTATTTTTTGTCTTTTATATCTTTGTTGGAAGAGAGAGTTCTCTTGGGGCCTCTTGACCCCTTATACATCTTGCCGAGAATGCCAAGGCTGCAAGGCCCTGACTGCTTCTTTAGCTGGGCGACTTCTCCGGGTTGTTTGTGTAGCTGTTAACCTTGAAAGATGTGGTAACATTGCTCTCCAGACAAAGAGCAGTCTTGCTTACTGTTTGCTATAAAAGCAGTAGATTCCCTAAGCTCTATGTTCCTCAGCTGCGATGCAGAACCACTGAATGCATAGCATCCATCTGAGCCCACTGGATCACCTGTGTGGGAATTGGGGGCAAGGGGAACTTACACAAGCATGCTGATAGACATGCTGCTTGCTGTGCTGTGAGTAATAAAGTCCTTTGTCTCTGACCCAGAAGTCTTGTGTCTTCTGCCAACGTCCATGAAACAGTAACAGGCTGATTTACTGTATAAAGAGGGTAAAATCTAATCCCAGACCAACAGTCTTTAACATTATTGCAGAGCCAATTTGTAACTATTTGTTTAATATATCTTTTTCCCACCAGACTATAGATTTTAGAGGATAAGAATTATGTCTGTCATTTTCTCTAATGTCTTCCCAGTGCTGAAGGGAAAGCCTAGCACAGAGTAAGTTTCAACAAACATTTGTTGGTTGATGGACTAGAGGAGCAGAGGTGTTTAAGCAGCAAGTTTTCAGAATGAATTCAAATCCAAATACAGAGTTTGAAAGCCAAGCTGACACTTTGCAATCATATCTTCCTATTTTTCAATAACCACTAAAAGCACCACCATTTATTGAGTACTTACAGCCAATGACGACAGTACCTACAGTACCTTCTTCTGGATGATTTTCCAAAACTATCACCTTTACATGCTCATAGCCTCCATTTTCCAGGTTTACAAAGTGCTTTCACACACATTCGATCCAAGGCACAACTCTGTGTATTTTTAACCCCAAAGTAAAGCCACAATAATAGCAAGCAATGACTAACATTTATTGAGGAGTTACTACGTACCAAAAGGCTCTTTACATGTATTAACTTGTTTAAACATCACACCTATTCTGTGAGTACATAACTTTGTTATCCCTATTTACAACTGAGGAAATTGAAGCACAAAGAGGTAACTGACTTGTCCACAATCAATCTGCTGCCGAGCAGCAGTGCTTGAAGAAAAACAAGCAGTCATGCTGCAGGCCAGAGCTTAGAGCCCCTAGGCTGTGTTATTTCCACGAAGAGGGAAGTGAAGTGAGGAGGGCAAGTCACTCAGTTGAGATCAACCAGCTAATAAGTGGTGGAGTGAGGGCTCATACCCAGTCGCTCATGAACACTGCTTGCGCCTGAAACCAAATCATAGACCTAATAGTCATAACAACCCAAAATAGCTTTCTTGACCTGCTTCTGTGGTCTTAGGGCCTTACAGTTTGGCCACCCTAGGTTTTTGACTACTCTTGCCAATTCTGCCTGTCCAGTGTGCCACTCTCTGGCCTATGGCCTCAAACAAACTTTAGATAGAATTTCTGGATGCATTCAAAGAGTTGGTCACTGCAGTAGGAAAGAGGTCAAAGTTCTCACATTGGTGTTCCCAAATCTCAGGGCATGATTTGCAGATGGGGGCTCCAAACCTCTGTGTGATTCTGAATCAGTCACACCCTCCTCAGAGCATTCCCATCGTGAGAGGACTGGACCTGAAGGCTCTGAAGTCCCTCATTCTCTGCTTCTCACACATCATCTACTGCATCTTTTCTTCACAGCACTCAATCGTGACTCCCTTTGGAGGACCTGAGCTTTTTCAGTCCCCAGAAGACCTACTAAGTGAGTGATTCCTTGGCCCCATTTCTTCCTGTTGCACTTGTCTGACTTAGGCCTCTCCTAGGCTTTCTCAGTAGGTCTTTCCTACCCTATGTTTTCTTCCCACAGGGCCCTGTGATTATCTGTGACAAAGAATGCTTATATTTTACCATATAATTTGGAATTTTGGCTACCCAGTTAATATTTCATTTCTTCTAGGAAACCCAATGCCTTAACACTCTTAAATTATCTCTATTGCAAAAGGCTAATATTTCTCAATATCTGCATTCTTATAGATCAGAAATAAGTCCACTGATCTACAGGATATTAACTTTGGAAGGACCAATACTTTATTTGTATGTGGTAGGCAGGAGATTGAATGAATTAGCCAGCATTTCATTTCTTTATTAAGTCAACAAACATTTATTTGTTGAACACTTAACTGTGTGTCAAGCACTGTGGCCAGGTGCCAAAAAGACAAAAATGAACAAGGAAAGAAATATCTATTCAAGTAGTTCATGGTCTAGAGGAAAAGACAGACATGCACGAATTATTATCTAATTTATGCCATAATGCATCAACACGCATAAGCGAGTGATAAACCACTTGGGGAGATCCAGAAAGGCTTCACAAAGAAGGTGACATTTAAGCTGAGAGCTTCCTCTGAATTTCAGCCCACAGATCATGTTCAGTGACTCCTTTTCCCCACAACTTTGGGCAGGAGTTGACACAAAGATAGGTCAGCTAACGTGGGTGAGACCAGAAAGTTTCTCTCTCACTTTCGAGTGGCAATGGGGTCCTCTAGAGGGAGCCAGATGATTGTGGGAGAGGAGCAAGCTTTGAGACACCCTCTTTGGTGTTTGGCCACCTCCTCATTTGCAAAACATTTTTGTTTTAATCAGAGTTTTCCCCAACTCCCAAATTATTGTGTATGTATTGTCAGTGATCCTATAAATCTGAATGTTTCTTTCTTTCCAAACAACTTACTAACTTCCCTCACTTGATGTAGAAATGAAATCTGAGCCTGCTAATAGAACCTGAGTATAGGTAACAATTCCAGATCTCTCCATGAAATTTAACATGAGGGACCTCATGGGTGGGCTCCCTTCCATATTTGAATGTTCATTCTTACATTGGCCTGGCCATATCTCTACAGGTGTTTTTTTGAAGGACAAAACAAACCTTTGAGGCCTGTCTCTGAATTCTTGTTATTTCAGAACACGGTTCTTTCTTTTCTGCTTTTTTTTTTTTAACAGCAGAAATTTATTCTCTCACAGTTTTGGAGGCCAGAAGTCTGAGATCAAGGTGTTGACAGGGTTGGTTCCTTCTAAGTGTGTTTCGTGGTTTGCTGGCAATCTTTGGTATACCTGATCTCTGCCTTCATCTTCACATGGCTTCTCCCTATGTGCATGCTGTCTCCAAATCTCTCTTTTTTATAAGGACAGCAGTCACACTGGATTAAGGCCCACCCTAATGACTTCTTTTTAACTTGATAACCTCTGTAAAGACTCTGCTTCCAGGGTCACAATATGAGGTACTAGACATTAGAATTTCAACATATGAATTTGAGGGGAACAAAATTCATCCTCTAACAACACCTAAGCTAGAAACCTAAGACTTAGCTTTGAGTGCTCCCTCTCCCTGCTAATCTCAATCCTTAGCCAAGTTCCATTGCTTCTCTCTTTGTCCACTCCCTAGTCTGCCCCTTCATCTTCAGGTGACCTCTGCCATCTGACTCATCTCCTCCAGCCAGTCCTCCCTGCAAAAAGCTGTAGTCCTAAAACCATTTGATACATTTTTCTGGCTGCTTAAGGACACACAGTGACTGTAGTACTTCCAAAATCAAGTTGGAAAGGCTCTGCCTTGTTCCCAAGTTCTCACTGTCTCCCTGGTACATCACCACACTCTGGGGAGGCTGACTGGTTCTCAGTGGACCCCACACATCAGCTGCTTATTCCTGCTTCCAAGCCTCAGTTTGTGCTATTTTCACTGCCTAGAATGCCCTCCTCTGCCTGTTCCAAACTTGTACATACTTCAAAGGCCAGTCTAAGTCACACTTCTTCAGTGACACATTCCTTTATGGTCCCTTCTTAGAATCTTACCAGGACTTACTACAGCCAATACCTTACAGCTCCATTCTTGAATTTTTTTTTTTTTTTACTATTTTGTAGTTGACTCTCTCCAAGCAAGCTGTGAGCTGCTTGAGGGCAGGATCATGACTGACATTTCTCTTGTGTCACCATCCCTGCCCAGCACAGCATCTGAGATGTACAAGATGTCAATAAATGTTGGTTGGATGAAGCAATGAATGAGTAAATGATCTGGTGAATGAAAGAGTAACTGAAATAATGATTACATGAATGAATGATGATGCTAAGAGTAGAGTTCTGAACCTGCTTGGAGCCTCACTAAATATTCACTTGTAATGATGAAGGGGACCTTGGTGTGATGGAGGCTTGCTTCCTATGCAGCATGCTACACTTGGCTTTGCCTGACTTACAGGGCTGAGGCACCACAGAAAAATGTTCTATAGCTCACCAGTGAATAAAGGGAGACCTAGATGCCCCCACACCACCTCCCGCTTCACACCCTGTGGCCCAAAGTTATTTCAAAGAAGGATTACATTTTAGATCTCCACAGACACAGGAAGAGTGATTTAGAGCTTCAGGGGGATGCTAGGGCACAGTCATCAGAGGCACCTGGATAGGCTGGTCATGAAAACCTGTGCTCCTGACAACCACAGCCTGCCATAAGACAGGTAAAGAAATGTCCTAATGTTTTTCATTGTACTTCCCAAAAGGCAAGGATTTAGCCCTGGCCATTGTTCAGGGTACTGTGAAAACATGGCTCAAGAACACCTCAGTCAATGGGCTTCCTGATTACCTTGAGCAACAGACAAGTAATGAAGGTCATTGATCAAAGAGTGACCCCTGAGGTCAGAGATCTTGCCTACCCACATACCCTTCACAGCAGCCCTCAGACAGTGCCATGTCTGCTTGAACACCTGCAGCACTCACCAGGCCAGAGACAGATGCTACCTTGCAGTGAAAATACAAGCAACATACACAGACATTTAAAAGTCCCCAGAAGAGGGGGCTGCCCTGGTGGCGCAAGCGGTTAAGTGCACGTGCTCCGCTGCGGCGGCCCGGGGTTCGCCGGTTCGGATCCCGGGCGTGCACCAACGCACTGCTTGGCAAGCCATGCTGTGGTGGCGTCCCATATAAAGTGGAGGAGGATGGGCACGGATGTTAGCCCAGGGACAGTCTTCCTCAAAAAAAAAAAAAAAAAGAGGAGGATTGGCAGATGTTAGCACAGCGCTGATCTCCTCACACACAAAAAGGAAAGTCCCCAGAAGAGAGAAGAGCCACTCTCAGCTCATGATGGAAACCCTAGATTCTGTGGTAGGTGACAGAAACCCTTGGGAGCCTGTTATTGCTGGGGCCTGGGCAGAAGGCAAAGGGGAAACAGGAGGGCTGGCTCTCTCTGAAGGTCCTACTTTGCTTTGTGTTAGGACTGGAGTTGGAGAAGGTTGGAGGGTCAAGCCATCAGAACAGGCCACCTAAGAACCAGCGTGGAAGGAGAACCAGCCATTTCTACTCTAAAGACAGGCCCAACCAGGACCAGCAACATAATTTGCAAAGCCCTGTGCAAAATGAAAATGAGAGACTCCTTGTTCAAAAATTATCAAGAATTATTCTTCAAAAAATAGCAAGATGGTGACAACAGAGCATCAAACCAAGTGAGGGGCCCTCCTGAGCATTAGGCCTTGTGCGACTGCCCAGGCCTCACGCCTGGGAAGCCAACTCTAGACCCAGCACACAGAGGAGCACAATGTGCAGTCTAAAGCACTCACTGTCAACTGATCACATCCAAGCTCTCCTGCTTCAGAGCCTGTGTACCTGCAGTCACTTCCACCCGGACCCCCTAGAACACCTGTCCTCCCTGCACTGCCCTGTCTTCCTCTTGGATGGTGGCTAGGATGTGTGCTTATAATAACGTATTAAAGTCACATTTCTCATGTGCCTCTGTATGTGTCATATGTAACAATAAAAATGTTCTTTAAGAAAAACAACTTTAACTTCAGAGATTGACTTTTGTTTGAAACAAGTTAGTTACATTGTAGCTCAGTGAGGATCATGTCAGGGTAAGAAGTGAGCACTTCAAGTGCCAGGATAGGGAGCAGGGAGTTGGCATTGGCCAGAATTAACAAGGAGAGCTGCTTAGTGTACTTGAGTCTGCAGCAGAGCCTTGAGGAAAACAGAACTTAGATAGAGAGGAAGAAATGAGACTTTTGGGTGGAAGGAAAGATGGATCCCAAGGACTCACAGTGGAAATGAATGTGTCTGTGTTAGGGCAGCCATGAGATGGTGGTGCCACCTAGAATGTGAGGTAAGTGGGAAACCAGTGGGAGACAATGTTGATTCGTCAAATTAATGTCAAGATTACCTGTACAACCAAGGGATGCTGCCATGTGGGGGCGGGGTAGGTGTGCATGTGCATATGCATGCCTGTGTGCACACATGTGTACAGAATCTGATCATTTTATGATGGAGGATGCCTGAAAACTAGGTGAGACAGCGGTGGTATTGCATCATGGTTGTGTACTCTAGTTTTAGAGCTAGACTGCTTAACTTCAAATTTCAGCACTGCCACTTTCTAGCTGTGTGACCTTGGGAAGATTCTGGGACTCAGTTTCTTCATCTGTAAAATGGGAATAATAACAGTAGCCACATTTTAGGATCGTTTGTGTGAAGATTAAATGCATTAATACATGTATTGTGCTTAGGTGCCCAAGACATAGTAAATACTCCACAAATGTCACCTATTATTATTATTGGACTAAATCATAATTACTGCAGGATGTGATTCCTAAGTCCAATTATTATCTGAGATAGTTCTGGGGCTGGAAAGATTACACAATTCTGTCTGTACTTTCTACCTTATGAATTTTTAAGAAGTGTTGCACCTTGGGGCATTCCCACTGACGAATGACTCCTACACATGGGTAGAGCGAGATTTCCCTAGAACGTTGTGACTAGTCTTCCAGATCGGCTGCCGCTCAGAGAAGCACCTTGCACGTTTCAAAAAAGTAAGCCCTTAATGCACATCTGCTCAGTTTTCCTTCCTCTCTCTCGTCTTTGTTTCCTTTTTCTCATCTTACTTTTAACCTCTTGAGCATATTAACAAGATTGAGAAAATTTCCCCAGTCTCCTTTTTAACTGCAACGTGATTCAGCATTCTTCTGATCATTCTTTTATTCTGGATACATGGATTTTCTTGACCTTTCTAGGGACCTAGTTCTCTGTGCTTGTCCTGTGTTACTTACTGTGTGATGTCGGAAATAGATTGCGATTAGTTGCAGTGCTGCTTTTTTTTTCTAAAGCCACAGTCACATTAAGGGGCGTTTGTCATTTACTTGATATCTTCCGGGTAGTTTTTTGTGGTTTATTAATCTGAAGCCAGGATTCAGCAGAAGTATAATTCTCATAAGAAGTTTAGTTGAATGCTGAAAGAATGTGTTTAAGACCAAGAAGAAATTCAGAGATAAAATTGGGATTTGACTTCTAAAATTTTGATGCATTGAATTTCACGCAAGAATAAAATATGAGCAACTAGAAGATGGCTCAGTTATTTTGCTATGGTGGAATTAAAACTCATATATTGTCAGAAATTGCATCCTCCTTCTGCACTCTCTGAGGTAGACACAAGCCGAGTCTTTCTGCGATGCAGTAGCATGAGATAAGAAGTAATAAGAAGAGGTGTGGTGGGTAATAGCAGGTGATTTTGTTTTGTTGTGTTGTTGTCTTCTAGAAGGGTAGTAGAGATCTTAATGGGAGAGAGGAACTAGAAGTATTAAAAGGTAATTGCTCCTAGAAATATGAAGAAAGACCAAGAATTAGAGGACGATAAGGAATTACTGTTAACGTTATTAAGGATTATGATGGCTTGCATAATGAAATGTAAGAAGAGAAATATGATGTCTGTAAATACCTAATATCTGAAATATTTTAGCAAAACTAAAATAAATAGATGCAAGTCTCACACTACCAGATTTCAAGAATTACTATAAAGCTACAGTAATTAGGACAATGTGATATTGACCTAAAGACAGATAAATAGATCAGTGGAAGAGAATAGAGGGTCCAGAACCAGACCTACACAAATATGGTCTACTGACAAAGGTGTGTAAACAATTTGGTGGAGGAAGGACACTCTTTTCAATAAACATTGTTGGGGTCATTGTACATCCATATGCAAAAAGGTAAGCCTCAACCCATACATCATACCTGATACCAAAGATAACTCAAAATGGATCAGAGACCTACATGTAGAGCATACACTATGAAACTTCAAGAAGAAAATATAGCACCATTAACGTGTCAGTATGCACATCTTGGTGGTGTTCTAGTCATATAAAATGGTATCAGACTGTAGAGACTGTGTGTGTAACCGGGCTTTGTCACTTACTGCTTAATTAACATCCTCCCATGTCACTACAAGCCTCCTCCCGCTTCTTCACTGCAGGCCAGCCTCTGGGTCTAGGACGGAGGAGAGCCATAAGGCAGAGGACTCGTTAAGAACTTGGGCTTCGTGAATGGGAATCCAGAAACACCTATGGCAGCCCAGCTCCTCTGTCCCACAGGGTTGGCCTCAGACTGAAGACCACTGACCCTTTTCCAACGAAAAACCTCAGAACCTTTGTGGAAAGTCACGTACCTCACAAAGAATCCTGAAATGAAAGTGTCTGAAAAGAGAGCTGTACTTCATGAGTCACCTGCTACAGCTATGGGGGCCAGAACCTTTCTGACATTGAGAGAATACAGCTTTTCTTCTTTGGCCCCACTGCTTGTGTTTTTCAGAGCTGTAACATCCTGCAACATCTGTGTCTGTGCCTGTCATTGTCTTATTTAAGAAAACTCAAAACCACATAAATTGTAATAAACACAGAGATGTTGAATTCCACCCTTTAGGTTTATTATCACATGTAAAAATCATGTCTTGGGTGTAGGTTGGTTGACACTGGTGAAGTCATTATAGGAAATGGTCATATGACTTCCTTCTGGAGGAGAGGGCTGTGGGGGAGGAAGTGCTATGACCTGAGTCCAGGAGACACTGAGATATATTTAGCCTCTCATAACCATGAGCTGCTGGGGCTGAGTCAGACAGGTGCTAGTCCTCTGTGAGGTCTTCAGGTATCACTTGATGTATTGAGCAGATTCTGTTCTCTGTCTCAGTTTCTCCACTTGAATGTAAGATTCACTCCATGGGAACAGAGGCTGGATCACATCCGTTTTGTTCATCTCTGTATTCCAAGCATCAAGCCCAGCATCTGACAGGTAAGAAATAAGAACTGTGTCAGCTGGATGAATGGACAGATAGATGGATGGATAGTGTTGGGGAGGATTTCCTCTCCATTCCCCTTGAGTTCTTTCAGCTGGTCCAATAATTAAATCGACACAAGACAGATTAACAGGAGAAAAAGAAACAAATTGTATTTGTTCATATGGAGGCCCCGACAGATATTGGGACCAGAAGAAATGATGAGTAAAGCAAGCAGCTTTTTATATGTTTTAGACAAAGAAACAATAAATTTGTGAGGAATTGACAGGACAAAGAAACTTAGGCTTGAGTGCTTAATTAGTGAGGAATCTAAGCAGAGTTTGGGCTTGGGAAAGTGAATCAGTAAAGAAGTAATGAGGTTTGTTTATACAGGCTTCTTGTCCCTGAATTCCCCAGCTTTGGTGATAAGGATAGCTCTCTATCTCCTGGTACAGGGAGGGTACCTTTCACGTGGTAGATTTATTTCTTGCTTTCAGAGGGAACAGAGAGAGGAAAGTCAGAGTGCCTTTTATGCACCAGCTGTTTTTTCAAGTAACTTTAATTCAAAATGACATGCCAGGGCCGGCCCGGTGGCTTAGCAGTTAAGTGCGCGCGCTCCGCTGCTGGCGGCCCGGGTTCAGATCCCGGGCGTGCACCGACGTACCGCTTCTCCGGCCATGCTGAGGCCGCGTCCCACATACAGCAACTGGAAAGATGTGCAACTATGACATACAACTGTCTACTGGGGCTTTGGGGGGAAAAATAAATAAATAAATAAAATTACAAAATGATATGCCACTGGGGCACATCTTGGGCAGCCTGCCCTGAGCTCCGACAATGGATAGAAGTGGATGAGATGACACGGTACTGACTTCTTGTTGGTCCCGTAGTTCAGTTTGGGTGTTCTGTCGAAGTGATGAACCCTGGTTTCACTCTCACACACCCCAAACATCAGGCTTCTGTTTACAGTGTTTGCTCTTAGCCATGAGAGGGATCAGGTAATGAGCTCTCCTCTGATTTCTCTCCATTCCTTGTAAAACCCCTCAAGTTGCTCACTAAACACACCACCACCACCAAAAGCACGTGGCACAATCTCTGCAGCCCATCCCTTCCCAGCCAGGGGCCTCCAGCTTGGGGTGCTTTGTCCATGAAGCCATCTGTATCTGCCCATCAGGGTCACGCTTCTGTGTCCCTCAGTCAGACATCCAGCATGGGCCAAACACATTCCAGCCCTGAGGTAATGTGATTCCTGCCCAACCATGAGGCCACTGGTACCCGCTTACCTCAGGTGCCCAGGTGGGGAACCTTCTCCCTTATAGTCCATGGACCTGTGCCCCTTAGTAGCTGCCAGTTCGCTGCCTTTCTCAGATGAAAAAAAAGCTTATAGGGGATCCTAGCCAAAAGCAAAGAAAGTAAGCTTTGGGGTCGTTCTATTACACGGCTAGTAACGTGAGGTAAGGCTCCTACTGGGCTTTTTAAAAAGTTGAAACCATACGGGACTCCCATCACCATCCTAGCATATCCATTAGGAGCCGGGCAACATTTCCGCCATTGAAGGGCCCATATTATCAGATATCATCAGGCAATACTCAAGAAACACTTGCTTTTAGTTCACCTCCGTAAAAGTTTATTGGGAACTGACTGTGCCAGGTATCATGAATTCTTGCTTAAAGGGAAGTTATGATTTGGTTGAAGAGAAAAGATGATGTAATTAGAGAAGAACACAAGGCAAGATATACTCCAGAGGTGAACCCATGCCCTCGTAGTCCAAGAGGGAAGGAGTATCTTTCTCTGCTTTCAGGCACAGAGACATCCAGCAACTCCTAAAGTTAATCTCTCTATAAAAGGAGACAGTTAAAAAAATGTAAAATGCAATGATGTTACACAGAGAATCATGACAAATATACGTCATAAATTGTTAATAAAATGAATCAGAACCACCTAAAAAAAATTGGGGGGATTTAGGCTCCAATTTCAACTACCTGAAACTCAGTTGCAAATTTAGGAGTAAACAACAAAAGATCTCTGAATATAAAAACAGATGGCACAACGTTTGTGCACTGTTCATAAGTGAGCCCCACCTGTGGTCAAAATCTATTTACTCTTTATGCCCACTTCTAACTAATATAATTTTCCTGCTTACTAGCCAAAAACTAGTTAACAGACGATATTTAAAAGAGAAAGAATGCTGGAGATGGAAACTCTGAATGAGAGAAAAAAATAGAGAGAGAGAGAAAACTGAAAATGAAGAACTATATAAAAATATTTTAAAATATTAGACACAAGAACTCAAAAGGCAGACTAGTCTAAGACAATTTACTATTCAAGCAACCAGACTTACACCTTCATGACTCCTCGAAGTACAGCTACTTCAAATATTACTCAGTTTTCTAATGTGATCTATATATAACAATAAGCTAGATGTTTGGAACTCTGAGTAATTTCTCTTAGATATAACGGTATAAATAATGGTTTTCTTTTGAGATCATCCCCTAAAAGTCAGTGACCTCCATAATACAACTGCAATATTTATAAATTGCAGTAAACATAACAGAAAACAATTCTAGAGTGACTGTTTTCTTTTAAACATATGAAAGCCAACTGGCAATGCTAATAAAATAGGTCCATGGGTTGCAATGCTCCCCAAACTGCTTGTCTGGTCCAGAGCCCAGGCTCATGTGGTAGAGACTGAATCTCTCTTAGGACCAGAGCCTTTGGCTGATTTCCCACACAAACCACTAGAATCTGAAACAGGGAGAAACATAGGATGGGAATGCTTTGTGTGAAAGAATGGAGAGAGGGCTAGCACTTGCCTCAGTAAGGCCAGAAGAGATCTGATTTTCCACTAGGACAAGGTTAAGGAAATTCTCGTTAATTTGCTGCTTCCAGTCAAAGGGCATCTATTCTTCACCAGACGACTGAGGGCAGGGTCAGACCCCCACTGTATCCCCAGCACCTACTGACTGGGACATGGCAGACAATAAAAATATTTTAAGCAAATAAAACAATGAATTGCTGATAATATCTTTTCCTAAAGAAGGGCTGCCACTGAGAGACGGATGGTCACCCTAGCCCGGGGTAGGGATCTCGTTTCCCACTGCCTACGACCAAGACATCCGACCTGTGGGGCTGGAGGCCAGAGTGCCGGGCGTGCAGCAGTAGCTGGGAGCCACCAGGAGCCCAGCACTCTGTGCAGAAGGAGTTTCTAGGGAAGCAACAGCTGATAAGGAAGGGAAAGGAGAAGAGAGATCAGAGGAAACTCATTCTCATGAGGACAAGTATCCAGAATACTCAGTGTCAACTGGTGGTGGCAGGAGAGAGAGAAGATGAACTGGGAGCCAGAGGTGAACTCATTTAGGTCCAGGACCTGTTAAAACTAATGTTCCTACTGTAAAATCTCTCAAGCCATAGGAAAAAAAATTAAAGTGCATTTAGTTTTTTCTGAGAGATAAAAAAGTATTCAATGCACTTTAGAAAGAATGCCACCAAAACTAGTTAAAATCTTGAAAGAATACATTATTTCTCAAGGCAGGAGGTTTCTGTTATTTGGAAAATGCACTGGTGTGTTGGATAAATGGGGTATTATTATTTCTTTCAGGTTGAAGGTTATTTTAACAGCTGATTAGAATCTTTTTTAAAAAGTGAGACTCAGCATTAGGATAAGTCTTCCGGTCCAGTCTAATGCTAGAATATGTCTATGTAGGATTTTTAAATGTCTCTGAATTTTCAGGTTCATAAACAATGAAAGTGATCTTCAGCTACACCTACCACATGAAAACAGCTGTAATAACCAAAAGTAAAGGACCCTGTAATACACAGAACCAAAATAAATACAGTTGAAGGTAGGTTGTACTTTTTAGGGTTAGTTCAATGTTGAATAGATTGTTGGACAAGCAGGAGAAAGTAGATAAATCAATAACAAGAAAGGATGAAGTGTATGTTTCAAAGTGGTCCATTTAGTCATCCAGATGGGCTGTGATATTGCCAATCCTTTGTTGGAATCCCATCTCAGGGTCATAGTTCTAGGAAGTGTAGGAATTTTGGTTAAAGTGAGCCACCCTGATTATTCCTCAACAGATCAAAACACAGTAGAAAAACAGCAGACTGTGAAAAAATACAACAAAGAGTTAAAACCCTTAACATAAAAAGCTCCTAAAAGTCAATAAGAAAAACAAAAACAACTCAATTTTTCAAAAATGACAAAAGATATGAGTAGACAGTTCAAAGAAGAATTACAAATGGCTAATAGGGATTTTAAAAGATTGTCTTGAGGATCAGAAACATGCAAATCTGCTAACAAGACAGCATTTCCATTGATTTGATCAGCAAAAATTGAAAAGATTGCTAATATCCACTTATGTGGAGAATGTAGGGCATTGTTTTTTATGCATCATCTGAGGACCATTTGCATCAGAATCATTTGGTGGGTTTATTTAAAATACAATCACCAAAACTTAGAAACAATCCAGATGCTCTTCAGTGGTTGAATTGACAAAAAACTGTGGCACAGCCATACCAGAGACTACTACTCAGCAATGAAAAGGAACGAACTATTGATACAGGCAACAACTTGAATGAATCTCAAGAGCATTATTTTGAAAGAAAAAAGCCAGCCCCAAAAGGTTACATAATATATGATTCCAGACTTGAAAAGAAAAAAATCGCTAATAACAGAAGATTGGTGTTTGCCAGGGGTCTGAGGTGGGGGTGGGGTATGACTATAACTCGAGAGCACAAGGGAGCATGTTGGGGTAATGGAACTTTTCTGTATCCTGATTGTGGTAGTTACACAAATCTACCACCTGTGTTAAAATTTACAGAATTGTACACTCCACCTCCCCAAAAGTCAAACTTACTGTGTGAAAAAAAACAATAAAAATCACACACTGTTTCCCAAGATGACCTGGCTACAGCTGTCTGGGGGCTGGCCAGAGCCCTGTGGGGAAGACTGCACAAGAGCTCACCTCTGTCAATCAACTTTGTTTCTCCCTCCAACTCAAATGCTGTTCCCTTTACTCAATATGTGGTTCTGAGCTGGGACCAATTATGCCCCCAAGGAACACGTAGCAATGTCTAGAGACACTTTCAGTTGTCACAACTGGGGAGGAGTGCTACTGGCATCTAGAGGAGAGAGATCAAGGATGCTGCTTCACTTCCTACAATGCACAGGACAGCCCCCACAGCAAAGAACTTTCTGGCCCCAAATGTCAATAGTTCTGAGGTAGAGAAGCCCTGGTCTGCAGGGCCCTCTCCACCAATAGTCAATCCTGAAACTCTTCTTCAAGTCTCACCTCCTCCTTGAAACTTTCTCAGGCCCCCTCCAGTCTACCAGGATCTTCCCTTTTTTAAAATCCGGTCCTGCTTAGTATTGTCCCCACACACACAAATTAGCAATTGACACTTAAATAGATGCCACCAAATCTTGCATTTGTTTAATTCTCATATCCTCAATTAAGTTGTAAGATCATTGAGGACAGTGATATTTATTTTCTATATGCATGAGCACAAGGTAAACGTGTAATACACACTTGTTGACCCAAGTAGTTCTCTGAAGCACAGAATGAAAAATACACTTGCTTACACCTACTGGCTCCTCTTAAGGATTTCAGGATGTGGAAGCAGTGGAATCTTGTTCAAACGTAAAAGAGAAGTTCCAGAATTTCCACAGAATTTAAACTCTTCATATTCTGAGGAAGATAACTGGAAATGGAACTCAACTATCAGCTAAAATCACACAGTCCTTTGAAATTTAAATAAAATGTGGCTCACCCCCACGACAATGGGTAAGTCATCATGTTCCCGTCAGGGGCTCTTTGGGAAGCTACCTGTGCACAAGTCGCACCTCCACACATCCGCTCTGCCGAGACTCCTCCCCTCCCCCTCCCTCTCCCACAGCGGGCCTCTGCTTCCGCCCAGGCAGGCCCTGCCCTGGCAGTCAGCTCCTTTCTACCCCTCTGTCCCCCAAAATCGCTCACAGAGGGCATTTATATGTGTAGAAGTCTTTAGGGAAGGTTAGAGATACAGAGCTGAAAATAAAATAGTAGACAGCCCTATTTCTTTTTGGACGGCCCTATTTTTAAAGGTCCTTCAGCAACCCCAGTACAGGAATTTTTCACAGACCTGCCCTTTGCTCCATACTTCAGTCCCCTGCTACGGAGCTGCGCACCTTCTCTGCCTTCCTGCCGTTTCCGTCGATCCTTCCTTGCCCCCGTCCTCACGCTCTCTGAACTTCCGCTGCAGAACCGCCACCAGGCCCTGGAGCTTCCGCTTCCCCGCCCCCAGCAGGCTGGGACGGCTTCACCCTAAACAAAGACGGTTCTCTCCCCCAAAACAAGACAAAATGAACGCCTCAGGTCTTCTGTTCATGCCACTCCCCAAAGACAGAGCCCTCGTTCTGGGGTACAGAAACGTCAGCCGTGAAGGGAAGCCATGGGCAGAGGCAGAGGGCAGAGCTCTGCGGAAGAAGTGAGTGTGACCCAGTGTGGACTCCGCGGCTGCAGAGCGAGGAGAGTCGCTGTTAGGGCTCTCGCGGCATGGTTGTGTGTCAGCCAAGGGGGCTCGTTTCTAACCAAACCTTGGAGCACAGAGGCGAGCCCCGGAGGAGCAGGCCGGCGGCACAGGCGGCAGCGCGAGAATGCACGTGAGCCCTGGGCAGGACAGCACGGGCCTCACTTTGGCACTGAAGAAACACACAGACACCGCTGGGGTAGTGCTCGCTTTTGCTGATATATATAAAGCGCTATAAAGTTAGCAATTCTTATTTTGTAAGTGATACAAGCACTTTATAAATTTTTTTAAGGGGATGAAACTCACTGAGAGAGAATTTCTGAATATTTGAGTGTATTTCCTGCTCTGAGAAGGGTCTTTAGGAAATAAGGGGCTTTTATCTCCAGGGAAATGTTTGAGTCAGTTTTACCCGAGAAAAAGCCCCTTCTTATCTTAGAGGGTCACAATTGGATGTTCAGAACCCCATCTTCACCTGGCCCTGGGAAGCACCACATCTTATCCTTGAAGTTAGTGTGGGCGTCCGGTAGGAAGCTCAGAGGCTTTCTCATTCCTCTTCCCCTTACAATTAATTGAGTTGTTCAATACATATTTATTGCATGCCAACTGTTGTTACCAACGGACACTGTGTTAGGTAGTGGGGATACATCACAGAACAGCACAAATCTCTCCTTGTGGAGTGCATCCTTGCAGAGGAGAGAACAGGAAGATGGACAAGTCCCTTCATTTCTCTGGGCCTCAGTTCCCACCCTGAGCAAATAAACTGAGGAGGCTGGACCAGAAATTAAACATCATCAGAGCTTGGGAAAATCATTTGAAATGACTGTCTTAAATGGGAACATTTCTTCAAGATTTCTTTTTTTGTGTATTTTTTATCTTTTTTTTTTTTTTCTGTGAGGAAGATNAGGAAGATCAGCCCTGAGCTAATATCCATTGCCAATCCTCCTCTTTTTGCTGAGGAAGACTGGCCCTGGGCTAACATCCGTGCCCATCTTCCTCTACTTTATATGGGACACTGACACAGCATGGCTTGACAAGCAGTGCATCGGTCTGCAACCAGGATCTGACCCTGTGAACCCTGGCCATTGAAGCGGAGCACACTTAACTGCTACGCCACCAGGCCTGCCCCTTGTTTTTTAATCTTTGAAAATTCTTATGAGCTCTCCATTTTATTTCCTGATATGTCCAAGTTTTTCAAATATAAAAACAATGTTTAAAATGATTTAGCATGGAATAAAAATGATGCTCTGGGAAAATATACCTTGATTATCCAATGACCACACACCAGCTCAGAAAAAAAGACACTCTGTCTTGAGGAGAAAGAATCTTCCTACTCTGATAGAACATGGGAATAATTTCTACTGATGTTTTCTTGACAGCCAGTGCAGTAGGCAAGATTCGAGACACTGGGGGCCTGAAGTGGCAGAAGAAATCACTGAGTGGGAGCAAATTTTCAGAAAAGGGAAGCTGAAGACAAACTTCCCAGCCAGTCATGCCTCAGATGGGCCCTGAGGTCTGAGCTCCGCTGCCTCATCCTTGACAGATTAAATTGTTTAATGTGTGTTTCCTAGACTCTTTTCATAACTTGACATAATCCTCACAGTTACTCTCTGAGGTAGATAGCTTGGACCCTGTTTTACAGATCTGAAAATACAATCAGAGAGAGAGGTAACTTGCTCAAGGTCACACAAATAGGGGACTCAAACAATGCCCCCTAATCCCGAATTGGGTGCTTCTTCCCTGTACTATATACACTTCCTCTCTGGGGCCTCAAATCTCTATAAATTACTTAAAAGTACAGGCATGCGAGAAGGGTCACAAAGTGGCTTTGTGTTTTGTTTGTTATTGGGTAACAATGAAATTAAGCAAGGTCATTAATGGAAACCAAAAGGCCAACTGGGAACCAGCTCACTCACTGACCACATCTTCCTTTTACGCTGGTTTAATGCCTCTAGATGAATGACAAGAATCCACGGAGGGTTCCACGAGGACCGCTGAGTGCCTCCTACGCAGCCTAGTCCCCCATATCCACCTGCAGGCCCAGGCTGCTGCCTGGCTAGTTCCAGTTGACCTGGCCCATACCCTGAGCCCTTTTCAAAGTAGCCAGGATATGTGAACTCTGCTGGGAGTCCCCTGGGAAGAAGAAAGGGTTCTTCTTAAAAGGACTTCTTTAGAAGCTGATTTCTAAAGAAACCCCAAGTGCTCTTCCTAATGCGAGGACTTTTCTCTCCTTAAGAGATCATCCCATGTCTGCTGGGGCAGGGGCCACATCAGAGTCTCCCTCTGGGGAGCTCGGGCAGCATGCTCACAGCAGTCTCTCCTTCCTGTCAACCACAGGTGCTCCCGCCCCTCCTCCTAGGCAGGAGCAGCTTCAGTTTCCTCATCTGTGAAGTGGGAATAAGAATAGCCTCCCTCGGTGGTGTTTGCCTTTGAGCTTTGAGAACTGAGCCTTGACTGTCTCAAGCTTTATTCTCCCCTACTCCCATGTCCTCATGTGGAATCTGAATCAACAGTTCTCAGAATAATTCAAGTTTAGGTATGTGTGGTAGGGTTGAGGGGCCTGGGCAGTAGTGTAGGACTTTGCGAAAAGGTTGGAGCTGTCACATTGATTGTCAGCAGAGGTGTGTGAGAAGCTCAACCGCAGAGCTGTCCTGGGAGGGCAGGGCCGGGTGAGGGTGAGGGGATGCCCACAACTCTGTTCATCTGAGAGGTGATGACAAGAAGCACTGGGGACCCAGGGAGAGACGTCAGGAGCACAGGAGAAGAAGAAAGGAGGGAGCCTGTCTCCGTGGAAGGGGGAATCACAAAATGGACCACTGTGTAAACAGCTACGTTGCACACCAGTTTTCAAATACTGGTGAGACCAGTGAAAAGAGAAAGGGAAGGAGACCACATGTATCATGAAACCAAGCCATAAATAATGAAAGTACCAGTTACTCCTTAGGAGTATCTGTTTCTAACTGACTTTTCATTCGAGGTGGCAGGTATAAGCAATAAAAGCGAGACCAAGGCAGCAGCTACTCTGCGTGAATAATTGAATGTTAGAGGATGTTGCTACATTCATAGATACGAGGGCCAAGTGCCAGCTGAGGTATCATTCTTGAGATTTGTTTAATGGCTCTGTCCCTTTATTCTACACTCTGTGGGAAGTCCAGTGGCCCCTCAGATGTGTGTGGGTCCCTCAGGATATGGGGACACTCCTGGCCACTGCAGCCTCCCACTCGAGCACTCCTTGAGCTCACAATCTCCGTTGGTCTCAGTCCCCACAACCGTCGTCGTCCCTCTCCTCTACAGAGATCCCAATGTGGAACTCACGTTGGGATTGCTTTGGTGTGACTCTCACACCCCAAAACCATTGCCCAAGATATTAGGAGTGTTGCAAAATATTGCAGGTTCAGTGTGAAAGGGACTAACAGTAGATGTGCTCAGACACCAACCTGTGTGCCCCCTTCATCTTTTCCCACCAGCCTATTTCTAGGGCCCGTTGTCCACAGACCACCCTGCTTCACAGACACAATTCCTCTCCCTACCTCTCCACACCCTCTCAGTCGCGCTCACTCACCGCCCCATCAGGCTCCCCATTCAGCTCCTCCCTCAGTCTCCCACTCCCTACTTAACTCCAGCCTTCCCTTTGCTCATTGAAAACTCAGTAATATCCCAAATAAAATGAATGGCTTTATCCTTTAGCAGCATGGGAAGATTTGCAGATCCTTTGAAAATTTCAGTTTCTCCTTTTCTCTCTCCTCCACAAATCCCTCTTAGTGCAAGGGAAAAGGATAGCGATTTTCCTATTGACGGTATCAATTGTGCCCCCTCTCCCTAGAATGCAGAACACAGAAAACAAGCATTATTTTTAATAACCAAAATTTTTTCTGTTTCTTCAGTGAGTAACACATTTTTTGTTCCTAAAGTAACCCTCACTATGCCATATTCACCTTAATGCAATGTAAAGGCCTTGTCTCATTCTGTCTCCTCCACCCCAGACCCTTCCTTCCCACAGCTGCCCTTCCCCTCCAATCTCAGGCAGTGTCTTCCTCCCCCTCCTTCTTCATCCATCAGAATCCATCCTGCCAAGTCCCAGGTGATGTCTCCTCTCCATGACGACCACCTGGCCTCCCATGCTGGTCCTGTTGTTTATTTTCTTGGTACTCTTTGTTTAATTACTTCACACATCTTTGTCTTCTCTCCTCGATTTTGAATAAACTGCTTCAGGCTTCACGAATAAGCCTTGAGGTCACCTGCAAATACATACACCAGCAGGGATGTGCCCTTGGGTAAATGACTCCATCAGTCCAAGCATCAGTTTCCTCACCTGCAAAATGGAAATGAAAATAGTACCTTCCTCATAAATGATGCTGTGAGGATTAAATGAGATTATCTTTCAAAGAGCTAAGCACGGTGTTGACACATGGGAAGGTCTCACTAAATGTCAGTTTTTGTTACGCTGTGGATGATGCTCAAGGTGGAAGGCATGGGTTAGGCCAAGAAAATGAAGGAAAATTGATCAAATCAGTGAAATAACTGATTGGTCAAGCAAGGGGAAACACATCAGCTTGGGCAGGTACCTGAGTTATTGTAGATCAGAAAGAAGCCTGGGTGTTAGCTTGACTTTTTAGCTTTTCAGCCTGTGATGGTATGTTTTGCAGACCATATGGTTTCTTGGGAGATTGTTCTAACCACCAGGAGGAGCACAATGTGTCCCCTCTACAAAGACCTCTCTTGGCCAACAGTAAGAATAGGAAGTGATGACAATGTTCACTGGCTGACTGGAATGGAAGGGGAATTCTCCCACAGATGATTGTAATTCCCCAAATTGGAAACTTTACCAAGTAGCCAGAAGGTTCAAAAGGGGCCTCTGCTTGTCAAGTCCTGTCAGCCTGGTTGGGTTTCAGGTGGGGTATCACTATGAGCTTCTGCTGTAGCACAGGCTGGCATGCTGCTCCCATCCTGACTCAAGGCAGCACGCATGACCTTCTGACTCACTAGCACCTCTTCCTGCAGCTTCTCTGTGTGAGTCCTCCTCCCCCAAGGGCTAACCAATGATAAAACTCATAACCAACAGTTATTAAACATGTGCTAGGTGTCAATTGCTGTGTGATTATATCACAGAGGTGCATACATCTGTTATTCCCTTTCTACAGAGGAGGAGAGCAGGCTGTGACATTGGGCAAACTGACTAAGATCACATTTTGTAGGTAGCAAAATGCAAACCCAAGCTTCATGGTGACAAAGTCCACATTCTTAACTACTAGACAATGGAGACCGAGCAGATGGATCCCAGCCTGCAGAATTTAGGTCTAGGATCAGTATTCTAGTTAACAGATTAAATAAGTGCCTGTCTAGTATGATTTGAAAGGTAGTAAATGGCTGTTTATTTAAAACAAGCAAGCAACGACAACTAAAACATCATCTATATTTCCTGAAATTCCTATATTGCTCATTTTTTTAGATCAACACCTTAAGACTCTATGGAAACATTATCTGCTAGGGAAGGAAACGATATCTATTAAATATGTACTATGTGTCATGTAACTGTGCCAGGGCTCTGGGTAATTCTTGAGCACATTCAAGTTTGAGAACTTCTGCCCTAGGGGACATCTCCACTCTCCCTGCTTCACTTTCTCCTTGTAGATGACCCAAAATGCTCTCTGTTCTCGTTCCTGAGCTCAACACTCATTCTTCCTATAATCTGACAATATCTCCATCCACCTATCCCTCTGTCACTCAGCAGCCTCAAAATCAAACCTTTTTTTTATCCAAACCAGATGCTCTCTGACTTCTTTCTTCTGGTCAGTGTTGACACCATCTTTCCATCCCCCAGCCTGCGAAATTCAGTCACCCTGGATTCTCCCTTCAACTTAAGAGAACCAATTAAGTCCTATGGATTCTGCCTTTAAAATGCTGCTTGAAACAGATTTCCTCTGCTTTCCTCACCTGTCATTTTATCCTTGTTCAAGAGTCATTCTAACAGCTTTGTTCCCTGCCCTGCCCACCAGGACCCAGCTAATGGCATGTGCTGACAGGCTCCTGTCTAGTCTTCCAATCTCTCCTTTCTCCACCTCTCTCCACACCACTACAGCACTGATCATGTCATTGCTATGAACATGGGAAGGCTTTCCACCCTCAAGGCTCGATCACCAAAGCCCATCCAGGGGGTGGCTTTGACCTACTCACCATACCGTCTTCTCTAACTCCCAGATGAGCCCTGACTTCTTGCCCTACCACAGCTCGTGTAGTTCTCTCCTTTGGAATGTTCTTTCCCTTCGCTCCACACAAACACTCCTTAATGTTTATTAAGACCCTCCCAAAGGCACGTTTTCACCAGGCCTTTGCTGGTGTCTCTTGAGCAGCTCTGTCCCAGGAAAGAACAACAGCTTTGGGACAGGACATTGGATCTGGATCCAAACCTTCCACTGAGCAGCTGAGTGGTCACAAAGAAGCCAATTCTACAAAATGGGATTAAAATGGAGTGGTAGGTAACAATAGGGAGTAATGGGAATCAGGCTGACTTGGGCGCCAGAAAGACATGTGTTTGAATTTCAGCTCTGCCCACTATTAGCTACACGGCCGTAGTCAGATTCTCTGGACTGTCATTTGATTTTCTCATCTGCAAAAATGGAAACAACAATATCTCTTTTGGAGGACTTTGGTGAGAATTAGAATTAACAAATGTAAAGCGCTTAGTATGTGACCCTTGACGATGGTATTTATTATTGTGTATTTAATAGCGCTTCCCATCCTAAAAGCATCATACACATTTACTGGGATTATCTCCCTCAGCCCTTTGCACCTCCCTTAAAGCATTTATCTATCTTTGCCACGTTTTCTACTTATTTTAAGATTGTCTTTTCCCTCAACTAAACTTCGAGCCTCTTGGTCAAGGAACCGTTTCTTACTTTTGTATCTATTGTAAAAATTAGCACAGCACAGAGAAACAGATCAGGACACGTTGGATTTAGTTAAATTTGAGGAGGGAAAAGGAGCCGCAGGCAGACGTTGAGGGCAGGAGGGGGTGTCCTTTAAGGCACTGCAATGGGGACCTCTGGGACAGCTAGTGGGCAGCGTGAGAACAGCTGACACTTGAGGGACACAGAGCAGCCAAGGATCAGGGTTTTCAGAATGTGCCAGGTTCACAGCCTGCCTGGCTGGAGGTGAGAAGAGGCTGTGCCACAGGACACTGTGACGTGTGCAAGGGGCAGAACATGCAGTCACCCAGGCTTGAGTTCAGATCTGGGTTCAGCCCCTAACTAGCTGCCTGAGCCCCGGTTCACTCACTCATAAGGCCAAATAAGAATAATAAACCCCGGGGCCGCCCTGGTGGCGCAAGCAGTTAAGTGCACGCGCTCCGCTGCGGTGGCCCGGGGTTCGCTGGTTCGGATCCCGGGTGTGCACCGACGCACCGCTTGCCAAGCCATGCTGTGGCGGCGTCCCATATAAAGTAGAGGAAGATGGGCACGGATGTTAGCCCAGGGCCAGTCTTCCTCAGCAAAAAAAAGAGGAGGATTGGCAGATGTTAGCGCAGGGCTGATCTCCTCACACACACACACAAAAAAGAATAATAACCCTAACTCCAGAGGGTGTTTGAAAGACGAATTCTATGTGAAGTGCCTTGCATAAAGATTTTCATCTTTGAGTGTGATGACTGAAAGACTGGAGGGAAAATGGCCAAAGGGCAGGACGTGTCTAATGTTTAATCCTGCAGAAACACCCCCACAGCACACCATCTCTGGTATAGGAAACCCCCCTCACGGTCCCTGCTCTCCCATGCACTGTTAACCCAGATGCCAACTACTGGAAGTGATGCTCTACATCATGTGTCATAGCCACCTGCATTCAGGTCCCCACACTCGGGGGGGGGTACTGGGGGGGACGTGCAGGGGACATGGGCTGCCATCCATGCTACTTAGAGCCCAAAGTGAGCTGAGAAGCCCAACAGTGGTCAGGTTACTGCCAAGTTAATGCTGAAGGAAGCTTCAAATCCAGCCTTGTCTGAATCCAAAACCCAGGCTCTATCCTTCAGGCCACAGTGTCTCAAAGATAAAGAAGACATAGTCCCAGTTCTCGGGAAGCTCACAGACTAATCACAGCTTTCAAAGAAGAAATGAACTAATTGATTGATGTAATCAGAAGGAAGAAACATCATGTGCCCTTAATGACCAAAAATTAAACACCCCCCAACTCTTTACTGCTCAGCTGCCTCCTACCAACTCCTATTAGCTGAAAAAACACTCCCTCTGCCTTTTTATTCTCCCTTCTAAGCAGAGGAACAGAGAAAAGATCTGACAAAAATCTCTCCCCACGTCTGTTTTTGGGCATCTGTACTTTGGACAAGGAAGAGAACAGATAAGAAAGGCTACTGCTCTCTTAAGGCCTGAATCAGTGTTACAGTAAGCAGAACAACTTGAGCCAAGAACCTGCTGTGAGCTTTCTCAATCCCATCCCACAACGTAGTGTGTATGATTCTTGATGGTATGGGAGTCGATTTCTTGAAAGGTAAATGCCCCTTTTAGCACCAGCATGCATACCGAAGGGACCTGCAGCACCTCACTGCTCTGAGGGACAGAAAAGGGGCCAGGAGAAAGGTCGTGGATTCCCCTGGGGGAGGTTGCAGGCCCACGATTTGGTGCTGATCTGTTGACTTGAGACAGTTAACGTGTGACACCAACTTTCAGAGTTTAAGGTACTTAAGATCCTCACTGTGGCGCCCAGTTTCTTTCTGATAGGTTTAACCTGGAAGAAAGAACCAGGCTGGAAGAAATAGGGGCCTCTGGTGCTTACATGGGCAGCATGTAGTAAAATATTAGAACTGGAAGCAGGCTTGAAGATTCAGTTAGTGTTAGCCCCTCATTTTACAGGTGAAGAGACTGAGGCTCAGAGAGGTAAAGGAACATGCTTAAGATCACACAGCCAGCTAATGGCAGGAATCGAATCCTCTTAGCAATTCCACGCATTCTATCCACTACATCAAATTGCAGAGTAACGCTTTACAGCGTTGGAGGGAAATGAGGAGGCTCATGCACGGGTCCCAAAGCAGCCATGCAAATATGGCTTTATTTGAAGTCACAACACTCAGACACTCCTCCTGAAGTTCTGAGTCCATCCTTTTCTAGCCTGGAATAGTGAGATTAACGTGTCAACGTCCTTGAGGAGAAGAACCATGTGTGGTTCATTTTTTTTGCCTTCTTAGCCCCCCTTTTGCCTATCACTTCTCTCCTGTCAGGCTCTACCCCTGCAGGGAGTGAGGAGTGGATATGAGGGACATGGGCCCCTATGCTGGGGCCCAGTAGGATGGGTTAATATTAATTGAGCAAATGTAAAATAAAGAATGAATGAATAAATTGTCTATATTTTCTTTTTACAATTTAAATTAATATCCTCCCAAATTTATAAAAATGAGTAAATATTCTTAAAATATAAATACAAGAAAAAAGTATTTTACAGCTGTTCACTTCTGTAATGATATATAACTTTTTTCACATATTCAAATTATATTTTATATCCCTAAATATCATATACATTTGTTCATACAGGTCCTATATTTTTGCTATGTTTATTCCTAAGTATTTTTCCCAATTTTTAAAAGCTTTCAAACCTACAGAAAAGACAAAGAGAACACCTAATTTACCCTTCAACCTAGATTGATCAATTGTTAACATTTTGCCATACTTGCATGCTCTCTCTTTCTCTTACAAACCAATTGAAAGTAAGTTACACAAGTCAGATCACTTCATCCCTGAAAACTTCTGCAGGTAGTCTCGAAGACATTCTCCTCCATAAACACAATACCATTTATCACACCCAAGAAATGTAACGTATAATGACATGTAAGTTTTTAAATGTAATTTAATTCAGAACAGAACATGTTGAGAGAAAACTGAATGTTTACAGCCTAGTTCGTTACTGGAGAAATTTAACCTCGCATGTCTTCGGCCTGGTTGACTTGAACCAGCAGTCTTGATTTTGCATTAACGCAAGTTTGGGATTCTGCCACAGCTTCTATCACCTCAGCTCCCCACTCTGCAGATGTTGAACTTTTCACATCTTAGGCACAGGGCCTCTAAAAAAACAGGCTCAGGCAAGGCTACATCCTTTCTCAGTCAGAGGCTGGCTTCTAGGCTCTTCAGCTAAATTCATGAAATAGTAATATTAGACTAGCTTTGGGGAGGTCTGGGAACTCAAGGGAAGCAAGACAATTCTTGTTGATTTGAAAAAATATATAGCTTATTTCCATTTTGTGGAAGCCTCTTGTTTTGAACTCAAACACAGAGCAGAGCATCATGCAGATGGATTTTCCACATTAATGTTGTGTGCTTACTTGCTCTGCCTTCCAAGCTGGCATTTCTAATCAAGGATGCGAGTAACACTCCCAGTTTCCTGTAAATGCCCCATGGGCTCCACGTAGCTGGTTCTGTGAAACTACAGCAGAGTGGTGAGAAGAGGCACAGTGATACCAAGAGCAGAGCAAGAACCGGTACACGAGCAAGCCCACCCAGATGGCTCAATTTGAAAAGGGCCACAAGAAACACGAAACAAAGGTCAGTCAGTCATTAAGAGAAAGAGACTAGCAACTTTTCAAAACATTTAACAAAGTTGCCAAAGACACGAAGAAGTAACTTGCAACCTCTGGCCAAGGGTCTATCTTTGAGCTTCCTTTAAAAGATAGCTATAGTGAACTTAGAATAAATAATATCCCACCTTTAAGAACTGAGATGCTCAATCAAGGGATTAAGGAGCATTTGCGAGGGGACTGCTCCATCAGCAGATGGCTATGCTGCCTGCTGCGTTAAGCTCCTTAAGTTCAGTTATTTAAATGTAAAGAGTGGCATCTGGGGAGAGAATGCACTTTCTGATAAGAAAGGAAACCTATTTTTTTTCGAAACTGGTAAAAATTGTAAAGAGTTTGTAATTCGCAGAGCTGAAAGAGCTGTATTACCAAAGGAAGTGAAGACTCTGTGGTTCCGTATGTGTAAGATGACTAACAATAACAAGAAAAAAAATGAATGAATTTCACATATACAATGACAAATATGAAACTTCTACTTTGGCTCCTTTCTTAATAATTGTTTTTATTTGTCTCAATATTTTTCCTCAAAAGAAAAAAAATGCAAGTGGGTTGTAAAGATAGATAGCATCTGTTAAGGTAGAAACTATTATAAAGAGTACTTTGAAATGGCCAGAATGAAAACATCATTCTGCATGCAAGCTAAAAACTTTGCATGGATGCCCATACTGCAGATTCACTTTTTAAGTAGATAAGAAAAGTTTCTAAGAACTTTTAAACCTAGTGGATCTGTTGAGGGTGGAAATCTAGATAGTTGTATCTATCTCAATAATAAAATGGACATTGACTGCAGGAGGTGAACGTGTGTTTCTGAGATTCTCTTTGTGTATATGAAGAGTCAATGTTCTTTTTCTTTTATTTGACGGTGGAATATGTCATAATGATACATCCAACTGTATAATTTGCTGCCTCTTTTATTTTCTTGTATTTGTCTGCGATCGCACATTTGACTTTCCATGTCCCCATGTGGTTTAGGGAGTGGAAATTCTGAGAGGTCTTACATGGGGAGTCCCCTTCCCTCCCGCCCCCTCACCCCTAAAGGCAAAGCAATCAGATGCCTGCAGCTTCACAAGCTTGGCTCTGAAAAGAGACACTTTTTATCCTGTGCATTTTCTTATAAATGTGGGGTATAATTTATTTTTGGTGAAAGACTGCACAAAGTGGTTTGGTGGAAAGCACATTAGAATTAAGCTGCTGTTGCTATTCATGCTTATAGCTTAATTCCTAATTTATCGTTGTCAGAATTGAGATGATTGGGTTTTGCAACAGGGACAATAACAAAAGCCTCCTCTCTTCCCATCAGTTTTCTGACACATTTTAGGAAGAGGGGTTTGGCTTCGACCAGCCCTTCAGTCCTCTGCTTTGTGAGGTCTTTCCACAGCCGGAATGCAACGTCCAGTTACCAGAACAAACCCGGGTTCTCACTTCAAATGAGGACTCTCTTGTTACATTCATGTTGTCATGAGATGACTTCCTGAAAGTAATTTTGAAGAAAGTCTTCCAGCCTATATGGCCCTGAGTAGGCTCACTTGGTACTCAATTCATGTTATTTTACGTTGTATTGTCACTCTATCCTGTCTTTACAACTAATGTTGATGTTTTCCAGAGAGGAGGACCAGAGCCTCCTCAGCACCCAGCATGGCCTCCTGTGTGCAGTGGGCATGTGTCCCATGCAATCCCTGTTTTGATGACAGTTTTGGCTACTCGTTACCATTGCTACCCAGTGTATTTCTTGGACTGATTAGGCATGCCAAGTAGGAAATCACTAATCAGAAAGAAAAGCTCTTGGGTACTTTAAAGCCCCTCCTGCCTCTTTCAAAATTCTCTGAACCAATTGAAAATGAGCACATTTTCTGAGAAGCACAAGCTCTCCAGCACCCTCTTTACAACTATCAAAGAACAGAGAAGACCTTTTGGAGCTCAATATGAGGCAGCCATGACTACAGGACCCTGAGACTGCTCCAGATCCAACAGACATCCCTGTGCCAACCCAGGTCCAGACCCTGCTGCCCCTCCCCAGCTAACCTGGAAGCCAGTGGGCATGGTCAACTCAGCACAGGGAGCCCGAGGCAGACGCCTTTCTTTTGTTGGCCCAGTGGTGCCCACACCCCATTCTTGGAATTGCCTAGAAGTGGTTTTGCTCCAGACACCTGCACTGGCATAAGAGAAAGAAAAGGAAAGGTTCATTCTAGGAAGGGTGGGAGGAAGCTGGGCCCCTGAGGAGCAGGTGCTGGTTGTGGAGTTCACAGTGCTTTTGTCATGGAATCCACTCATTTCCTCTGGCTTGAGGGCAAAGCTAAGATTTTGCACAATAATTCAGCAAGGCACCTTGCTTAATGAGGGTGTGAGCTGCTTCTCCCCTGGGCCCGTGTCCCACCAACACCCATTCCACCACGAATTTCCTTCCAGCCGTTAGCTGCACCTATGGGGGTTTATAAAGTTCTGATGCTCAGCTTCTATTGCAGACCAATTGAATCTGAATTTTTGGAGATGGAGCCCAGCCATCTCTTTTTTTAAAAGCTCAATGTGTAATTCTAGTATGCAGCTAGAGGAAAGAACCAGGGGTCTAAGTCAGCGGCAGTAACTCAGCCCTGCTTCCAGTGATTGATTTTGGAACATGCGCATGACTCTCTCCTAGCCATTGAGACATGAGGAGAGGTTCACTGGAAGCTTCTGGGGAAGGGTCCATCACTCCTCAAGATGAGACAGCCTTTCCTCTGTCTTGCCTGGATGGGACACCTGGCAGAGCTGCTCCTTAAATCTTGACAACAACCCTATGTGGTAGGTGAGATTACTGCCCCATTTTTAGAAGAGGAAGGCGAGGCCCAGAGAGGGCCCACAGTGGTGACGCGGGTGGGCACACTTTTCAGTTCAGTATGGCAGGTGGTGTGTCCAGAGTGCCCTGCCAGACATGGTGAAAAGACACTTCCGGCCTCGGGCACACACGAGAGCTCATCTCTGCTGTGCAAGTTTCTGTCGGAGTGACCTCAGCAGAACTGCCTGACCTCCAAGCCTGGGCTCTCTCCTGTGTCAAATGGGAGTCAGGAAATCCCCGTCACACTTACCAGGCAAAAGCAGGTGATCAAGGGCCTGGCTTGCTGTTGGTGCTCAGCAAAGTTTAGCTGTGTTCTGCTCACACCTCCGCACTCCCACCCTAAATGCCCAAGCTCTCTACCCACAACCTACAGGGGTTATAGCAGAGACTCACCGGAATACGAGCGTACCAACTTGGCAGGCACACGGTGAGAGAAGAGAGGTGGGTCCCACACAATGTTTGTGATGGAGACAGGGGACAGAGCCACTAGGAACAGCATCCTGAAGCAGACAAACCTGGACTCTGAGGTGAGAGAAGTCTTTAGATTGACCCCCACTAATACAGCAAAGGGGACATCACTGCCTATTTCAGGGTTGGGGGGGATGGTTTCTCCATGGTTCATTAGGGCTGACATGAGGAAAGCCTGATTGGCTGATCACTTTAGTATCCGTGACTCAAGCTTTGTTAAAATTGCTGGCTCTACAGAGGGACAGCAGTGCAAATGGAGCTGTATCCAGAAATCACTCACATCCTCATCTTGAATCTGAACATAAAAAATGAGTATTGCTTTATGAATGCCTATTTTGTGCCAGGCACTATATGAGGTTCTTAATCTATCTTATTGCTAATTTTCACACCAACACTATGAAGTAGGTATTACTATATCCATTTTAGGGATTAGGAAACTAAGCAGAAGTAAAAATAGAAAGATATAGAAAGTGGCAGAAACAAGCTTCAAATGCAGGGCTGTCTGAATACATATATACCTCATCCTGCCCACTTGATCTTTGGCTTCTCACCTCCACCTGCGCTTCACCTCCCTGGCTTTGGCAGAAAATCAAACTCCCCAATCCTGGCTTTATATCTTCATCCCAACTATCTGAGTATTTATTCCTCACTACCAGGGGTCACTCCTGCCTCTCTTGAAAGAGTAACCACATCCTGGTCAGGCTAGAGTGACCGCTTTCTGCCCCACCATCCTGGGGTCCAAATCACCCTGAAAGTTCAAAGGATCCTTCCTTCCTCTGCTCCACTTGATCCTTCCCTTGGCCCTGCATCCCTGAGTCCTGTGATTCTACTAGCTCACTGGCCCACACACCTGCCCACCCAGTGGGTTCAAACTCCAGCAGGAAAGTAACTTTGGGAAAGAGGAGAGAGAAGTGGGAGGTGGAGAGCCAGAAGCCCCTCCTCTCTGTGACTCACCTTGCAAAGCCCCAGAAAGAGGGCATAACCTCCTCTGAGGGGTGCTGACTCTGACCCTGCATCTCCATTGGCTTCCGGTGAGAGGCAGCATGTCCTGGTGCTTAGAGTCTGCTGTGACAGGGACTGGGCTCAGAGCCAAGCTCCACATGTGCTGTGAGATCTGGGCCATTCACCCAACTGCTACGTCATAGCACGAAATAACACCACCCAGCAGGTTATTATGATGATCAGATAAAAACAAAAGTCTTCCTTGGCATCTCTCCCATTTCTGAAGTTCAGTAGATGGCAGTTATTATTATATTTGCCTATGTTATTATTTTATCGAAAAATGGGATTTGGGCAGCGGCAGGACATTTACATGCTGCCATGGTAGTGCATCCTGTGATGAGGGGTCAAGTGACAACAAGGAGCTTCCTCAGGCCACAGTCAGGGTGGTTTGGGTTCTCCCTGTTTTCCTCAGATCTCTTCACTCCTGACCCCCATCTCCCTTCTGAACAAAGGTAAGCATTTTTCCAAAAGCGCAGTCTGTGGACTTGGGGTGAAGAGAAGACCTTTCCATACCCTCATTGGAGACTCCAGCACCTAACTCTCTGCAGCATGGGCCTGGGCCACATGGCACCTCTATCAATGCTCTCTCTCATATTTGAATCCCCCTTCCCTGGGCAGTGACTTCTGACACCACCTGAGGTGGGCCAAACTTCACAGGTACACGGCACGGCTGCCCGCATGACTGCTCTCACTTCTGACACCAGCCACAAGTTCCAGGGTCCCCAGTCAGCCTGCACTTCTGACCAGCGGCTACAAATTCAGAGGTTCCTACAACCCATTCAGATTCAATAATTCACTAGAATGACTCACAGAACTCAGGAAAATGCTATATGCATGATTACAGTTTCATCATAAAAGATATAAGTCAGAACCAGACAAAGGACCTGGGTGAGGCCCTAGATGCAGACCTTCTATGCAATTCTCCCTGAGGCCTCAGGACGCATCACCTTCCTGGCATATTGATATGTTCACCACCAGGAAGCTCCACTGAGCCTTGGGTTTCAGAGTTTTTATTGGGGGTTTACTCCATAGGCATGATTGTTTGAATCCTTGGCCACAAGGTTGACTCAGTCTCCAGACCCTCTCCCTCCCCGGAGGTTGGGCTGACCTCATGTAGCTCAAAGCCCCAATCCTCTAATGACGTTATTCTTCTTTCCAGCCTGGCCAGCCCCATCCTGAAGTGTCGAGGGCCCGCCAGGAGTCACTTCATCGGCATAAGTGATCAGGGCCGACTACAGATAACAGAGATGCTCAGTTACTGGGGAGATCTAAAGGATTTACAGGCTCCCTCTCAGGGAATTGGACAAAGGCCAGTCAGATTCTTTATTAGGCAGGAGGAGTGTCTGATCTATGTGCCTGAGTGTCACATACACACACGTGCACACATCCCCTATCATCCAAAGGATAAAACAGTGTCTCCTTAGCATGCCATGCAAAGTCCTTCATTATCTGGCTTCATACCACCTTCCCAGCTCTTCCTCCTGTCACACTCTGCCCCGGACACCAAGCCCTTCTGTGACTTCCTGGATGCACTTCTCGCCCTCATTGCCTGACAAGAGGCTTCCTCACAGCGGACACTCATAGCCCTTCTCAAGGAAGCTCTCCTCAGCTCCTTTGTGCAGGGCTAATTTGCAGCTAATAATTTGGCTACACCAAATTATCTTTGGTGTAGCCAAAGCTCTTTGATCATATTTCTGTAATCATAATTAATATTGTTACTTTTCTATTTAATTTAATAGTTTTCCCCACCTGATTTTTAAGCCTGTGTATACATTAAAAAGCTTTTTAGCTACGAGTAACAAAAAACCTGACTCAGTCCTAAGGACATTTCCAGTTTACTTAAGAAAAGTGCAGAGATAGCTGGACCCAGTGTTTCAGCCAGTCAGCAATGGCGTTGAGGACCAAGTTATTCTGTCCTTCTACTCTGTCGTCCTTGGAAAGGTGGGCTATCTACCAAGTTTTCATCATGTGGTGTAGAAAGATGGCAGCTGCCACAGTTGAGGGCATCATGTGCCTTCACAACAGCCCTGGCCAGGAAGGGAAGGGAGGAGCAAAAGGACTTTCTCCTCCTCCACCTCTCTTCCCTATCAAGAAGGAAAATACTTCTGAGTAGCCCTAGCACACTTCTTCTTACATCTCATAGCCAACACTGGATCACAAGTTCTCTCCTAGACCAACCTCTAGCAAAGGGAATGAATGGCTGCATTTTGTTTGAGCCACCAGTGAGGCATTCCCTGGAACTAACATATTGTCCCCAGGGCATAATTGGGGTTCCCTTAAGAAGGAAGGTGGTGAGAATGGCTGGGGAGTCTTTGACATGGAGTAGATGTATAATGTATCCTCAAACAAGGGAAAGGTAGTCAACTGTATGAGGAAAGGAAGGGGGGAAAAAGGAAGCAAGCAAGCATGCAATGGTGGGAAGGGGGAAGGAAAGAAACAAGACAGAAAGACTTAAACCAAAAAAATGCAAGGTTCTAGCTTCTGGATATCTTTTAAATTGAATGTACTTTACAACTAAACTCTATCATCACAACTTACTACGGCTTAATAGTTCTCAAACTTTGAGGCAGGCAAGCTTTTATGTGAAAGAAAATTAATTCTTGTTTTTGTTCATTCTGTGGGACAGTATAAAACAAAGATAATCCATTTTCCATCCAAAAGTGACTTGCACCACACACATTTTGGCTTATTCCTAGCTTGCTCTTCAGAAAAACGCTCCTCACCTTTCTAGAGTGAAGATAAGCACTTTCTTTGGAGATTGCCCAGGGAAAAGAACAGAATTAAACAATAAACTCCTTAGTTTGTCAAAGGAGTAGTTCCCCTCAAACCCTCAATGTGTGTTGTCCTTGTTGAAGTACTCCTGAGACTCTTAGGCAGTGGTGGTGGATTCTCAGCAATCACATTCTAGAAAGCCGAGACTGACAAGACTTCCTTCCATGACGTCTGTGTTAGAAGAAGGGCAAGGCAGGAGACGCACATCAGAAGTTGTGCCCCAGAAACCAAGGGACTAAGGTGCAGGTTCCCACCCCTCCCCACAAAGTCTCAAAGTAGGGAGGAGCTTAGCCAGGCAGTGGGTGATGATGTGTGGACCTAGTCTCTCCTCCTTGTTGTCGGGTGGATCCAAGCCAGTTTCAACAGTTTTGACAATGAAACTAACCTGGGTGTGTGTGGTTTGGCTTCTTTCTTCAGGTTTAGATGTTCCCCAAGGTCAAATTGAAACCTTCAAACTGTTGTCTTATACGAAGCTGACCCTTATAATGTCATGTCTAATGTAGTGTAATGTGTGCTTCAAATTCATGTCAGCTGAAACCAGTGGATATCTCAGAGGCCAACAGGACCCACCTCCCCAACCAGTAACCCCCTGGAGCCATGAGCTAACAAGTTGGCCCTTGCGTTCAGTGCTTACTCTGAATGAAAGGCATCTTGAACCCCAAAATAAGCTCCATTCACTTCAGACCTTGCCCCCTTAAACCTATTTCCAATATACAAATATGATGTAAATCCTTCAAATTTATACCCAAATGAAATCATATATACACATATAAAAATATATAATATACCTATATGTTATATATACACATATATATAATAAATATATATACATATATATATGTCCACACACATATATTTATATGTCTGTGTATGTTTGTACATGGTTCTGAATCCTGCTTTTTACATGACTCGCAGGACTTTCCATATCAGCATATTTAGATCTACTTCATTCTGTTTATCAGCTGCAAAATATTCATGGTATGTATATACCTTAATTTATCTGGTCTCCTATTATAGATATAGGAGTTTTCCTCTCCTTTCCTGTTTTTTTGGCCTTATAAATAATGCTGCATTAAACATCCTTAGACATAGATATTTATAGGTAGGTAGGTAGATAGATAGATAGATAGATAGACAGAGAGATGATAGATAAATAGATGATAAATAGATAGATAGAGAGATAGGTACTTAAAAACACATACCGATAGAGTAAATTGCCTGGAAAAGGATATGTGCATTTTAAATTTTCACAGAAATTGCCCACCAAAATTGTTGTACAAATTTATCCTCCTACCAGTACTGCGGGAGACCACCCACTAAACCTTACCAGTACTGGATTTTATCAAGCTTTATTTGGTGCCAGTGTTATGTAGATGGTCATTTATACTGCATTGTTATTTTGACTTGCATTTTTTAAATTATGAGTGTAATTGAGAAATCTGTCCCATGTTTGGTGGCTATTTGCATTTTTATTGCCATGAACTGACTGTGGATAGTCTATTTTTCAATAGGATTATTCACCTTTTTCTTACTGATATGACAGAGCTCTTTGTACAATAAGGAAAGAAGCCCATGGTCTATTATGTATTGCAAAATTTTCCCCAGTATACTGTTTATCTTTTGGTTTTGTGTATTTTTTATGTAAAAGTTTAATTTTTTTTTTTTGCCAAATTAATCAACATTTTTCTTTATTACTTCTGGCCTTCCTGACCTCGTTCATGAAGATTATTTTTTAAATCAACCATCTTTTCTTAGAACTTACAGTTGTAAATAATTGTAATGCATGCTGCTGCTTTTCAGAGGTGGTGGTTGTTAACTCCCAGCCCAGTGACTCCTGGAGAGTGCTCCTGGGAGCACTCGGCAGTCGCAGCTGCACTGTCCCACACGCCCTGTGTCAAAGGTGACAAAGTCAAACGCCATTAGCTTCTTGTCCTTCCCGTCATACTGGTGTGTGAAGGGATGACTATTTGAGGGAGCTGTAAGCCAGCTAAATAATTATATAAACATTCATGGTAATAACTGTCAAGTTTCCTAATATTTTTGCTATGAAAGATTCCTGGGCTGTTACTGTTCTAACTAAATCTACAATTCACCTTATTCAACTGTGTGTCATTTCCTTTTTGTTTAACTAGGGTAATATTCCTTTGGCTGAAATACTTTGAAGGAATGTTGTAAAGGCTCTGGGAAATTGCTGCAAAAAGAGTTTTAAAGATATTTGGTGGGGATAATGTAGTTATTACATAATGAGAAAAAATGTTAGTCACATTTCATTTGTTTTAATATGAGAGAATTAAAAATATCTGACCTGGGTCCTAAAAGTCCCACCCCTTGTTTTTAAGAACTGAGCAGTATCAGGAATGCTTACAGCTGAAAGTCACAGAAAACACAGGTAACAACAACTTAGCGATAGGGTGTTTATATCCGTTAGCTCTGGTGGCCTTAACAAAGCACCACAGACTAGGGGCTGAAACGACAGACACTGAGCACCTCACAGTTCCAGAGGCTGGACATCCAACATCAAGGCGCCAGCAGAGGCTTCCTCTGAGGCCCCTCTGTGGCTTGCAGATGGCCATACTCTTGCTGCCTCTTCACATGGTCTTTCCTCTGTCCTCAAGCATCCCTGGTGTCTCTTAGTATGTCCAAATTTCCTCTGATAAGGACACTTGTCACATGGGATTAGGACCCACTCTGACAGCCTCATTTTAACTTAAGCTCTTTAAAGCCCTTATCTCTAAACATGGTTACACTCTGAGGTACTGGAGGTCAGGACTTTAACATATGAATTTTGTGGGGACACAGTTCAGGCCCTAACAGTATTCAATTATCAAACAACATTAAGCATAGAGGTAGGCAGTCCAAGGGCTGGTACTGGAGCTCACCAACGTCAGATTCAGCCTTTGTGTATTCCTCATTATCTTTCCCTCACGGTTGCAAGACGATTGCCGCAGCCCCAGGCATTGCATTTGCAATCAAATGAAGAAGAAATAGAGAAAGGGATAGGTGGTGCCACTGTTTTCTGTTCCTTTTAGGTGGCACCTTTTAGATGGCAAGAAGTGTCATGGGAACTTCCTCGGAGACTTCGTTTTCTACTTTATTGGCCAGGACTGTGCCATGTGGCCATTCCTGGATGCAAGAGAAGGTGAATATGCTAAATACTTATGTCTATAGTACAGGTAGGAAAGGAAGAAGGAGCATGAGAGTTGGGTTAGCAACAGTATCTGCCCCATGGATTCTTCTCTGTTGTCTTGGACCCATGCTTCTCTTTCTTTTTTGTGTATAATTTGTGGTTCTGGTGCTTTTGAGAATGGTTCATGTCATGCTAAAGACTACTGTGGTGGGAACATTTATCATATGTCAAAATGGGAAATTGCTCTTCAATCACTCACACCAATACTACATTATTTTTTAAAATTTACTTTTCTATAATTCTAATCCTTATGTAATGAACATGTAGTCATTTTGCATTTAAAAGAACAATGGATGTGGAAAAAGTCAAATAACAATAATGCAGAAATTTAACTTCTGTTGGGTGAACAGAAAAGATTCCTGAGTTCGTTCATTTTGAAACAAACGTGGGCAGGCAAGAACATAAGAAATACACTCTACGGAAAACATGAACTGACAGGAGACCTGAAAGATCATGTGGTCTAATACCTTTTTCTATCCCCAAGAAAACAAAGGCCCAGAGACTTTATCAAGGTTATTCAGCAAATTAGTGGACAAGTCCCAGTGAAAGCCCAAATCCTCCTACAGCATGACAAATGTTCAACTTCCTTCGAGGGACCTCCTGGGAAGGTGGAGCCCATGGCAGTTTTCTGGAGGGACCTGTGGGCCTGTGGCACTTCTCCTCAGGCCCAGCTACACTGAGCTCATACACCTGTGCATGTGTCCTCCGTGCCCCAGAGCAGGAATCCTGCCACAAGAATAAAGGCTGCCATTCATTGAGCACCTACTGTGTGTGCCAGGCACTGAACTCCATTGCTTTTAATTCTCACAAAAATTCTGCAAAGGAAAGTTATTATCTCCATTTTATGATGAGGATATTGTTAAGGGTTGCACTGTATCCTCCAAAAAGGCATATTGAAATCCTAACCCCCACTACCTCAAAATGTGACCTTATTTGGAAACATGGTCATTGCTGATATAATTAGTTAAGATGAGGTCATACTGGAGCACAGTGGGCCCCTAATCCAATATTACTGGTGTCCTTACTAGAAGAGGAGAAAGACACATGGGGAGAAGATGGACATGTGGCGACAGAGGCCGAGACTTGAGCAATGCAGCTATGAGCCAAGGATTGCCGGCAATAACCGGAAGCTAAGAGAGAGAAAGCATGGCCTTGCCAACACCTTGATTTTGGACTTCTGGCCTCAAGAATTGAGAGGCAATAAACATCTGTTGCTTTAATGTACCCAGTTTGTGGTAATTTGTTATGGCAGCCCCAGGAAACTAATGCAGATACTGAGGTTCCTTAGGTAGAAAGTACGCCCAAATGCACTCAGCCAGGATTCAAATTAAGGTCTTCCTGATTCCAAAAAAGTCATATTTCTTCTCTACTCCCCACTGCCCATCTAAGCCCAAATGAGTGGTGCTGGCACACCCCACCACTACTGCGCTAGCTGACACAGTGGAAGGAAGGAGGGAGGAGAGAACTCTTCCTGGAGAGTGTTCTTCCTTTTCTGAGCTCAGCAATTGTGCAGCCAGGCTTGCTCAAAGCAATACCTATCACATGGTAACCACAACTCCAGTGTTCAGCTAAGAAATATTTATCCTAGAAATACAAAGTGAGTTAGAAAAGGCTTAATGATAATAATAATAATAGCAGAATAATAGCCCAGGAGAATAGTTTTGCAAACATCATCTTACTTACGAGTTCTCACCTTGTGAGGCAGACAGGGCAATGTTATTTTGTCCCCAAGCTAACTCTGCTCCTTGCCACTGTTTCTCATAGGAGGAACCTGAGGCTCCGAGAAGGTAAGGGACTTTCTTAAAGACACACAACAGACAAGTGGGGATATGAGTTTTAGCGCTATGGACTGACTCTCTACCAGATGCTGTCCTAGTAGAAAGTTGTGAGAGCTCGGGAGGCAGCTTCGAGCTGTGCAATAAGGTCACTTCTTGAGGGCCCAGACTGAGGTCTCACTATCAGCTTCTGAGAAAGACGCATGTCTTCTTTCAGACTCTCGGCCCAGGGATCTTTATTAACCAGGATGACCAGGAGAAACTGGATGTGGCGAATTGGAGGATTGCCTAGGGGGATCCTAGATTGCCGGCCGGGAAGCAAGAGATGAGTAGACACTGAAAGGAGCAAAGAAGGAAGGAGGCAAAGTTGGTGCCCTCCCACTACTGGCACATGCCTATTCAAAATAGCTAGTCCATAAACTCTCCTCCTTTCAAAATTTCTCGTGTTTGTTGCTTGGTACCAAGTACCCCAATCTTCTCTTCTGCCCTCCGTCTTCCTGTTCCTCTAAAGCTTGAAGTCATGTCAACAGATGCCCCCGGATAAAAGTAGTGGTGGGCAGGGAGGGAGATGCCATGGATGGGCAGATGGACCAGGACCAGTAGAGGGAGACTTGTGAGTGTGGGGGTGCAGCGTCCTTATGAATTAGCGCTTTACATACCTTTTCAATGTGTCAGTAAGTTGTTCCCAAATCCTTCATCAGAAATTCATGATATCTTATTAAAATCTCTATCTCATTTTTATGCTATCCTTTTCCACAGTGAACCCAGATAAGCCTAAAGAGAATTTTAACCCGGAGTTTCATCCCAAACCCTGATCAGTGAACATAAATATTGATCAGTGAACATAAATATCTTCTCATTCAAAAAAGAAAGAAAAAAGATTTTGGAAACCTTCTCTGGTGAACTGATTTCCCTCCACCTGTTGTGCTCTCTCTCTCAGCTTCATTTTCCATTTTTTCAGACATCACAGAGCAGAAAGGAAACTTATATAAACTCATCCAGGACGAGGCACTCACCCACACACTAAAGGCTGTGGGAGGGAGTGTGGTTAATCATTTCACAAATAGAAACCTTCTCTGGGGAGAGCAGGAGAGAAAACGTTGAATTCTTTGCTCACCTGAGATTGACAAAATAAAATTAGAAAATTGGGGCCACAGGGGAAAGAGACATATCGAAACAACAGCCACATGGACTATCCCACCAACCTGTATCTTTCACAACCCCACTGCCCTCTCTCCTGCTTCTGGAAACTCAGTCTCTGGGGAATTTTATCTGAGTTGCTGATGGGAAAAAAAGAAAGTTCTAGGAAGAACTGTTACAATCAAGTAAGAGTTTTGCATTTCTGACCTCAAACCTGAGCAGACAATAAAAGGAACTTTCTATAACTGGAATCAATTTCTCTTTGTATCCATTTCACCTGTTGGCAGAAATTGTTTTCAGGCAAATCAGGCCCTCACCTCTTCCCCACCCCCAGGGTTTTGCTCAAGCATGACCGTCAAGCTCAGCTCACTTCCTGTAGTCCTGCACCACTCTGGACCACTCTGGACCACTCTCTGTATACAGGAAATCCCTCTCCTGCTGGCTGCTGGTGACGTGCCAGGCACCCAGAAACCCCATGAGCTGTCTTGGGCCATCTTCCCAGACACACCATTCCTATTTTTGCTTTCTTGGTGATTCCCTTTTACCTGTGGCCATCCCTCTGCTCCCCTACCCTGCCCCCCATTGCCACTGTACTATCTAGGGCTTCAGAGGAAAGCTATTCACAACACAAAAGGTAGTGAAAACTCTATGCCCATGTTGCTCTTTGATCCTATGAGGAGAAGGAAATCTCCTAAGTTGCTGCCAGTCTATTTGATTTTTGTCTTCTGAAAGACATGAAATGTTATTTCAGGACTCCAAAGGATCAACTAAAAATTATAGTCTTGGCACAGAACAAAAGTAAAATGGCATTTTTTGCCCATGATATTGATAAATACATATACTCACACTAGTTCTCAGTGTTGGACATGCTGCAGGACTGTGGATGTTCTCATGCACTAATGATGGAAATACAAATGATATATAGCTCTTGTGGTGAGTAATTTGGCAATAGGCGTCAAAATTCTTACACATTTTGAACACTCATCAATTCTACTTGGAAGAATTTTAATTCTATGTTAAAAGTGACATATACGGGTCCAGCCCGGTGGCATAGTGGTTAAGTCCGCGTGCTCTGCATCGGCGGCCCTGGGTCTGCAGGTTTGAATCCCGCATGCAGACCTACGTACCACATATCAAGCCATGCTGTGGCAGTGTCCCACATACAAAATAGAGGAAGATGGGCATGGATGTTAGCTCAGGGACAATCTTTCTCACCAAAAATAAAATGACATATACATCCCAAAATGCACGTACGCAATATTTATTGAAGTATTGCTTAAGTAGTGAATAAATCTAAAAATCCAAAAGTAAAGGACTCAATTAATATATCAGGGTACTTCCATACAATGGAGGCACTATGCAGCCATAAAAATTTGTTGTAGAGGATATTTAACCAAATGAAAAACATCAATGATATATTGGAAAGTTCAAAACAAAAAATATTTATAGCATTGTTTTTGTAAAAACTTATATCATGTAATATGAATAGAAAAAAAGACTCAAAAAAACCTAAAAGCTGAAATGTTAATATTAGTATGCCAAGATTATGGGCAATTTAAACATTGTTTTTCTTTTTCTAAAGTGTCCACAGTGTATTTTCTGTCTGTATTATTTATAATCAGAACTTTTAAAAGAAATTCACTGGATGGCCAGTGAAAATTACAATAATTTTGAATATATTATTCTTTCCATCAAAATGTTCTCTCCAATGGAAAGTTCAACAGAAGACAGCACAGCGCTCAGCCCTCAGGACTTTATACAAGCTCAAAGAATGGACTTCACAGAAGTGAAAACCATTTGTGTTTCACACTCCTGCTGTAACCTGCAGGCTAAATATAACAGCTCCTGCTGAATTAGAAATGAATTCACAAAAAAACAAAAACAATGTCTCCAAAAAACCCCACCATCTACCACATACTGTTTCCATGAACATTCCATTCACTTTCTAGTTGGTTGTCCAGTCCCTCCCCATTCCTCTTCCTGTAAAATGAATCCTTAAATTCAGGATCACATGAACTAGACAGATTCTATTGATCATTGCCAACATTGAAATCCAATAATATAGAAATTGCACAAACCTGAGATGAAACTTGTGAAGGTAGAGTTTAAAAGGACAAGGGAAGGAACAACCTAGCAAAAGGAATTGCATATACAAAAAAGTGGCATTTAAAGTATATATATATACGCCATAAAGAATTTTGAAGAAAAAATCATAGTTGAAAAGTCTTTTAGTAAATGTACAGGGAGTTCTTACTATATAGCGTTACATTAATTAATATTATTTTTGGAAGAATGTACATCACAGAAATGAAAAACCATTTGATGTTGAAAAAGTGGAAACAACTGATGAAATGATACATTTATTTCACCTGAGGAGTTAATTCCTTTTTGGTTTGATTTATGATATTTTAATATGTTGATTTTAAATTTTTAATTAAATGAAAAGATACATGTAAATATTCTTCTTTTGAATAAATTGTCTTTATTCAGAGACAGAGCTATGTGCATAAACCCTGCAGTTATTATTGTGAGTGGTGGGGAAGATGACACCAGAATTTCAGCTGCTTTAGTATTTTCAGGACTGGTTTTCAGCTATCCCTAAGACTGCGGTTCATTAGATGGAGTGAAAATAATATCTCCTTGTTCTGGAACTATCAAGAGAAGTAACCACCATACTTGGCTTGCTGGTCTAGTGCCTAGACATCCAGGTTCTAGGTCCAGATCCATCCAAATTGCTATGTGGCAAGAGGTTTAGTCCTTGACCACTCCGGGCCTTGGGGCCTTCATCTTCTAAAGGAGTAAAATGATTGTATCTCATGATCTTGTCAGTACTGTGGAGAAAACAAAACCAGAAAATACACCGTGCAGAGTCAGGAGCTGATGGTGACCAGAATTGAAATGAAGAGCTTTCAGAACAATGATTTTGACAATCCCATAGGTTGTTTCCCTCCTTCAGAGTCAACTCTTGACCATGGTCACAGGTTGGCATTACAGGCTGTGTACATGTCACAACTTCTGGATTGTGAGATATCAGCTGTGGTTATTTCTTAGGACTCCCATGGTACTTCCCATAAAGTTAAGAAACTTATTCCATACCTCCCCCCATTCTTATTTCAACTGGATAAAGTCTTCTCCAGCCTCTGGCCTTGAAAACACTGCCATGTCTCACTGACTGAATCATAGTTTCTATCTCAAGGCAACCCTTGCTAGAACTCTGCCCATGCTCCTAGGGAATTTCATTCTACTGTTCAAGTTTCCCCCACTGGCCCCACATCATTTTCATTGTATTCTTGTTTGGTTGGTAGAGTGAAACTCAACACACGCTTTATTTTCTCTCAGGTATGTAAAGGTTCGTTGATACTCTGAGGGCAGTGTTCTGAACTGGATGGATTGATAGGGCCCTCCTTGGAAGAGATGTGGATGGGGGATTGGTAAATTGGGGCAAATGTCAAATTCATTTAAATATTTTAAAATTTGTCTTTGTCTTTCACATATTTGTCCTTAAAATCATATAAATTAGAGCTAGGATGATCCACCTTTCATTTTATAATGAGAAAACAGAGGCTTAGAGAAACGAAGTGGGTCATATTGCAAGATTAAATAACCAGTTAACATCAGAGCCAGGGCCAGAAACTGCATCTTCTCATTTGTAGTTGAGAACATCTCGCCTCTACCACACTCTCTTAGATCACATCTCAGAATAGTGACACAACTTTCTCTCCCCAGAAATGTTTGCCCTCTACACTGCCTAGGCTCTTGAGGTTCTTGACTAACTACCACTGCCCAGAAGAGGAAAAGAAGTGACTCAGTGAGCAGACCCACTCAGCTCAGGGTTGGGGGTGCTGAGGAGTCTCCGTGGGGATGTACCTTAATCAAAGGTACCTATGTACCTTAATCTATCACTGTTGTCACATCAGCATCCAGCTCAGTGACCACACTCACTGCTTTGGACAAAATTATGAACAATGGCTTATATCTATTTCTTATTTTAAAAGCCATCTATTGAACTCCCCCAGTCAATTCTGCAGTCCCATTTTTCCTACTTCTCCGTGGCCTTTGACCAGGAGATTAAAAAATAATATTAAAGACAGACCAGCTATTCTTGTGCTTGGAACAAGTTCCAAGAACTCTGTTTTCCAGAGCAGGGAATTGGAAGGGGTGGCCTAGATGAAGGTAGAATAGCTGTGTTGGGGCCTGGCACTGGGTCCAGGACAAGCACCTCCCCTGAATAAGCACAGGTGTCCTCTGAGATGCAGCTAAAGTTGCTATTGCCTTTGTAGGTCCCTTACATATAGAAAACCTTAATTATTTTATGGTTGTTTTGATATAATGATAGATAAAATCCAGGTTGAATCCATTATTATATAGTCCCTATGGTTATATTTGTCATTTCTTCTGATATTAAAAGAAATTAAAATTAAGCATTTTTGAGGGTCCTAAAAGTAGCACGGGCACCAGGCCCTGTGCCTCCCTCACCTGAAGGAGAAGCTGGCCCTTGTCAGCATCAGATGGGCTAAGGCAAATCCTTTCTCTGCTGCTTCCTCCTCACGGCATCCTGAGTTCCCAAAACCCCTGTTTCCTGTTCTCTAAGATGGGGACAATCACCAGTCTTACGCCCAGGGCTGCTGTGAGGATAGAAAGAGATACTGCATACAAGAGAGGGTCTCTCCCTATCCTTCCACTTCCCTTTCTTTCCTGGCAGACTGATCTGCAGCATTTTGTCCTGGATATCTACCTTCTGAAATTATAGACAAACCACTGGTTAATGGCATAGCCATTAGCAGGATCCAGTTTTCCTAATGTCAGATCATTTCTCTCCCATTGTATGGCACTTCCTCTGCTCTTGTCAACATGCCCAGAACATCACTAAAACTACCCTTTGATGGTGTCCACTCCACTCCAAGTGACTTTTTATTCTCCCCATTGTTGGACAAACACAAGCTAACTTCCTGTCTAAAATAGTTCACCTTGAGATCTTTTAAAAATTTGATAAATAGCAGAACTATTCCAACTATGGGAGACAGAGGAGGAATAGATGTCCAATTAATGGTGAAAATAACCAAGACTGATGCCTCCTGTGGTATTCTGGGGCCTGCCTTGCTCAGCTAGTCGTTTGTCATGAACAATTGTGAAAGACTTTGAAGGGGGGAAGAAAAGGTGGATGATTATTTATACATATAATGTAAATGCTTCCTGTTCATACCAATGCAAATTAATCGTGTCTTTGTTGGAATGCAATTGATCATTGCCCTCTGGAAGAGCAGTTTTAAGACTATTTGAAACATTTATTTTATAATTCCTTATTCTTTCTCCATATATGTATTGGTTCTTGGAATTCTCCCTTGAACTGGTTTTAACATCTTACTGCTTTCTTCATTTAATTCATGAGTAAAATAAAATCTTTGATACATGTTCATTTTATATTTGTATGAGAGTCTGATTTTACCATTTTTGTAAAATTATTCTTTAAAACATTTTACCACCAATGATAACTCTTACCTCCTTCATTCAGCCTCGTCACCTTCTGATATGGACTTAAGCCTAAGACAAAGACTTTAAGTCACAAGTCTGTGACAGGCCTAGATTGTCTGACAGAAGGATAGGACACTAAATAAGATGGATGTTATAAGATGAGCAGCTTCACTATGAGAAGTGTGGAAACCCCATCTCTTGATTACTGGTTTGAGATCATCAGATATGCATACTCTCCTTTTATAAATTTTAAGTGTGTGTGGTATGTTAGGTTGCACCATATGAATTTTCTATCTTATAGATTAAAATGTTCAAATATCAGCAAATTCAAATAGTTCAATCTAATATATACATATAGAATACACATATGTATGTACATACACACAGCACACATTTATATAGAATAAAACTCTAAATGATAATGGAATTTTGTGGGCTAGTTTAGGAATCAGCAGAGAACTGTGTTTCTTTGTGTGTTTCTCTGTTTCTTTAAGCTCTCATTTCTGAACATTTTTGTGAAACGTCAGGAAAGGCAGTGTAGGATTGCAGGAAACATTAGGCCAGGAATTAGGAGGCTTTTATTCTAACTCTTCTCTAAAATATACTCATCCCATTAGTAAAAATCATCTTAGAAAATTTTTATTTGATGTTGAAGGATCTTGCAGTGTCTCTGGAGTGCCATTTTGACCATCTGTTTTTTCTGAAGATCAGGAATAAATAGGAAATTAGGTTGAGTTGGAGCTTGAAATTCTCTGTTTTACATTTGGTTGGTTTGCCTCAGGTTTTGAAGACAAAAATTCCTTGATATGAAGTTCTTGTTTTCTGATTGGCCTCTTTCTACCAAAGGTGAGGGCAGCAAACACAAAATCTGGCTGAGATTCCGTTTAGAAGGGCTCCTGTGATGCTGAGTTTGGCTCTCCTACATTTGACAGAACACATCCCCACACACACCTACACTCTCCCATATCCATCACAGTGAGTGTGCCACCCCTGGAAGTGATGACTCATGCATAGAAGAGGAGGGCCGTATTGGACCCTACTCATAATATCACACGTGCTCTTGGTTCCAGTTGTGGCAAAGACTTGTGTTGAGTCATCTTCATGTTCTCACCTTCTCCTCTGCAACGCATGTGACCTTCAAGCAGAGGCCTTAGAAATACATCAACCCATTAAGATCTGTCTGGGCAGAAGGGGGAGAGCATGAGATGTGGTTGCTGAAGTTTATCACCATGTACAGAGGAACTTGAAATGTCTACAACTATTAGGAATAAGTGAAAAATGCTCCTTATGGAGTGACCATTATGGAGACATGGAGGAACAAAGGAAATATACACATAAGGACCAGGATGACAGAGAGACAAAAGAGGAAGTGTATGCACTTTTTTTATATTATAGCTTTGTTGAGATATCATTCATATACCATAAATTTCACCCTTTTAAAGTATTACATTCAGTAGTTTTCAATACAGTCAAAGAGTTGTGTAACCATCACCGCTATCTAATTTAGAACTTAGATCATATTTATTAATTTATTTATTAACATTAATTATTTTATTATATTAATATTTAGAACATATCATCCCTCAAAAAAAAAACCTCTCTTACTCATTAGCAGTCATTCCATATTTCCCCCTCCCGAACCCCTGGCAACCACTAATCTGCTTTCTGTGTCTACAGTTTTGCCTATTCTACATATTGCATACACATGACTCACCAAAACGTGATATATCCATACAATGGAATATTATTCAGCCATGAAAGGAATGAAATGCTGATACATGCTACAACATGGGTGAACCTTGAAAACATGCTAAGTGAAACAAGTCAGACAAAAAGACTACATTTTGTATGGCTATACCACATTTTGCTTATCCATTCATCAGTTGACAGACATTTTAGTTGTTTCCACTTTTTAGCTATTTTGAAAATGCTGCTACTATGAACATTCATATACAAGTTTTTGTGTAGACATATGTTTTCATTTCTCTTCAGTATATATAGTAGAAGTGGAATTTCTAGGTCATATGAGAACTCTGTGTTAAATATTGTACGGAACAGTTCTCCAAAGTGGCTGCATCATTTTATATTCCCATCAGTAAAGTAAGAGGGTTCCCATTTTTCCACATCCTTGCCAACACTTCTTATTATTTGTCTTTGTGACCATAGCTATCCTAATAAGTGTAAAGTAGTATCTCATTGTGGTTTTGACGCCCATTTCCCTAACGGCTAATGATTCTGAGCATCTTTTCATGTGCTTATTGGTATATATCTTGTTTGGAGAAATGTCTATTCAGATCCTTTGCCCGTTTTTTAAATTGGGTCATTTTTCTCTTTACCATTGAGTTGTAAAACTTCTATATTTATTCTGGATACAAGTCCCTTACAAGACATATGATATACAAATATTTCTTCCATTATGTGGGTTATCTTTTCTCTTTCTAGATGGTGTCTTTTGTAAAACAAAAGTTTTTAATTTTTATCAAGTCCAATTTTTCTATTTTTTCTTTTGTCACTTGTGATCTGTTGTTGTATCTAAGGAGGCTTGCCTAATTCAAGGATATAAATATTTACTCCTATGATTTCTTCTAAGAGTGTTATAGTTTTAGCTCTTACATTAAGGTTTATGACCCATATGGAGTTAGTCTTTGTGTATATAAAGAAAGAGTCTGGTTTCATTTTTTGTATGTGGATAACCAGCTGTCCCAGCACAATTTGTTGGAAAGATTATTTTTCCCCATTAAATTGTCTTGGCACCCTTGTCAAAAATCAATTGCCCACAAATATGAGGGTTTATTTCTGTACTCTCAATTCTCTTCCATTTACATGTCTATCTTCATGCCAGTACCACACTGTCTTGCTTTCTGTAGTTTTGTAGTTAAGCTGTGAAATCTGGAAGTGTGAGTCTTCCAATTTTTTCTTATTTTAGAAGATTGTTCTCGGGCCGGCCCTGTGGCTTAGCGGTTGAGTGCGTGCGCTCTGATGCTGGCGGCCCGGGTTCGGATCCCGGGTGCACACCGAGGCACTGCTTCTCCCACCATGCTGGGGCCGAGTCCCACATACAGCAACTAGAAGAATGTGCAACTATGACATACAGCTGTCTCCTGGGGCTTTGGGGGAAAAATAAATAAATAAAAAATTATAAAAAAAAAAAAAAAAAGAAGATTGTTCTGGCTATTCTGGGTCTCTTGCATTTCCATATGAGTTCTCTGCCAAAAAAAAAAAAAGCCAGCTGGGATTGCATTGAATCTGTAGATCAATTTGTGGTGTATTTCCATCTTAACAATAAATATAAGTATTCCAGTCTGGGAACATGGGATGTCTTTCCATTAATTTAGGTCTTCTTTAATTTTTTTCAATGATATTTTATAGTTTTCAGTGCACAAGTCTTACATTTCCATTGCTAAATTTATCCCTAACTATTTTATTCTTTTTGATGCTATTATAAATGTAAATGTCTTCTTAATTTCATTTTCAGAGTGTTCATTATTAGTATATAGAACCAGTTAACTGTTGTGCATTGATCTTGTACCCTGCAATCTTGATGAACTTATTTATTAGCTCTAATACAGTTGTGTGTTGCTTAACGATGGGGAAATATTCTGAGAAATGCATCATTAGGCAATTTTGTCTTTGTGCAAACATCACAGAGTGTACTTACACAAACCTGGATGATATAGCCCACTACACACCTAGGCTTTATGGCACAGGCTATAGCTGCTAGGCTACAAACCTGTATAGCATGTTACTGTACTGAATACTGTAGGCAATTGTAATACAATGGTAAATATTTGCATATATTAATGTAGCTAAACCCAGAAAAATTACGGTAAAAATACAGTACAAAAGGTAAAAATGGTACACCTGTACAGGGCACTTACCATGAATGGAGCTTGCAGGCCTGGAAGTTGCTCTGGGTGGGTCAGTGAGTAGTGAGTGACTGTGAAGGCTAGGACATTACTGTACACTACTGTAGACTTTATACACACTGTACACTTAGGCTACACTAAATTTATTAAAAAATTTTTATTTCTTCAATGATGAATTAACCTTAGCTTACTGTAACCTTCAATGATAAATTAACCTTAACTTAACTTTGCTTACTTTAAAAACTTTTTAATTTTTTTAAACTTTTTGACTCTTTTGTAATAATACTTAGCTTAAAACACAAATACCTTGTGCAGCTGTACAAAAATATTTTCTTTCTTTATATCTTTATTCTATAAGCTTTTTTCTATTTTTAAAATTTTTATTATTTTTTACTTTTTAGACCTTTTTGTTAAAAACTAAGACACAAACACACACATTAGCCTAGGCCTACACAGGATCAAGATCATCAACATCACTGCCTTCAGCCTCCACACCTTGTCCCACTGGAAGGTCTTCAGGGACAATAACACTCATGGAGCTGTCATCTCCTACAATAACAATGCCTTCTTCTGGGATACCTCCTGAAGGACCTGCCTGAGACTCTTCTTGAAGAGGTGTCACTCTTTTCAAAAATATGTCCACTGTGGTTTGCTTGGTATGTTTCTTTTTTTCATCATAGATTTGCTTGTAAGCAGATAATGCACCATGAACGTTCCTTTCTATTAATGAAAATCTTTTGGGGTTGAGGTCTATGTTTTCAAACATTTTAAGGAGCTTGCTGAGGTGTGCAAAAACTTCTGCTAAACCCTTCACTGTGAATATTCTTGAGGGTTCTTCTTTTTCTTCTCCTGCAGTTTCCTTTTCTCTTGCCTCCTCTTCAGCTCTGTGTTCCTGTTTCAGTTCCAACAACTCCTCATAAGTCAATTCCTCAGGAACCGCCTCTAGGAGCTCCTCAATGTCATCCTCATCCACACCCAGGTTAAAGTTGTTTTCCATCTCAACCACAGCCTTGTTGATTTTTGCAACCTCCTCATCCTTGGCAAATCCTTTTAAGTCATAGATGAACCTCTTGAGTGTATCCTTCCAGATGCCATTCTTACACTTCTTGGTGACATCACCCCAAGCTCAAGCAAGGTTCTTGATGCAGTCTTGGATGTTGTAATCCTTCAAGAACTGCATTAGTAGCTTCTCATTGTCTTCCTCAGCTGCAGCAATAGCCTGGGTAAAGGTCCTCCTCAGGTAGTAGGTCTTAAAAGCTGCTATAACTCCTCAATCCATTATTGGATCAAAGAAGTGGTGTTTGGAGGGAGAAACATTGCTTTGATATTGGGATGAAGATCACCAATAAAAGGAGGATGTCCAGGAGCGTTATCAACAATAAACAAAATCTTCAAAGTTATGTTATTCTCCAAAGAGTACTTCTCCATTTTGTTTGCATAGCAACCCAGGAGGGCATCTTGGATGAGGAGCTGGGTCATCCATGACTTCTTATTGCTCCTGTAGTACAGTGGCAGTGTGTGCTCACTGATATGCTTGAAGGCCCTGGGGTTCTCACTGGGCCAGATCGCAAAGGGTTTCAGTTTGTAGCCTGCAACATTTCCCCCAAGCAAGACTGTTATCCTGCCCTTAAAGCTTTCAAATCTGGCATTGACTTGGCCTCCTTATGGATGAAAGTCCTTTCAGGCATTCATTTCCAGAGTAGGAGGTTTCATCCATATTGAATATTTGCTCTGGCAAGTAATTTCCTTCCACAATCAGCTTATCTAATGTTTTCAAAAATTCTTCAGCTGCCTTTGCATCAGCACTTGCAGACTCACCACTCACTTTCATATTATGTAATGAACAACGATTCCTAAATCATTTTAACCACCCAGAGCTAGCAGTAAATTCAACATGGTAGTTGGGTCCAGCCTTTTCTTTCAACCTTGCAAACAAACTTTTTGCTTTGACCATGATTGTCATGGTGCTGAGAGGGCCACGCTTCTGTGTCTGGTCTTCAATCCAGGTCATTAGAAGTTTCTCCATGTCTAATATAGGCCTTCTCAAATTTTTGTTAGTCTTGTTGCCTTTAATGAAGGAGATCCTTTAACAGTTTCTGTCATTTTGTTCTTGTTCTTCAAGATTTTAGCTATTGTGAAATAGGACATGTCTGACTGGTGAGCAATAACCATCACTGATTTGCCACCTTCATAGTTCTTAGTCATCTTTAATTTCATTTCCAGGTCAACATAGCCTCTTACTGGCAACACTAGCAGTGGATTTTGTACACTTAGGGACCATTATGAACAAAACAACATGAGATTAAATCAAGCAAAAGAGAAAATAATGTAATCAAGAGAAGCAGTAAACACAATATGTATGAGGCTGCTGCCGGCATAACACACCACACTGTTTTATAGTAAACTTTTTTATAAGTAGAAAGAGTACACTCTAAAATAACAATAAAGGGTATAGTATAGTAAATACACAAACCAGTAACATAGTCGCTTATTATCCTTATCAAGTATTAAGTACTGTACACAATTGTCTGTGCTATACTTTTATACAACTGGCAGCACAGTAGGTTTGTTTACACCAGCATCAACACAAACACGTAAGTAATGCATTGTGCTATGATGCTATGATGGATGCAATGCCAATAGGCAATAGAAATTTTTCAGTCCATTATAATCTTATGGGACCACCATCATACATGCAGCCTGTTGTTGACATAAACGTCATTATGTGGGGCATGCCTGTCGTTTGTTTTGTGGATTGCTTGGGATTTCTATATATAAGATCATGTCATCTGCAAATTGAGATAGTTTTACTCGTTCCTTTCCAATCTGGGTGCCTTCTACTTCTCTTCCTTATATAATTGCCCTGGCTTGATCCTCTGGTACAACGTTGAATAGAAGCAGTGAGAGTAGACATCCTTGTCTTATTCCTGATTTTAGGGGAAAATAGTCAGTATTCTGCCTAGTATGATGTTAGCTATGAATTGTTTGGAGATGCTCTTTATCACACTGAGGACATTCCCTTCTATTCTTAGTTTGTTGGGTGTTTTTATTATGAAAGGGTGTTGGATTTAGTAAAATTCTTTTCCTCCATCTACTGAGATGACCATCTGGTTTTGTTATTTATTCTATTATTATGGTGTATCACATTGATTGCTTTTTTGATATTAAACCAATCTTAAATTCCTTGGATAAATCCCACTTGGATTAGTCCTTTTCATATGTTGCTGGACTCAGTTTGTTACTATTTTGTTGAGGATTTTGTGTCTATATTCATAAGAGATTATTAGTCTGTAGTTTTCTTTTCTTGTGTTATTTTTGTCAGGTTTTGGTGTCAGTGTAACACTGGGTTCAAAGAATAAGTTGGGGAGAAATATTTCCTCCTCTTCTGTTTTTGTGAAAGAGTTTCTGAAAGATTGTTATTAATTATGCTTTAAACATTTGGCAGAATTCACAAGTGAAGCCATCAGAGTCTGGGCTTTTCTTTGTGGGAATTTTTTTGATCACTAACTCAATCTCTTTACTTGCTATATGTCTGTTCAGATTTTCTATTTCTTCTTCTGTTGGTTTTGATAGTTTGTTTCTGGTGCACACATGTTAAAAGAAAAAGTTAATTTGGAACTTCTCTCCCTCTCTCTCATCTACCTAGTCTCCTTATTAATTAGGTTCCTCCCCTTGACAGTGACTGTAGGACAAATGAGGACAAAAATATATTATCTGTTTATATATTATAGATTCTTTTAGATTCTGTTGTTCTATGGTTTGTTTTCATATATCTGGCCTCCTTCTAGCTACTGCTGCTCCTCTTGAAAACTACTCAACTGTAGAGAAACATAAAAGGGGGGAAGGGGCAGGGGGCGACTGCTCCAGGAAGATTTGAGTCTATTTTGCAAGGGCCACATGGATAAAAAGTTGACATATCAAATTTCACTAATAGGCCTGGCCCATGTGGCATCTCAAGGCCCTCACAGTGAGGAACTGTCAGCAAAGGTGTGATGATTCATAACTTCAGCAGAATTGAGAACATAAAATCCTACATTTCCTTCCTCTTTAGAATTGTTCACAGGAAGAGAAATACTATTTCTTCCATGAAAGTTAATTGCAAGTCTCTTTCCTTTCTTTCTGAATCAAATCTCATATTTATTGATGGATAACCACTCTCACAAAGAACTAGGAAAAAAAAAGATTACAATTCTCTTACTAATTCCAGAGCAACTGAGCAGAGAGGGGGTAACATATCATTTCATCCTGTGACAGAGGCCTCAATTCTGTGCTGTTAGAAGGAGATGAATTATTTTTCCCCTAATGTCCTTTAAAAAACAAAAGCTAGCCACCACCACCACCACCAAAAATATCCTTTAAATTTGTGTTCAAACTGCAGTGAGAAAAAGTATTTGAGCAAATTTCACAGTTTCCTAGCATTGCCCCCTCTCAGGAGTGCAGTTTTCCAAAGGCCGTGGGCAGCACCTTTTCTTCTGAGGGATTTAACAGCCTTTTCTGGAGGCCATTTCCTCTAACTCTGGTTCATCCACTCCTGTACCGTGATGTTTTATTTACCAAGAAGTTTCTATTTCTTATCTTTATTCAGTCTAGGGGATTTGATTGCACAGAAATTATCTAATAGGTGCTCACTGAAGAATTTCACTGCATCTGAATTCATTCTAAATGCTCCTCACCACTGCATGACTATTAGGTCATTGAAGAAAGACCAACAGTCTCTCCACAACCTGGACTCTGTCTTGTAGTTTTGCAGTTAACTGTGTGCAACACTGGGATAATCATTTAAAGCAAATTCTATAATTTCTCTTACATTCTCTTAAAAGTTGTTGTTCTCTTATCTTTACAAAAATAATATTTGATCACTGATATCTAAGTCTTTGAATGAGCCTTTCAAATTTGATTGCCAGTCTTGCTCCTTTGGCATTCCAAAGCCTATATTAAATTTTTGTCTTATTTATTTTCTTATAGATTTGTAATTTTGAAATAATTTCAGACTTACAAAAAGTTGTGCAGAAATAGCACAAAGCATCCCCATGTTTCCTCACCGGAAGTCCCCAAATGTTAATATTTTACCAGATTTGTTTTATCTATGTTACTGTTTTTAACAAAGCAGTGACCTCTAGGGTGGATTATGGAACATGGGTTCTCATTTCATCATATGGAAGGCAATCAACTAACAGTAAACCGTAAAGCACTAACAAGGCAGCTTTGTTGCTATTCAAAACTCATCTCCAACTTTCTTAATCAGTTGGCTCCTGTTTTCCTTCTTAGTTTTGCTTGTTTCTTGAACCTTGTTTAGAAAGTCTTAGAAACATATGTTATTGTACATTCAAAAACCATTGAAGTACCTGATAAAGCCTATCCTCAATTATTTCATAAGTGAAACTAAAGCTAGTTGTAGCATGTTAATCTGATATTGTAAGCAACACACAGGAACCCCACGTTTATCATAGTGTCTTATTCTAGAATAGTAGTCCAGGTATTATCACGTCTAATAAAGTATTCTATAAAGTAAGGCTAACACTCATTTATCAGCATGCAGAGCTTAACTCAGATATTAAACTAAAGAGACTTTCCTTTACTAGGGGGACAGTGACAAAGTAATTGTCACAACAGGTAAAATAATAACAAAACTCAAAAATATTTGGAATGTCATGAAATGTTTATTTTCTAGTTTGAGAGAAATAATAAGGACGTTACCGTGACACCACAATTGCTCTTTCTTTTCCCCTTTCTTTCCTGTCCACGAAACTTGTTGCACATAATTAGATTATTCATAATTCTTGGTTCATGACACACTCTCACCATTAGTCCATATGTGGCCCTCTTTTATTAACTTACTCATTTATTTATTTTTAACAATGTAAAAATCCCATGAACTCACCACCCATCACCACCAATACAAAAGCCAGTATTTTGGCAGTGATTTAATTCTAGTGTTCTGGTCCCCTCCCATCTATATCTCTGCCTCTGCCCACCTAACATTTAGGGTGGTAACCACCATCTTGAATCCTGTGTTCGTCATTTCTCTTGCCTTCCTTCTTAATGTAGATTTTTTTCTTTGTGTCTGTTAATTAGCAGGTCAATTTGTTTTGCTTTACTTTTAAGTCCTTCTCACGTCCCACTCAGACATGTCTTTCACGTCACTGTACTTGACACAATGTTTTTGCTCATCAGTTGTTGGGGTAATCAATTCTTCACTTATTCTTATGACTGGCAGGGGCAGAGAAAAATCCCATCTCACTGGAAAAGAAAACGAAGAAGTACTTCTGTGGGTTGTCTTGGTTACCTCATGATGGGTCTTTTCATGACACGCCAGCTATGGGCGGCTCCTCTTCCACTTGTTGAATAGTGTCTGTGGCTAGCCAAGCCCGGTGATGATTGGGCTGAGTTTCCTTTTCGAGAGCTTTTCTATGTAATGGCTGAATTATGAACCCACACTGAGGAAGTTTTAAAGAGGGGAGGCTGACTTTCGGGGCTTTTGGCTGTATTATCCATTGAGATCAATGGAAGTTGGTTCAGCAGGAAGGGGGTATCACAGGGAGGTGGAAAGAATACTGGCTTCAGAGCTTGGAGACGTGAATTGTAGTTTCAGTTCTGCTGCTAACTAGCTGTGTGACCCTGGGCAAATAGTTTTTACCTCTCTGGGCCTCAGCTTCCTCTTCTGTAGAATAAACACTTAAACCAAACAATTTCTGAGGGTCCTTTCAGATGGGGAACCTGGGGGAAGACTGGTTAAGTAACCTGTTCAAGTTCCCACTGCTCTTTCTTCACTCTTTTAGTTGTAGAGTCAACACATGCTCCACTGAGCTCCCACAATGCTCCAGGGACACAGGGAAGAGTAGAACTCAGAGTCCTGCCCCACTGGAAGTATTGTATAGCGTATTTTTCAGTCTGTTTTACTAAGTTGAGATCTGCCTAGGGGCAAAGACACCATGTTAAGACTCTTGATTGTAAGCAACAGAAGCACACTGGAGCTTACCTAAACAAAAGGGGAAATTTATTTTAAGAACACAGGGGTATGGAGTATTTCATGGAGGTCATAAGCAGGGATACCATTGGGACTCAGTAAGAGACTAGAGATACCCACTTGGGTGTGGAAGGGAACACAGGAGGTCACCTCTCTCCATCTCTATCTCCACTTCTCCTTGTCAGCCTGCTTCATTCTTCATTTTTGCAGTAGCTACTACTTGGCAGAAAATAGCTTTGACATCTACACTGCTTTATATGGAGGGAGACAAACTCTTTCTCTCTCAGTCTCAATTCTAAATTCCTAGGAAAGAATTGTGATTGGCCAATTTTGTGTCAGCCACTCCTCTCCTCTCATCCAGTCTTCTGTGGCCAAGTTGGAGTGGAGGTTCGGGAGGTTACGTGATACAAATACAGCCATTTGTCCTTTCACCACAAGAATGGGATGAGGGAGACACATGCATGGGAAAGGTATCCTGGCCTCTAGCTCTGACAGAGGCCCATGATCAATGTCTCCTGGTGCTGGGCTCTAGCCCAGAGTGTGTACTCAGTACATGCTTTTTGAATGAATGCACAAATGAATACAATCAACTAAAAGTAAAATTATAGGGAAAGGCTCACCAAGTGAACCTCACTTTTGCCTTTAACAAGAAACTAAAAGAATATTAGCCCAAGAGAACAAGCCACACAGTTTTGAAATAGAAGTTCCTAGAAGGCAGTAAAACTTGACACTAGACGCTGTGCATTTACGACCACTTGTTAAGACCGTGTGATAGAGTGAAGGCCAATCACGCCTCTTAGAACAAGCGTATATTTTCTTTTAAGGCATCAAACAAGAAGGAAGGGATAATAGAATGACATATTTTTTGAGATTTCAGTGACTTGGAGGTCTTTTTTAGAGCTTCTCACATTCCTTTAGAAATACAAACACCAATAAAGAATGACCGAGGTGGACAATTTTTTGCAGTTTGCTTTCTAGTAGTCATGACCTTAAAGTCCAAAGAAAGCTTCTAACGGAGAATTGTGGTACATCGGAGCTAAAATGAACTTAACCCAGCATCTCGTCTTTTTCCCTAATTTTACAGAAGAGACTCAACTACACATTTGCTGCCAGCTAGAGGCAGAGTGTCCCAGCTCAGTGGTCTGGAAAAACAGAGTCTTTAGTTGCCACTAATGTTATGGATATACAACACCTAAAGGCTGTCCTGTCATTCAGAGCCAAAAAGGAAAACCAAGAGCAAATGCATAAATGAAGGCCATGGGCAGTTTAGTTATTACTGATGTAGTAAACAGAAGACTGGCCCCGACCTGGACACAGTTGTAGCTGAGCTCTGTGTATGCTTAGCCGCTTGCTTTGGATTATCTAAATTGGTGCTACCGTGATGACATTTTGACTTGATTTGTGCTTGGGTAATCTCATTCTCCCAGGCCTGGCTAACAAGTGCTATGTCAAAGCCAGGTAGTACAGGCCTGAGCCCTGTGGCCCGGGTGTGGGAGCCCAAAGGAGGGTCACAGGTCAGTATTTATACTGTCAGCAGCTCGTCAGTGTACTAACACACAGTGGTTAGGAGAGATGTAATATTTTATGTTAAATTACATTTATTATAGATACTTATATAAATACATAATATATTTATATAAATGTATATACTATTTCATTTAATATTAAATTATATATATAGTTTATATAGTTTGTGACAGGGGTATCCTTTCCCTGGATTTCAACTATTTCACATCTCGTGGGGCCTTCTAAAGGGAAGAAATATAGTCATCCCTCGGGTAGGTGCCAGGACCCCCACAGACACCAAAATCCGAGGATGCTCAAGTCCCCTATATAAAATGCCATAGTATTTGTGCGTAACCCAAGTACATCCTCCCTCCCGTGTGCTTTAAATAATCTCTAGATTACTTATAATACTTCATACAGTGTAAATGCTATGTAAACAGTTGTATTGTTTAGGGAATAATTACAAGAAAATGTCTGTACATGTTCAGTACAGATGCAACCATCACAGGCCAGTCGATCTGCGGTTGGGTGAATCTGCCGAAGTGGAACACTCAGATACGGAAGCCTGACTGGATTCAGCAATTTTATTTTCATAAAATGTTTTAAACTGATCACCCTAAATCAACAATTTTACATTTTAACTTAGATGTAAAATTCCTTGGAGAAAAAAGTTCATAAGAAATTTTTCAGCATAAGAACTCCAGTTGCATTATTGAGGGACAACATACCCATTTACAAAGTCAACACATTTTCCTCTAAAATACTAAATGTAGTCTAGAAAAAAATACTTCCTGGAGAAGTGGTTTCCTTTTGAAAATTCACTTTATCTTGCTCTGACTGGTTTTGGTTGACTAATCATGAGAAATCTCCCCTTGATGAGGGAATTCTAATTCTGATGCTGTCACCACGGGGGAAAGAAAACTTCGAATTTCTCTTTAAGAGGAAGCCAGTGCCTGGGACAGATAATCACTTCCCTGGAAGAATAATATCTCTTGATAAATGGAATGTTTTAAGCTTAAAAAATTAATTTTTCGATGCTTACAAATTGAAACTATTGCTAAAATTGATAAAGTGGGTATAATTTAAAGATTACCTTTTTAAGGTAAATGCCAGTATGGAAAAATAAATTTATGATGGAACTGAGTGTTGATGGTGTAAAATTGAATTTTTTTTTTTTTTTTTGGTGAGGGAGATTATCCCTGGGCTAACATCCATTGTCAATGCTCCTCTTTTTGCTGAGGAAGATTGGCCCTGGGCCAACATCCATGCCCATCTTCCTCTACTTTATTTGTGGTACGCCACCACAGCACGGCTTGATAAGCAGTACGTAGGTCTGCACCTGGGATCTGAACCTGCGAACCCCAGGCCACAGAAGTGGAGCACCCGAACTTAACCACTATGCCACTGGGCCAGCCCCTAAAACTGAATTTTTTACATTTAAAAATTCATCTGTGGGCTTGGATATTTGGTGCTGGGGAGGGCTTCTAGCATATTCCTCATGACAGGAGAATGTGTGGGCCAAGTCTTTTAAAAGCAGTCCAGAAAATGTTCTATATCTCTATCTGTTGGAGGTTATATGAATGTCTACATATAAAAGGTCTACAATAGTGTGGACTTTACTGTATGTAAGTTATACCTCTTTTAAAAAGGCAGAGCGAGCTAGTGAGCCAGCTAGTGACCAATGTAGAGCACTTCTCTCCACATTTCCCAACAGCCTCAACTGTGCGCACCTCTTGTTCCTGGCTCCGAACCAGCCAAGTACTCAGCTCAGCTTTGACAAGTTACCTGGGGATGACTGGTAAATGGTCTGCACTGCTCCTCGCCTCCACTTTTGTTGTTGAAGGGGGAATGCTTATTACCCGCTCCTGATGCTGCCTTCCATGTAGAGGAACACCTATTAGCGTAACACTCTTGGTTGCTTTCCACCCATTCAACTCCTTCTCCTCACCTGATGGAGTTTGGAAGGAGAAGCTGTTGGTGTGCAGCTGCGTCCCTTCTGCCTCCCTCCTCAGAACAAGATGCTCATGGGGACGTCCACATTCCCTCCTGCTCCTCCCTGCTGTAGGTCTTGCAGAGACAGAACTTTCATGATGGGAGGCCTCTGCCATTGCCCATGACTGGGTGGGGAAGCTCACACTTGCCTGCAAATATAAGCTATCCTTTTATGAATCTTTACCAACTCATCTGTCATTTCTTAATTGATTCAAGCCTCAGGTGGGAATGAAAGGTACCAATAATTAGGCTCCCACAGAGATCCCAACACTTGCCTTCCAGACCAAGACAGATGAAAGCTCCCTGTTTCTCTGAAACTAAACCTGGCATGCTCTGATTTAAGCCTCAGTAAACCCTTGCAGAATTTTTATGTAAAAGAATTGGCTGATCTTTATTTGTTAACTTTTAAATACCTTTTATGTTTGAGGAAAATCAAATCCATTGTTTTTGGAGTCGGAGAATGCTACTTTATCACACCCCTCTTCTGGTATGGCTTTGTGAATTAGTTGACAAACAGACACAGAAGCCAGATATGGATCAACATATTGGCTTTATTACTGGTAAGGTTGGATTTTTAATCCAACCTTGAGCTTGGACCCAAGGTCCACAAAAGTCTTCAACTTAACATACTGCCCCCTGCAGGCAGGACAGCCGTAGGCCTCCCCCGGTGAGGCAGCACCTGGCCCCTTGGGCTTATCCCCGGAGGGAGGGGGACAGGTGCAGCCTGTGCTGGGCTGCTTAAAATAATTATGAGAGAGAGAGAGGGCACACCAAGGAGAAGGGGGAAACGAGAGCAGTGACCTTTATACATTGACCCTGACCTGCAATGGGTAGCACAAGTAGTCACCCTTGCTGAGAAGTTAGAGAGGGGAGGAGGAAAAAGTTCTTTCCGATACTTCTGAAAGATCAGAAGTTCCTTTTCCCCGGGCCGAGGCAGGAGCAGGTGGGGACAGGGAGATGTCTCCCTTTGACTGATCATTCCAGTAGGTCACCGAGAATGTTATTGTGGGCCAAAACTGAACCTAGGCTTTGCCTAATGGGCCTTTGCCCATAGGACACCAAAACTTGAGAGCCCAGTAAAAGTTTTAAATAATAATTTGAAAAGACTGTGCATGCATTTAAATCCCACCTTGTCACCAAATGCTCTGCCATCAGCACTGTGGCCTCACCAAAAGAGGCCATGAGCCCAGCTCCATTCTCGGGCCAGCCTGGCCGCCAGCAACGACGGTGGGGCTGGAGACCCAGTGTCCCTCCACGGGCATGAGGAGTGGCCCTCTTCCTCTCCCCTTCCCTTTTCCTACTGTGGGACTTGGTGCCTCTTTTGCTTTGAGAGATTTTTCATGTTGTTTGTCTCTAGCATCAAAGTTGGTAGCTAAGAAGCTGAAGGCAGAAGAGTTTCATTCAAATAAGTCTTAGAATTCTTTCTACAGTAATTTATTGAGCACTTACTATGCACTGTTCTAGGTGTCAGGCATGCCACACTAAACAAAACAGTTTACATTCTAGTGGAGGGAGACAGCTGTAAACAAGTAACTCATCTTGGGAGATGATTTTGCTTATGTGTGTTTGCCTTTCTAATGCTTTCACAGAAACCAGCACGTTAATAAGGCATGCTGCAGCTTTTTCAAGGACACGCACTGAGGCAGTTCTTCAAGGGGTGATTATTGTAGGAAGGCGTGAGTTACAAATCTCAGACACCAACACAGATACACACAGTTGATTTATTGAGCATTCAGGCTGTGCAACGGACACTTTCATTTTAAAGCTCACTGTATTACAGGAAATATACAATCACAACTGATTCCTTTTTTAGCGTTGAACAATAAACCTTAAACTCCCATCTCTGTTATGTTTTAACCAGGTAGCCAAAAACCAATAGTGCAAGTTTTTGGCTTTTTTTTTTTTAAGCGAAGACAAGTTTGAGAGGAAAATGTTTCAAACTTATTATTTATTCAAGTCACTTTACTGATCTGTGTCCAATGACAACTGTTTCTTGGAGCATCCTCTGGCAGCTTAGGGGACCCTTTTGCCTTCATTGGCTCTTTATAAATGACTGTTTATTCATTTTGTAATGCAAAGAAAAGACATTTTTTTCAGATTGCAGCCTGTTGTATGTACATAGACTTACAGACTCAGCATGAGAAGAGCCTGAGACACCATCAAGTCCAATCTTGCCTGCAACATAGCTGAGAGATGGTCATCTGTGTGCTGGCTGTAGGTCTCCAGTGAGCACACGCACATCACTCTAAGAAAGAATAGTCTATTCCACTGTTGTCCAGATGTGATTGTTGGAAAGTTCCTCCTTATATTGTGATTAGAATTAATTTCCATGCAGCTTCAACCCCCGGATTAATCCAGAACCTGTCTATGTTCTCTTGAGCACATGGCCCTTCAGATACTTAACTGCAACAGAGGTTGCAGATTGACCCCTATTGGGGATTACATTCCTTCTGCAGTAGGTTTCAGTTTTTAGGATAGTTGCCAACATGTAAAAGTTGAAAGATTTCATGTAATCCAGATTTCTAGCTACTCTTTATAAACTGGAAGATATGCTAACCCCAGGTCTTCATTCTTCCAAGTCAACCAATGTCTGGCTGGCTCTGAGGAACAGTGGCCTGCTTCTGTACTGTCTTATACTGTCTCTCTTACATTTGTTTTCTCAACTGCCCTCTGCCATTTCTCAAGCATCATCGCTCCCAGGCTCCTCATGAGTACAAGTGTTCTCCTGCGGACGTTTGGCAGTCAGGCCAAGAACTAAACATAGGCCTTCAGGCCTGGTCAGGGTACACCGGGCTAACTGGAATTTCTTCTCTTCATGTGGATGTTACTCTTCTATTAGTTCACCTTCAGGTCACGTCACTTTTTTGTTGTTCCCATTATTGACTTGCTGTGAGCATTTGGTCAACTAAAATCCTCCAGTTCTTAGTTACATCAATGCTTTTACTTGAGTTCTCCTCCACTTATATCGTTTTTTTTATTTACATGCAGAACTTTTTTTTATACTTCTATTTCATCTTGTTGGTTTAAGGCTCTAATTGCAGCCTATCAGAGAACATTTATAATTCCTTAATCCGTCATCTAATGTATTCTGCACATTCTATCTTCTACACATTTGATACAATAAATCATTACTGTGGGTCTTTGTGCCACTTATCAATTAAATGCTACTTGAGACCATTCTCCTGTTATCACTGATTTATTAATCAAGACTCTTTTGGAAATAGCTGTTTAACTAACTTTTGGGGGCATGTTTGGTTTGTATTTAGTGTGTGTGTGTGTGTCTGTATGAGATAGAAACTACAAACTTCTATTTGGCAAGTTCTGGTGGGAGGCCCCACGTAGAACAATACATTGTAATTGGATCAGAAATAAGTAAACTATAGGTTTAAATTACATCATTGAACTCTTGTATTAAAGATCTAACAAATAAAGAATTAAATGTTGTTGGGGGGGTCCCCAAGACCACCCTCAGGTTCAATGATGCATTAGAAAGACTCACAGAATTTGGCAAAGGTGTTATACTCATGGTTACAATTTATTACAGAGAAAGCTTATAGATTAAAAGCAGTGACAGAAAAGGGCACGTGGGGCAGAGTGCAGGAGACAGGCAGAAGCTTCCAAGTGTCTGCCACTGGAGTCTTACTGACAGAGTCAAATTCTCCCAGCAGTGATGTGTGGTGGCACACCAAGAGTACTGCCAACCAAGGAAGCTCACCCAAGTCTTGATGTCCATGTTCTTTATTGCGGGTCAGTCATTAGACATGGCTGACTTTGGTCTCCAGTCCCTCCAGAGGGCAAGCTGATGCCACGTACAGAGCATCATTATAAACCATCTGATGTGGGCTCTGGTAAACAAAGACACTCTTACCCAACAGGACATTCTAAGGGCTGAGAGGGTATCTCTTAGGAGCCCAGCAGGGCCCCAACCACCCTTTGGAAAGCATGGGTCTGGATGACCCAGACCTGCTGAGTTAACCCTTTAGTGCACAGAAGGTAGTCCTCTATTTCAGCAATTTCACTTTGATCCATTTTGATTTAATTTAAAAAGTAAATAATATATTCAAAATTGAAAAGATACAAAATAGTATACAATGAAAAGTATTTCTCTCACCTCTATCCCCAGCTACACAGTTCCCTTCCCAAAAGCAACTTATGTTCTCAAATTCTTAGATATTCCAGAGATATTTTAGATGTGTGCTTTCCCTCATCTTTTTTACAAAAAAGTTTGCACACTATACACATTTCTTCACTTTTCTTCCTTCACTTAATGATATTTCTTGGTAATCTTTCTCTATCAACTTTCTCATTCTTTATTATGGCTACATGGTGTTCCAGTGTGCTTGTGTGTGCACACATACATACCATCATTATTTAAGCAGACCCTAACTAATGGGCATTTAGGTTGTTTCCAAATCTTTTGCTGGAACAAATATTGCTTCAATAAATAACTTTGTACATATATTATTTCACACCTGTCCAACTACATCTTTAGGGTAAATTCCTAGAAATGGAATTGCTGGGTCAGAAGGTATGTGCATTTGGAATTTGAGAAGGGATACCAAATTTTCCTCCATAGTTGTTTTACCAAGTTACATTCCCATCAGCAATAAAGAAAATTGCTTCCTTCTCTACACTTTTTTTATTAGACGACAGTGATTTTGTCAGTTTAGAGAATAAATTTTAATGAAGTTTTATAAAATCTTGCTAATGGTTGAATTAGCTCAAGTGTCAAAATAGAATTCTGTTTCTTAGCCTGCTCAAGTCCCAGATAAACTTTTTTTCCCTCTTTTGACCTTTTCCTCAATTTTGTTCCTTAAGCACAAAAATAGCATTTATTTTTTTTTTTAATTTTATTTTTATTTATTTTTCCCCCAAAGCCCCAGGAGACAGTTGTATGTCATAGTTGCACATTCTTCTAGTTGCTGTATGTGGGACTCGGCCCCAGCATGGCGGGAGAAGCAGTGCCTCGGTGCGCGCCCGGGATCCCGCCAGCATCAGAGCGCACGCACTTAACCACTAAGCTGCGGGGCCGGCCCAAAAATAGCATTTAAACTTTATTGAACACTATGTCTTGGCCACAATTTGTGATGTGACACTTACCCACTTACAACCTTTGTGTTCTTTCTCTTTTCCCATCTTTTCTTCTCCTTCCTTCTTATCTTCATTGTGTCTAACAAATGCTCTCACCTAAGTTCTGCTCTCTGTTAAAAAGATAGATAACTTCAACATCATCATTTCTGCCCCTCTTGTACATTTCTGAGCATCCTTGCCTTGCATGGCACTCTACTAAGTGCCAGGTAACATTTCAGTTCATTATGTATTCTTTCTGCTCATGGGGTACCCATAGAATGCAGCACAGCCGTGATGGCAAAGGCTTTCTTACCCAAGGTTTACATGAAACCCTCCTTGTGTTTGTTTATCTTTGTAGCTAGCTCCAGGAATTCTGACTTTCCCTAATGTTTGTCATTATGCATTCTCTCTCTCTCTCAAGAAAAACTCTCCTAGTCCAGTGCATTCTAGCAGAATTAAAATATATCTTCTTTGAATATTATTTATAATCACAAATATTGGCCAAATAGGTCAGTGCTTGAGGAAGCTGTAGGTGACTCTCCACCTCTCTACTTGGGTTAGCTGGGACTGGGAGACAGCTTGGGACTGGGAGACAGTGTTTTATGGAGGAAGAGCCAGTGTTCTGAGGCTTTCCATACACCCAGGATATTCAGGCATCATGGGAGGAGTGTTCAAGGAACATGTCTCATCATCAGCTGTGAGGCAGATAGAAGAGGAAAAGAAAGGAGACAAAGAAAGCCCTCAGACCTCCACATAACTGGGGAGCCACTGAGTCCCTGGAACTTCTGGTCAAGTCAGTGCAATTTGCCAGTGACACGGAAGACAAGACTCATGGGGGTGAAACCTCTGGGACAAGAGTAGCTCAGAATCGTGAGTGGAAAAGGACACAGATTACTCACTGCTCTTTTTTTCTTTTGAGGCCACTGTTTACTTCTTCTCCCTTTTTTATTTTGGAAAAATATATATATTATAAAATTTGTCATTTTAAACATTTTTAGGTCTACAATTAGTGGCATTGATTACCTTCACAGTGTTGTGCCACCATTATCACTATTTCCAAACTTGTTCATCACCCCAAACAGAAACTTTGCACCCAGTAAGCAATGACTGCCCATTGCCCCCACCCCACTCAGCCCTTGATAACCTCTAATTTACTTTCTGTCTCTATTTACTTGCTCATTCTGTATTGTATATTTCAAATAAGGTAGGAATCATACAATGTTTGTCCTCTTGTATCTGGCTTATTGCATTTAGCATATTGTTTTCAAGGTTCATCCATGTTGTAGCATCTAGCAGAACTTCATTCCTTTTTAAGGCCAAATAATATTCCATTGTGTGTGTGTACATATATATATATATATATATATATGTACACACACATATATATACATCATATTTTATGTATCCATTCATCTCTTGGTAGATACTTGAACGGTTTCCACCTTTTGGCTATTGTAAATAATGCTGCAATAAATATTGGCATAAAAGTATCTGTTTGAGATCCTGTTTGCAATTCTTTTGGTATATACCTAGGAGTAGAACTCCTGGGTAATATGATAATTCTATGTTTAACCTTTTGAGGAACCACTAGACTGTTTTCCACAATGGCTGAACATTTTAAATTCCTATCAGCAATATGCAAGTATTCTAATTTCTCCATATCCTTGCCAATACTTGTTATTTTCAATTTTTTTAAATTATAGTGATCCTAGTAGGTGTAAAGTGTTATCTCATTGTGGTTTTGATTTGCATTTCCCTAATGATTAATGATGTTGAGAATCTTTTCATGTGTTTATTGGCTATTTGTAGATCTTCTTTGTAGAAATATCTATTAAAGTCCTTTGCCCATTTTATTTATTGGGTTATTTGTCTTTTTGTTGTTGAATTTTAGGAGTTCTTTATATATTATGGATATTAATCACTTATCAAATGTAGGATTTGCAAATACTTTTCTTCCATTCAGTAGATCGTCTTTCACTTTCTTGATCATGTCCTTTGATGTACAAAAGTTTTTGGGTGAAAGAGCTCAAGGGGCAGATGTGTATGGTGACAGACAGAAACTAGAATTTTGGTGGTAAACACAATGCAGTCTATGCAGAAGCTGAAATATAATAATGTATACCTGAAATTTACAGAAGTTATAAACCAATGTGACTTCAATAAAATAATTAAAACAAAAAAAGTTTTTAATTTTGATGTTCAACTTAGCTATTTTTCTTTTGTCGCTTGTGTTTTTGGTGCCTTATCTGAGGATTCATTAACAAATTCAAGGTCATGAAGATTTATTCCCATGTTTTCTTCTAAGAGTTTTACTATTTTATCTCTTATATTTAGGTGATTGATCCATTTTGAGTTAATTTTTGTATATGGTGTAAGGTAGAGGGTCCAACTTCATTCTTTTGCACATGGAAATCCAGTGGTCCCTGCACCATTTGTTGAAGAGACTATTCCTTCCTCATTGAATGGACTTGGCACTTATGTCAAAAATCAATTGGCCATAGATGTATGGATTTATTTCTAGACCCTCAGTTCTATTCCATTTGTCTATATGTCTATCCCTATGCCAGTACCACATTGTTTTGATTACTGTAGCTTTGCAGTAAGTTTTGAAATCAGAAAGTGGGAGTTCTCCAATTTTGTTTTACTTTTTCAAGATTGTTTTGGCTATTCAGGGTCCCTTGCAATTTCCTATGAATCTGAAGATCAACTTTTCCATTTCTGCAGAAAAGGTTGTTGGAATTTTGAAAGGGATTTCATTGAATCTGCAGATTGTTATGGGTAGTATTAATATCTTAACAATATTAAGTCTTCCAATCCACAAACATGTGGATATGGCCTTTCCATTTATTTTTGTCTCCTTTAATTTCTTTCAGCAATATTTTATAGTTTTCAGTGTAAAGTCTTTCATCTCCTTGGTTAGATTCATTCCTGGGTATTTATTCTTTTAGATGCTACTGTAAATGGAATTGATTTTTAAATTTCCTTTTTGGATTGTTCATCGCTGATGTATAGAAACACAACTGATTTTTTTGTGTGTTGATCTTGTAATCTACAACTTTGCTGGATTTGTTTTCTTGTGGGTTCTTTGGGAGTTTCTATATATAAGATCATGCCCTCTGCAAATAGAGATAGTTTTACTTCTTCCTTTCCAATTTGGATGCCTTTTCTTTCTTTTGCTTGTCTATTTGCTCTGGCTAGAACTTCCAGTGCAATGTTGAATAGCAGAAGTGAAAATGAGCACCCGTGTCTTGTTTCTGATCTGAGGGGGAAAGCTTTCAGTCTTTCACAATTGAGTGTGATGTTAGCTGTGGGTTTTTCATAAATGCCCTTTATCATGTTTAGGAAGTTCTCTCCTGTTCCTAGTTTCTGAGGTTTTTGTTTTGTTTTGTTTTGTTTTTACCATGAATGGGTATTGAATTTTGTCAAACGTCTTTTTTGCATCAATCTAGATGATCATATGTTTGTTTCCCCCTGCCTTCTTTTAATATAATCATCTATCACATTGATTCATTTTCTTATTTTGAACCACCTTTGCATTCCTGGCATAAATCCCACTTGGTCATGGTGTATTATCATTTTAATATGCCATTGGATTCCATTTGCTAATATTTTGTTGAGAATTTTTGCATCTATATTCATAAAAGATATTGGTTTGTAATTTTTTTTCTTGTGATATCTTCTTTTGACTTTGGTATCAGGGTAATGCTGGCTCCAGAGAATGAGTTAGGATGTATTTTCTCCTCTTTGATTTTTTTGGAAGAGTTTATGAAGGACTCGTTGTTATTTCTTTAAATGTTTGGTAGAATTCCAAATGTTTGGACCAGTGAAGCCATCTGGTACTGGACATTTCTTTGTAGGGAGGTTTTTCGATTATTGATTCAGTCTCTTTACTTGTTATAGATCTGTTTAGATTTTCTACTTCTTCTTTAGTTAGTTTAGGTAATTTGCATGTTTCTAGGAATTTGTCCGTTTCATCTAGGTTATCTAACTTGTTGGTTACAATTGTTCATAGTATTCTTTTATAATCTGTTTCTTTCTGTAAAATTGGTACTAATGTCCCCTCTTTCATTTCTGATTTTAGTTAGTTGTATCTTATCTCTTTTTCCTGTGTCGGTATAGCTAAATGTTTGCCAATTTTGTTGATCTTTTCAAAAAAGCAACTTTTGTTTTTATTGATTCTCTGTTTTTCTATTCTTGATTTCATTTATCTCCACTCTAATCTTTATTATTTTCTTGCTTCTTTGAGTTTTGCAAAAGGAAGTTTAGTTTTCTCTTATTTTTATTGCCCCTCCCAGTGTAAAGTTAGGTTATCGATTTGAGATCTTTCTTCTTTTTTAGTGTAGATATTTATTGCTATAAGTTTCCCTTTGAGCACTGCTTTTGCTGAATCCCATGAGTTTTGGTATGTTGTGTTTTCATTCTCATTCACTTCTAAGTATTTTCTATTTTCCCTGTGATTTCTTCTTTGACCCATTAGTTGTTTAAGAGCATATTGTTTAATTTCCACATATTCGTGACTTTTCCAGTTTTCCCTCTATTTTTCGTTTCTAGCTTATTCCATCAAGATTGGAGAAGATGCTTTGTATTATTTTAATCTTATTAAATTTATTGAGGCTTATTTTGTGGCCTAATATATAGTCTATCCTGGGGAATTTCCATGTGCACTTAAAAAGAATGTGTGTTCTGTTGTTGTTGGGTGGAGTGTTCTATAGATGTCTGTTAGATCTAGTTGGTTGATAGTGTTGTTTGAGTCTTCTATTTCCTAATTAATATTCTTTGTCTATGTTCTATCCATTATTGAAAATGGTATATTGAAGTGTTCAACTATTATTGTAGAACTATTTCTCCCTTCAACTCTGTCAATGTTTGCTTCATATATTTTAGCCTTGCTGTTTTATCATGTGTTTATAACTGTTAGATATTTTTCATAAATTATCTCCTATACTCTTGCCAACATAGCTCTATCAAGCTGTCATCTCTGCCAATGTGCTTGGCTCATTTGAATTTTTCCTATTATGACTGCAATTGAGCATCCTTTTCACATGTTTAAAAGTCATTTGTTTTTTCTTTTCTATAAACTCTCTGTTCACATCCTTAGCTCACTTTTCTACTATTTAAAAATTATTTACATATATATAATCACAATGTATTGGGGTAATTAGTCCTTAGTTTCAACGTTATTTGTAAATATGCATTTACCACTGTCATTTGTTCTTTGACTCTTCTTATGGTAGTTTTTGCTATGCAGAAATATTTGATTTTCCTGTATCTAAATGTATCAATATTTTCTGAGTTTTGTATAATAGTTAACCAGGATTCTTCACTCAAAAATTGTTTTCAAAACTATTTTTTCCTTTAGTTTCTTTTAGTACTTTCTGGTTTCATCTGTTTTTTTTTTTTTAACATACTACTAAATAAATTCCACTGGGAATGTATGCTGGTTCAAAATGTGAGGTAAGGATCCATACTTATTTATCTTTCCATATGGCCTTCTAGTTAACTCAAACTATATATTAACCAGTCTATCTATTCAGCTATCTTTGATGTGACCTAACTTTAATAATTTGATGTTGCCCCTGGTCAGACAGATTTCCACTCACCACAGCATTACTTAGTGAAAGCGCACCTGAGAATATAGCTCTGTCTCATATTTTGGTACCAAACTTGTCCATAGTAGAAAAGGTATCTAGGGATCCCTAAGGCAGAATAATTTTTCACCAAGCTGATATTCCCATTTGTTCCACTCTGAACTTCTCTTCCGGTTTAGTAAATGGGCTTTCTGTAATCAAGACTCTATCTGTACCCCATTTTAGGACCATATCTTTATTTTGTACAGATTTGAGTGGGCCACTGCCGTGAAAACCGATTTGGTAACCTCACCTCCTTCACGACTGAGGAATGGAGCCCCATTGTAATCTGCTGTGACAATACCCCAAGGCCAACCATTTATCTGCTAAGCTGTGTCTCTGAATGTTGCTTTCTCAGACTTCCTATTGTGAAGTTCCACAGTGAAAGTGTTTGGAAATTACATATCTGGTAAAAGACTTGTATCTGGAATATATAAAGAATTCCCAAAGCTCAATAATAAGACAAGAAACAACCCCATTAAAATAGTCAATTTGTATAGACATTTCAACAAAGAAGATTATACAGATGATAAATAAGCACAAGAAAAGATATTCAACATCATATGTCATTAGGGAATGAGAGACCACTTCAGAATTATTAGAATGTCTAAAATTATAGAGAGTGACCAAACTAGGTGTTGGTGAGGATGTGGAACAACTGGAACTCTCATACACTTCTGGTGGGAATGTAAGTTAAGCATATTCAAACATACACCTTCTATATGATTCAACCATGTTGATACAAAGACTTGTACATAAATATGTACAGCTTTATGTGTAATAGCCATAAACCAAAAACAACCTAAATGTCCATCAACAGGTGAATGGATAAACAAATTGTGGTATGTCCACACAACTGAATACTACTCAATAATAAAAAAAAGGAATCAATTATTGATATATGCAACAATATGGATGAATCTCAAAGTAACTATGCAGAGTAAAAGCAGACAAACAAAAAAGTGTACCAACTACATGATTCCATTTATATAAAATTCTAGAAAATACAAACTAATCTTTAGTGACAGAAAATAGGTCAGTGGTTGCCTGGGGATGGAGGGTGGGCAGTGAGGGGCAGGAGAGATGAATTACAGAAAGGGGCATGAGAGAACTTTGGGGGATGATGGATAAATTTATTCACTCTCTTGATTGTGGTGATGGCCTCACAGGCATATACATACATATGTCAAAACAATAAATTGTACTGTTCAAACGTGTAATTTATTATTTATCAATTACACCTATGTCAATAAATTTGTAAAAATAGGTATATAAGTTGAGAGTTGGCATTTGAGTCTGTATGCAATAGGGGATGACCTGGAAAGTTTTGAGAGAAAGGTAATGCCCATTGTGCTATATGTAAAATTATCATTGAACTCCTGAAACTGATATTTCTGGGAAAAAATTTCAAAATATTACCCCCTAGAATGAACTCTGTGGTACTAGGTTAGAGTTGGAGACATCAGAATGAACTCATGTTTAGCTTAATACAGATACAGATGGATAGATGGAGAAATAAATACAGATATATGTGTATACACGAGTTAGTATATACACATATATGTCCTAGCTCTGTCTACTAAGAGATCCTAGAAGCAGCAGGACCCCATGTTATGAGAGGTTCAGGGATTCGATCAGAGACGTAAAAAAACTTTCCACTCCAAACAAACGGACTGAAGGTGTATTTTATTATATAGAGGATAGTAAAGGCGATAGTCCGCAAACAGATCCGAATAGGTCAAATAATAAGAGGGAAAAAACACCAGCTCGACTGGAAAGGGAAAACATCCACATCGGCTGAGATAGCGGCAGATTTGAATAGGTCATATAAGAGGGAAAAACATCAGACCCATCGGAAAGGGAAACACCAGATCGACTGAAGGGAAACGACACAAATCAACTGGAAAGAGAAATGCCAGGTTGACCGAAAAGAGAACACATCAGATCAATTACTTCACAATAAATCAATTACTCACAACATCCACGCCCCATTGCCGGGAGAGTCCTGTCAATTGACACGGCTGGGCAAGGATCAGACGTCCTGGGCAAGGCGTCCCTTCCACAGGTGGAACTCTTACTGGGTCTCAGTCTCCAGCAGTTTGTTATAGCATCAATAATTTTCAGAGTAAGCAGTTACAGAGCTTTTTTTCAGAGCAAGCATCTAGTGTTCCCATGCACAAATGGTTATCAGTGGCGTTACGTGCACTGAGCCCCACCCCCCACGCCCCCGCCCCAGCCCTGGCTGTCATCCCAGCGCAGTAGTTGTGTATGTTCATTGTTTACCTTGCTTATTGTCCCAGCCCGGCACAGATGACCAGTCTGCCCCAGGCTGCGGCGCCCGAAAGGCCTTGAAACTTTTACACATTGCAACTATCTCCATGGGAGAAGGGCCAGTTCCCACCATGCAGAAAGCAGCTTTTATATTTCTTTTTGTACTGGTGGCTGTAGGTCAATGGAGCGGCCAAACATGGCTGTACTCATGTCAAGACACCCCAGTAGCAATGAGTATACCTAGTGCCCAGATCTTGATTTCTAACAAAACCATTCTCCAGTAAAAGGAACTAGAACTCCTAGTACCACATAGAAATGGCTGATTTTAGGACTGTGGCAGGGAAAACACAAGGTGAGTCTGGAGCATCTAGTAGTGCCAGCAAGAAAGGAAGTAGTCTAGGAACAAAATGATTAGAACATATCAAAGGGACGGAGGAACCAACCTGAAAGAGCTCCCATTGGCCAAATTTGGAACAATTGGAGCAACAAAATAAATAACATAGTAGTGGACTATAACCCAAAGTGTAAAATAAATATCCATGAGTCCATACTGATATAAATAAGTAGTTGAATGAATAAATGAATGAGTAAATAAGTAAATAAGCATAAACAAATCTTACATAAAGAAGAATTCCAAATAATTTATGTAGATACCTTGCCCTCCAGGAGGTATAGCTTAATCCCTCCTCCCTGGCCCAGCCTCCTCTTGAGTATGGGCTTTGCTTGATGACTTGCTTCCAAAGAGAAGAACATAGACAGAAGAGGGTGAACGCTACAGCAGGGACACCTGGAAAACACAGTTTCAGTCAGATGATCAAGGTTATCATCACTGATAAGTCATGTTGATAACACATAATCTTAATATAATATGATGAGAATGGCACTTCACCTCTGTGGTCTTCCTCCCAAAAACCCATAACCACAATCTAACTATGAGAAAACATCAGACAAACCCAAATTGAGGAACATTTCTACAAATCCCTGACCAATACTCCTCAAAACTGTCAAGGTTATCAAAAACAAAGTCTGAAAAACTGTCACAGACCAGAGAAGATAAGTAAATGTAAATATAATCCTTGATGGGATCCTGGAACAGAAAAAAGACAGTAGTGGAAAATTAGTGAAAACTGGATAAAGTGTGGAGTTCAGTTACTGGTAATGTACCAATCTTGGTTTCCTAGTTTGACCAATGTACTGTGGTTATGTATGATGTTAACAACGAGAGAAAGATAGGGCAACTCTCTGCCCTATCACTGCAACTTTTCTATAAATATAAATCTATTCTAAAATAAAATGTTTATTTAAAAAAATTATCCACCTTATTCTGGTCTTTAGGCAGACTAGTACAAATCAAAAAAATTAATAACTGTATGACCAAGATCAACCTTCGTTCATCTCAAAGTGATTTCTCACGAGAATAAAAGAGCAAGTCCTCCTCCAACATAACACTTGGCTTTGGGTCTTACCAGCCTAAATTATCAACGTTTTGTAGTTTAAATCTGAGATCTTAGTGTTCCCAACCTGATAAATGAAATTCCATAAAGGGAATCACTAAGGGCTAGCAGGGGCCTAGTGAACTTGTTGCAGGCCCCTAGAAATGCAAATTATATTGATGGCTTCTTCCAGTTGGGGAGAGAAGCCCTAGAAGAAAGGTACTAGAAGCCTTTATCCAAGGACAGAGGGCTAGTAAAGGAGCTCCACTATCCAAAATATAAGCTGAAAGCAAATCTTTGAAGTTTCTGTTATCATCTGGTAAGTCTCCCTGAAATATCATGAACTTCCCATACCCTCAAGCAGGGTTAGATTTCCTACTCTACTTTCAAAGCATTCTAAATATCCCATTACTGCAGTAGAGACTTTCTAGTTAACATTTCTTTCCCCAAACAGACTATAAACTCCGTGAGGGCCACACCCTGCCTGTACCCTCCCCCACCCCCTTCAACCCACTCCCGCCTGATGCCTTGCACTCAGTAAATATTTTGTGTTAGCTTCTGTCCTAACATTACCACAAACTTAGTGACTTAAAACAACATAAATGTATTAGCTTACAGTTCTATAGGTCAGAAGTCTGACATGGGTTTCACTGGGCTAAAATCAAGGTGTCAGCAGGCTTCATTCCTTTCTAGAGGTTGTAGGGGAAAATCTGTTTCCTCCTCATTTGGTTTGTTGGCAGAATTCCTTGTGGATGTAGGACCTAGGCTCATGTTTTCTTGCTGGCTGTAGGCTGAACGCTATTCCCAGCTTCTAGAGCCCACCAGATTCCTTGGCTCATGGCCCTCTTCCTCGATCTTTAAAGAAACGGCAGGTCAAGTCCCTCTCACATTGCATCTTTCCAACCCACTCTTCTTTTGCCATCTTCCACTTTTAAGGATTGAGCCAGGATAGTCTCAAGGTCTCCATCTCAAGGTCCTTAACTTTAATCACATCTGTGAAGTCCCTTTGCCATGTAAGGTAACATATTCATAGATACCAGGAATTAGGACATGGACATCTTTGCAAGGATGGGGTGCATTATTCTGCTTACCACACATTTGTTGAATGAATGTTGAATGAAACTGTCAGAAACTATAGAGTGAGAAGTTCTTTTTTAACACACTATGGGAACTTTGTAAGTTTTATAACTTCTTTACATTTTTAATTTGTTGTTATGTCATTTCACTTTCCCTGTAATGATTAGTTTTGTTGTAATTGGCAGTGACAGTTACTTAAAAACAGAAGAAGAAAGTGTTGCATTTTAGAAAATCAAATGATAAAAGCACTTGCTAAGCACTAAGATGTCCCAGGGACTCGGCCAAGTGCCTCAGATGCATCACTTCATTTAATTCTCACAAACGCTAGGAAATGATCACAAGTATTATATCCTCATTTTGCAGATGTGGAAGCCAAGTTTTAAAGATTTAGCAGATATCCCAAGTTCATATAGCTAGTTACTAGTGGAGGAGCTAGTATTCAAAACTAGTTTTGACAAAGTCCAGAGCAGAAGTATCTTCCCAAGGAGAACCCTGCCTGGCAAGGAAGAGGTTGTTCAGGAAATTTCAGCATTGGCCATTAGCTGAGTTTAGAGGTAATAATTCCAAGAGATGGAATGGATAGTGTCTAACAACCAAAAGAGAAAAAAGAAGAAAGAGACCTCTGTGGCCTAAGCAAAAAATAAAAGTGGGGCGTGGCTGGAAATGGGGATGGATGAGAGGAGCTGATCTGAGCCTAGAAAGGGATCCAGGAACTGACTTATGCCCCCTACTGAAATTTTATATATATATA